>CM032387.1:11703151-12165651 GCA_019049475.1 Eueides isabella
TTTTATTTTGCATACAGCCAGAGGGATTGGCAGCTCCAGCGGAGCCAAAGGGCTCATCCCTTATAAAATGTTCTTGGTAACGCACTCACAGGAATACGAAGAATGGCGGTATAATATTTCCGATGGCATTCGCTGCAAAGGAAACTGTGACCAATGTACCCCTTTCCGCTGAAGTTACTGATCCTACTTGATGAGCACCACGCCTTGCCACTACCCTGTCGGGCTTTTGAACAGTACCTATGCCTGTTTCAACAGCATTATATATATCTTGAGGCTCAAACTTATGACGATCCATGACAATGGTCAGATTGTCGTAGAAAAAATCCACGTTGGTTTTGTTTCCCTCTGGAAAGGCTTGCGCTTCGCGTAAAGACAGTTCGGGGGGTCTTCTCATAATCATCCGAAAATATTCATCACCTGCCAGCTTGTTGTCATCCCAAATTTTAGGTCGTGAAAATTATATTTGATTGCAAGTTCATAGGCCAATTTTCTTACCTCCTTCTTAGGTAGTCTAAAATATATATATCTGCACATCGAATCAAGTACTTTGAAAGCTCTCGTTCTTGCACCTTATTAAAAACTCGGTTGTGTGCTTTATATCCCATGTCTGGATTTTCTTGCTCTCTAGAGGTATTTCGCTTTCTAATATACCTTAGAAGTGAACAATGGTTTAATCCGTGCTTCTCTGCCGCTCTTCGCAATGATACTCCTGTTTCCACTTCCTCATATGCATCTTTGTACTTCCTCATGTCTACCTGTCCTCTCGAAGTCTTTCTTACCTGTAATCTCGGTATCTTAAAAAATAACAAGAAGTAATACAACTGTACCCAAAAAAAATGTTTCAAGTGTCCCCAACTTACTTTATAATTTTCTGAAATGTTATTAAAAGTTGGGGAAAGTCTCAACGGAATTCCTGAAATATTTAGCAAAGTAGTCAGCTCCGAGATGGAATTTATTAATTCAGTATTCATAACATACCAAAAAAGCTTCTGGTGGGCCGCCTCCAGTGGCATCTCCTCCCAAAGATGAACAAACGGCAATACGGCTTTATACTGCAACGCGGCACAGAAGACGCCCTAAGCGACCTTGTGGACAGAGAACAGAGATTAGCCCGGGAAGAGGAATCAAAGAAAAAGGCACAAAGATCTATGTCTACTAAAACAAAAATGCCACACAAAATCCTCAGACTACTAAAACCAAAAGAACGCCTGGTTAGGAAAAGTAAACCTACAAGAGCTGACAAAGGATAGATCGCAACACCTGATCTGTCTCCAGCTAACGAAGCAAAGCAGCACATGGAGAACGCACTCCTCGAGGAAGAAAAGGCCGCTATCTATGACAATTCCACCTCAGAATACCTGCGGGGAGAACCACCAAAACTTCCCCACATGACGGCCTATAGCGGGAAACATGGCTTCGTAGAAAGAGACACCCAGACCAATGAAGAAAACAACTCATCCAGGTACAGAACATCACCCGACGACTCTATCCTAATACTAGCACGATGTACAGAGGTCTCGTTGGAACACAAAATATTGGAGAGGGCTCAAACCATACAGCCTTCCAATAGCCCAACGAATCTCAACAACCAACCTACATCACCGGAGATAGAATGGGTCAATGGAGTTCCTGGCTGCGGGAAATCCACCTGGGTAGTAAACAACTTCAACCCCGACAGTTACTTAATCGCAACCACTACCATCGAGGCAGCCGAGGACAACAGAAGCAAAATTAAATTCAGACGCAAGAAGGAAGCGCACATCAGAGTTGAAACGATTGCTTCAATCCTCGTAAATGGTATTAAAGACAGGCCTAAGAGAATGATAGTTGACGAGGCCTTGATGAATCATTTCGGAGCAATCGTAATGGCGGCTTGGTTATCTTTGCTTTCGCTGTAGTATGTGCAGCTGTCGGTGTGCCTTAATATGCTCCATCATGCAGCTGCTGCTTAGCCGATTTGATGGTTACAACCACAATGGTTGCGCTGGTGAGACCATCTCGTGAATTGTAAGCACTTTCGAGCCAGTATTTCTACCCCATCACTGAATCATCATCTCACTGAATCATCACATCACTGTGGCTTATCATATATAGGTCAAACAAAGAGAAGAATAGGTGTTAGGGTGAAGGAACACATCTCCGATGTCAAGAATGGGCATGTATCGAAGTCAGGTCTGTGTGTCATACATCGACAAATCCAACCACTACATCAGGTTTGATAAACCCCACATACTCGCTAGGGAGAATAGATATATCCCTAGAATGATCCGCGAAGCTTTTGAAATACAAAAACATCCTAATTTCAGAGAAGATGGTTGGAAACTTTCTACCACGTGGGGGTCCCACTCTTAAAACAATTAAAGTCTCAAGTACACTACACTAGAGGATCAGATACAGTTAGCTCATTCTGCAAGAATGCAGGGCAGTACGCGAGGCAATTAAGGAATCGTTGGCGGTAGTTTGATATAATAATTATATCAACTGACAGACAAATGCAACGTCAGTCTACCCGTGACCACGGACTACTGTAAAGTGTTGAAAACGTCGGGTTTCCAAAAACATTAATCCGGTTAAAAGTGTTTCATTTAAAATTTATAACAATCGCGAAAATCAAAGACATTATTATAATAAGTCTATTTATTATATTTTAATGACAATTGTAAATATATTAATATTTTAAGCGAATTTTATTTACTTTAATTATAACTTACAAAATAATTAAAATGTCAAAGGTCCTAAAATTTTACTCAAACCACTAACTTATTAACAAAGAATACTATCATGAATTGTTGTTCTCCTCTATTCAAAGAAATTTAAATGATATTTCGTTAATAAACAGAAATACAAAATATAAAAGAGAGAGTGTCTGTCTGCAAATGAGACTTCATATATTTCTTCATTGTTTGTTCTTCAAGACAAAGTGCAGGGTTGAGTCCTGCCAAACAACAAAATTGTCCTCTATAGCACTAGGTCCTCTCTATCTGCGTAAAGCTCATGAAAACTAAATATTTTCAAATTAATTACAAGGTTGCGGAGAGCGTAATGAGGCAACACGTATCACTGGTGGTGTGGAGACAGCAGTCAACGAGTTCCCATGGGTGGCGAGACTTACTTATTTCCAAAAATTCTATTGTGCCGGAGTGCTTATTAATGATAGACATATATTGACCACAGCTCACTGCGTCAAAGGGTATGTGTAAAATCATATTTTAACTTTATAGTCTAACTACATTGTAGAAAAATTATATGCAATATATAGTATAAAAATCAGGAGATTCCCTCAATTCCCGTGGTATTTCAAAAGATCCTGACTTTATAGCAATGGGACCAATGAAAAGCCTCGCAATCGATTTATGACAGAGAAATTGTCGGATAAACAATAGGAAGTTAAATGTATTGATGTCGAATATACAACCTCCTCCTTTATTAAACGATCCGTATACCAAAACTGTTTATCTCGAGATCGTGTGCAGGTATTAATTAAAGTTTTGTGATAATTTTCATATACTGGAGTTAAAGCTATAGCGGCCGGGTGGAGATCAGTTGGGGAACAATTAAGCCATTCGTGCAAGCTACTCGACGTGGAATTGCCTGTACTAAGTAACGAAAAGTGTAGGAACACTAAATACGAGCCGTCTATGATTACTTACGGAATGCTCTGTGCTGGGTATCCAGAAGAAGGAAAGAGAGACACTTGTCAGGTACAAATATAAATAGATAATTGTATTATATTATACTATGGGTATAGAAAAAACCGTTAGATAATTAATATAAGGACATCTCTTTAGTAAATTGGTAAAATCCATAAATTAACAATCCTGGTTCAAAGTGATTATATTTCTATTTTTTACACTTTGATAATTTTATAATATCCATGTTATCTATTCATAGGGAGACAGTGGAGGATCATTGACAGCTGAAAGAAGAGACAAGCAATATGAAGTTCTTGGTAATGAAATATAATTTGAATAATTATATTAATAAGCTAATCTATAGTCTAATATAGCTTATAGATTTGTTCTTCATTAAACATATTTAAATTCATAATTTTACAGGAATAGTTTCCTGGGGTATTGGTTGTGGAAGGAAAGGTTACCCAGGCGTATATACGAGAGTTACAAAATATTTAGACTGGATCAAGGCCCAAACAAGTCACGGCTGTTTCTGTACAAACTAAATTATATTCTAATTAGTTTCCTTCACCCGTATATTTATAAAAAAAATCAATTTAAGTGATATGTTGTAATAAATATCCATATTGTGGCTTCATCGAGATTAACCAAATAAAAAGCCCGCATTTTAATGATCTTTCTCTTTAATAAAGGTTTAAAAACTATTACCTAGAACGTTTTGTGGATATTGTCTCTTAGCATATGGTAAAATGCGTGTACTTCATATATTTATATTATTTTATGGCATACATATTGTAAGTATTGCCTACATATAGATGTAATATAATTATTTTATTTTATAAACAACTAACTTCTGACATTTTTTCATAATTTGTTAGGTTGTGGAATAACACAAAGTGATGCATTTCATGATATGTCATGGCTGGCAACAATTTATGCCGGAAAAACACTATAAGAGGAATATTACTATTTATAATATTTTTTTTACTGATAGGTTTAACAATTACAACTTTTAAATTTTATGTCCTTAATTCATAAGCTTTTAACTTGGTTACAAAAAAGTTAATCATTTAAGCCTGTTATTGTATTAATGTAAAAAATATATATGTAGTTTTTTAATCCACATATTATTGTATTAATGTGGTAGTAAAACAATCTTATTTTGTTTTTATAGTAAATCAGTAAAGGACATAAAAGTGACTTTTGGCGCACCAGACCTATGTAGAGATGATCATGCATTGAACTCTACTGTAGAAGCCATTGTTGAAAAATTTCTGCGGAATCCAGCTTGTTCTTTGGGTTGGTTATCTTCGAGTGTGTTTGTGATTCTAGATAATATTATTTTTGAAAACACTTTGTAGATATTGGACATTAAACTAATTGGTCTGTAATTTGCTATATCACCTTTGTCACCCTTTTTATGTAATAATATAATTGTAGATTTTGTCCAATCTTCTGGATTTTTTCCCGTTTTGATAATATCATTAAATATATCTGTAAGTTTCGGATCGATTACTGGTAACGTTGCCTTTAGAAGTTCATTTGTAACAAGATCAGATCCAGGGGCTTTATCGAGTTTTTGTGAATTTATTGCTTTTATGGTTTCTTTCTTCATAATTTCCGGTATATATTATTCATCTGTTGTTACGACGTTTGCTTTCATAGTTTCTTTTTCCTTTTGGCGTTGGTATAGGTTTCGGTAAAATTCTGTAGCTATTTTTAATATCTCGAGTCTTTTACCTGTACTATTACCATCTTTCTTTTTCATACTTGGTATCCAGTCCTTTTTGTAGTTTAATTCCTTTCATGCCTTTTTTATTCCTCCTGTTTTTTCATTGTTTTAGATATTTTAGATTTTCTTTCTTTCCTAAGTTGTTCGGTGATCTTTTTGCTTACTTCTGTTATTCTTTGGCGGTTTCCTTTACTTTCCTTTTGTTGTAGAAGTTCTTTTCGTTCTAGTAATAATTGTTTGGTTGTAAGTGAGACTTGTTTTTTGATATTTTTGTTTGTTTTTATGGTTACTGATTTTAATTGATTTAGTAATAAATTATACTTCTCTTGTATTGATGGATATTTTTTTTTCTCTAATTCCACAGCATCTAAAGATGTTTTGAGATTATTTAGTAATAATTTTGGGTAACCTGTATATTTTACCGCTATGTGTTTATTTTGAAATCGTCTTGTTTTCTTGAACATTCCTGACATCGTAGCTCGAACCATTCTATGGTCTGTGTGGAAGTTTAAATTGTTTATGATAGATATATTCTTGAATGCTTTTCTATTATTGAACATAATAAAATCGATTTCATTCTTGTATTTTCCATTGGGTGAGATCCATGTCAATTTTTTTGATGGTTTCCTTTTATAAAAACTGTTCAGTATACTTAATCTATTTTCCAATGCAAAATTTACTAGTCTTGTTCCGTTTTTGCTTCTATTTCCATACCCATAATTTCCTACAGTATTTTCTTCCCCGCTATTTTGAATCCCAATTTGTCCATTAAAATCTCCCATCACTATAACGTTTTTATGTGCATTATCAATGGCATTTTGAAGATCCTCATAGAATTTCTCAATTATTTTTACGTCCTCTTTTTTATCAGATTCAGTTGGTGAATATGCCTGTATAATAGACCATCTCTCTTCTTTTCCTCCGTTCAAGGACAGTTTTATATTAAGGATTGCAATACGTTCAGAGACTCCACTGAGTTCTTCTATGTTATTTACTAGTTTTATTTTTACGATGAATCCAACTTCATACAGTCCGGGCGTCTCTCCTATGAAACGTAGTACATATTTACCGTGGTTTTCTATACCTTCTCCAAATCTCCGCATTTCGCTGATACCTATAATATCCCACTTTAACTCTTCTATTGCCACCTCTAGTTGTTGAAGTTTTTCAGGTGTTCTAAGAGATCGACAGTTAATAGTCGCTATATGGATATTATTTACTTTGCTTTTCATCTTAATGTCGTTTTTTACCTTTAGAGGGTCGTGGTCGTTTTTCCCCTCGATGACCAGTCGGCTTGGGGAAGTATGTTGTTTTATTATTTTATGTTGGCTCATGTTGCGCTGTTTATTTTTATTTTTCCGTTTACCGATAGTTCGTTGTTATTCTTTGTTACTT
Source organism: Eueides isabella (assembly GCA_019049475.1). NCBI lineage: Eukaryota > Metazoa > Arthropoda > Insecta > Lepidoptera > Nymphalidae > Eueides > Eueides isabella. Next base: position 11,709,911 of record CM032387.1, read on the forward strand.
GTTGTCTTAGTAAAAAGAGAAGAAAGGGAATTAGCTCTAAGCCTCATTACGTCGAAAGCATTTGGTCTATTGTTAATCGGCGTCATTAAAGTTTGTTGTTTCCTTGGTTGAGAATTGTTTTGTGGGGATGATGATATCTCTCGTTTATATTTTTCATTATTTATGTTATTAATTTTTCCTTTCACTACTAGTCTATCGAATTTTAGGTATGCGATATTTCCCTTTTCTCTCTCTTCTTTTAGCTGCGCCTGCAACATTTTCCTTTTCTCTAAAACTTCCTTTGTGTAATCTTCAGAAACATATATATTTTTGAGGTTTTTCTTCTTTTTTATAATTTCATTCTTCTTCCATTCGCTCGCAAATGAAATCAGTATTGGCCTTGGTTTTCCAAAAGACTTTTCCTTTCCTAAACGATAAATTTTGTTTATCTCATGTTCTTGAAATTGTATGCCAAGGTCAATTTTGAAAGTGTTTATTATATCTCTTATTAATTCTTGTGAAGACTTTTCGCCTTCATTCATTCACTCCATACATTATCTAATTTGCTTCTTTTCTCTTTTTAAATGTTCTATTTCCATTTCGAGAATTTCTACTTTTGCTTTCAGGTTTCTGTTTTCTGTTATAAAAGGTTGTAATTTTTCGTCTAATCTCTCCATAATATTGTTGGTTATTGAGTCTTTCAATTCTATTGTTTGGTTCTGGATTTCATTCTTCATTTTCTCAAATAGTAGTTGAAACTGGTCCTCCATTTTTGCAAACTAAATCTGCGTACTATGGAACGTAATCAGTGGTAGTTTTTACATTTCTTGCACTGGCAACACTAGTCAGTTGTTATTGTGATAAGACAAGTGTCAATGTCACTGTTCCTTGGTCTATGCTCAATGCGATTGGCGAATTTCTAACCGCTATTTACGGTTAACGGGTTACGGGTAACCGCACTTTTCGGAGATACTTTTGTTGGAGCTCAAGAACTTAGGTGATATTACGTTAAATCGGTGGTTTCACTACACGAACGACACTTCAGTTTGTGTTTTACAGTTTTAAAATAGTGTTCGAAATTACTTTTAATACTCAATAATACGGAGCTGCACAACTAAGATGCTTACGGTTCGACAACCGGAAACGGACAATCAATTTGAAAATATTATATATTTAATATCGTAGACAAAATATCGAACCCATCACCTGTCGCATTTATATTCACACGCTTGCGTTTTTTTTTTTTTTTTTTTTTTTTTTTTTTTTTTTTTTTTTTTTTTTTTTTTTTTTTTTGTAGGCAATTAGGCAAGCGGCCCCCCTGATGGTAAGGGGTCACCGCCGCCTATGAATACCTGCAACACCGGGAGCATTGCTGGTACATTGCCTGCCTTTTAGGGACAGGAATTTATTAACCCTACGCTTGAAGAGCTCCAGGTTATAGTTTAAAGGAAAAACCTCAGGGGGAAGATCATTCCACATCTTGCAGGTACGTGGCAAGAATGAACGCGCAAAACGGGTTGTTGTAGATTTCCACGTATCTACAACATGTGGACGAAATTTCTTGCGGTGGCGGGCAGTCCGGTGATAAAATCGAGATGCTGGGATGAGGTTAAATAGCTCTTCAGAGCACTCCCCGTGATAATATCTGTAAAACAGACAAAGGGAACCAACATCACGACGAAGGCTAAGGTGTTCCAACCTATCGGTGAGCATGGGGTCGTCGACAAGTCTGACGGCTCTTCGCTGTAAGGAGTCGAGTGGTTGAAGCTGGTATTTCGGCGCACCACTCCAGAGATGCGAGCTGTACTCCAAATGCGGCCGAACCTGAGCTTTATATAACAATAATATTTGGTTCGACGTGAAGTACCGCTTTGCTCTGTTGAGTACTCCGAGCTTCTTTGAGGTAAGCTTCAACTTACTTGCCAAATGGCTCCGAAACTGGACCTCGCTGGAGATGTCAACGCCCAGGATTCCTATATTCTCCGACAGGGTAAGAGGGGTGCTCTGAAACCTGGGAACTATAACCATCGGAGATTTTTTCGCGGTAAACACGATAGTTTGTGTTTTTGAGGGGTTGAATTTTACGAGGTTTTGTTCTCCCCATGCGGAGACCTCCTACTAGCATTGTTCAACCCGGGTCACAAGTAGGGTCCTACTTTCCTCCACCTCCGCGCGAGAGGCATTTGTTCGGCCCGAGTATTGGGCATCACCCGTGCTGTCATCCGCATAACAACGTTTGCTGCCTGTGTAATTTTATTCAGAAATAAAAAAGGTTAATGCAGTCAATATCATATTTGAAAATTATATATGGTTATAATTGTTGAATATTATATATGGTTATATATAAATGAAATAATATTTTTGATTTTTACCTCAATTGAAAAGAGAGAGCAATGATGTAGCAATAAGATACAACAACATATTCCTGTTGTTTTAATATACGTACATGGACACTAACATGGACAAGAAATAAAACGGAACATTGCAAGAGCCAAGTAATAACGTTACCAGCGTTAGGTTCTCGAAGTTGTTCCAGAATTTCCGTTTATCCACCTGAGATCACAATTACTGATAAAGGTTGTCTTGGACCAATAGGTGTCAAAAGCGTCGTTTGCGAGGTGAGTAGCTAAAATAAATATACAGTCCCAAGAGATCTTATCACTAGGCTCCCAACTTTCCTCTGTCTACCCTATTATATATGTGTGCGGGATACAGCATGAAGGTGAGTTGAGTTGAGTTTAAGAGATCTTATCTAAATTTGTATAGTATTTATCCTAATAAATTTTGAAATAAAAATCTTAATTTGAGGCAATAGAGTCTTTGTGGTGAAACGTGCGGTAGTGTGACGTGTTTCACCACTAAACACGCAATGATCCAAATTCAGGTAGTATTTCAGACGATGTTTTAACAGGTAAAGAGGTAGGACAGAGGTGCTTGAAAAGTTAAAAAATAAGTTTTTATTCATTAAGGTCAAGAAGTATATAGAATCAAAAACAGGTATATGAATAACAATTTTGTAGCAATTTTATCTAAATATATATAAATCTGGTTAGAATATATTTCACACAGAATGAGTGCATGCATCCCTAAATCTGTCAATTATATTTATAAATGTACTTACCGTTGCGGTGTTTTTTTTTATTTTCTTTCATATTTTATCTAGCACATAAAAAATAATGTTACTTTAAGGAGGATGTTGGGAGCCCTATAATGACAAGATGGTCAATTCACCGTTCAGAATACTAGGCGTCGTCACTTATGCGTCTTGTGAAGATAAAGTATGTTCATTATTCACTAAAATAGTAGACACTATGATTTGGATCCATGAGTCAATGTTTTTAAAGAGATGGTGCAAAATTTTACAAGCAAATATAATATCTAATCAAATCATTTGGTCTTGGTTTGTTCCTTGATTTTGGGATTTATAACTGTCTAAAATAATAAATTTAATAAATGAAAAATATATCATATACAGACATGTTTTTTTATTTATTACAAATAGTCAACAATAAATTACACACATGATCTACAACATCTTATTAAGATATAAGTTCAAAACTTTATTACGTCTCCTTTTCAACAAAAAAAAAAAATTTTTTTTGGAATTTGGTCACATTATTTTAATGGTTTAGAAATAGCCATCACATTAAGTTCTAAACCAGTTTTAGGTGTTGATCAAGAATAGAACAATTTCATAAGTTAACCCTGAGAGAGAATTATTTGTTACAGAGGTTTTTATTTGAACCCTAACTATCAGTCAGTGGCAACATGTGTTTTGGAATTATTTTATTAGGGTTGCACTTATGTGATAATAATAAACATGTTAAAAATAAAAAAATAATCTTTCCGAATTATCCGGCACTACCGGATAATTCGGAAAGATTTTATATCCGTAATCGTAACCCAAATTGATATATTTCTTCTTATATCATTAATCGTATACAACATTGTAAGTTGGATTCAGTGGATGCAATATACCGAAAGCAGTAACAGTTTTTTTGCAATTATCATTACCAAGGGCGTAGTGGGTTCCATCTCCAAACTTTAAAATACGTTTTTCCACCTATAAAATAATAAGTTAAATTGTAATTGACGAATTTTCGTAAAGATAATAAGATATCAATTTACGTACCAATGCAGTAGAAGCCGTTTTCAAATCATATGCTAAACCAAGTTTTTCGAACCACTTTATTAAAGTTGCTGACATATTAAAAGGCATAGGCAATTCTCCTGCTTTGTAATCCCATGGGAAAGAATGGTGGTAATTGTGCCATCCTTCTCCCAAAGTTACTAATGATACAAACCAAGACTCTACGGGGTTTAAGTTCCTGCAAAAATAAAAATAATTTATTTTATTTATTAAAATTGTCATTACAAAGTCGAAGCTTTTTTTCTATATTTGCTCTTTAAGACGAATTATAATTACTAGGAACGCAATTGACACGCTCTACTTTATCTATTTCATTTAACGTATTTCATGTGATTTTTTTTTAAAATACTAGTGTTCTGTGAACTCCTGTTTTACTAAATTTCCTAAAAAGAATACAATGGTTTTAATTTATGTATATAGATATTATATATAGATGTTATGTATAGAGATGTTTTAATTTTTGCATATATTTATAATTGAAGATTTCATTCACATATTAATATTATATTAATTGTTTATGTTTTAAAAAAACTATTATTAATATAAATATCTTTTTTTTAAATATACTCACCATAGCGTTTACTAATAATACTATCAAAGAGTGTCTATTATACATATTTTAAGTAATTGTAAGTAAAGTATGTTACTTACTTGTCATAAGGCCTAGTTCCGTACATATGAGCTGCACTGTTTATAAGAAAGGTAAAGTGAAGTTGAAAACAATAACGTATGAAGTAGCACACAAGTATAGAGTTCTTAAATGACTCCCCAAAAAAGTAGTATGGTACACCTATGGGGATCATTACGCCTGATATAAAATATATATGTAAATAATACCTGAAAAAACAATTGAAATACTATCGTTAATCAAGAGTAAATATTTACATTTTTTGAAGGAGAAAGATAAAAAACACACATATTTTAGAATAAAATAAATAGTTTTGCGGCGGCGGGACTAGAGTCCACGCTATCAGTGGCTACATACACTCTGTGATAACCTCTTAAGATATTGATCGAAGTCTTGCCTTATTAGATCCCTAACTGAAACTACTATTAAAACAAAGACATCCACACAGCACTAATCATGAGCATAGTCGAAATATTTAGATAACTTTTTTTTTCTGCTTATACGAGTTTAAATAATTAGATGACTTTGTCTTTTAACAAACGATGCCAAAAGTCACTAAGAAGCACATTTTTCTATTAGCACTATACATTATACATTGCTACGATATTTATGTCTCATTTTCATTAATGGTTCTGAAGGAAACAGTATCTGACATACAGATACTATCAGATAGCTGTTGACGCCAAATTATAGTATATATATACTGTAATTTGGCGTCAACAGTTTTATATCATCCATGTACAGCGATGAGATATGACCTTAAATTTCGACAAATTACTAAAAAATATTCTTAGTAATTTCAACATTACCTATTAACCTACATATAGGTATGAATTTTACCTAATCTATCCTAATTTATTAAAGTGGTTTTTATAATAATTAATAATTTAATTCTTACTTTTTTTGAAACATGACCATCCAATCACTTTCTAAGTCACTCATATCAATATCTTTCCCCAATTTTAAAACATATGGATGTTTTTTGTACATCAACCACCCCATGTGTATATATAATATCCTCTTTCGGAATTGTGAGGATCGGCATCTGTATCAACGTAGCGATGGTGAAGGCGATGGTCCCGAGCCCATGCATAAGCTGTTTTCTAAAAAAAATAAACAATTAGAAAACGAATCAAATGTTCCACATCCATTTCGTATCGTCTGACTCTACTAAACATACTTTTCAGATAACACTTTCTTTTAACACTATCTAGAACGTCCCTGACACTCTACCAAAGCTTCTCGAGTTCGCATAGCTGAGGATACGCTGCTAAAAAGAAAAATCTTGTTATCCCCAGCTTGAAGCACATCCAAAGCAGTGTCAGGTTGATGGTTGTACTCTGTCATTGCACTACCTAATCGAGAGGCCAATAACATGCCTACACTTTGACTTCCTAGCTCGCTCTCTAGTACGCCGGCCCAGAAAGCGACCTGGTTTCCCGGTAAATCGATCGTGTCATTGCCTTTTTCCTAGCTCTCAGTCACATAAATAACATTCAGATCTCTATCTTCCGTCATATCTAATATTTAATTCTTCATTATATTCCACGTAGCTATTTCTAGCTCCGTCCTGCTTTAACGGACATGGCGTATTGGGTGGTGGTCTCCAACTCCGAATTTGTCTCCATTTATTACACCATCGGAGACACACTGTCGCGCAACGTCTTTGGAGGACGCCCTAATAGTACGCGCTCGTATGGCAGATATAACGTTGGCGTCCTCTAGATGGCTGGCAGGGGCCATCCTTCCCCTTATCTTTTTTTATACTTATTATTGATAATATTAACAAATTCCAGAAATTTTACCTGTCCAGACATTGTAAAAAAAAATAGAATAATGGCCTTCAGTGTTGGAGTTGCTTTGAAGGAATTATGTGAAAATAATCTGTGGGCTCCAATCATCACACCTTCTGTAGTTGCAAACATCAGAAATGCCACTGTAAGCAGTTAGAAGTAAAGATAAAACAATTATATTACGATTCAGGAAAAAGTGAAAGGAACTGTCCTGGCACAGGGTCAAAAGCGTGGAACTTTTTTTTTTTTATGGAAAGACGGCAAACGAGCGTACGGGTCACCTGGTGGTAAGTGATCACCGTCGCCCACAACCCCGAGTAACTCCAGAGGAGCTACAGGAGCGTTGCCGTCCTTTAAGGTGGAAGGGCACCAGGGCCCGGCATTACCTAATGCGAAACGCAGTGGCCAAAGCCACTAATTAACGCCGGTCTTAAATGCCGGGGGTGGTAATAATCCGGTCGAGTCTGCCCATGCCTGCTGCCATTGCTGGCAACGTGACTCTACCACACGCACTTAAATCGCATCTTACGAGACCATCAGTACCAGGGTGATCCTATTCTAAGCCGGAATCACACGGCAAGAAGAACTGTAAGCGCGACAGGTTGTAGGTGTAATCCGCACTCCGAAAAAAAAGGGTTTAATGTTTTTATTTCCTCGTCCTAGTAACGATGTAAACAGCGGCGTTGATTTCTGCCACTTAATACGCAATGCCTCTAGAATTCGGTTGAAATGAAACTTAGTATCTATGTGAATAATTTAATGTGACATATAGAATAATTGTTCATAATATATTCCAACATTTTGAACAATTATTCTATACGTCTTGAAATTTAAGAATATTTATGTACAACATGTTGAATTTACAACAACACTGATAGTATAAACCATCTTATGTCATCATCATTTCTATAGAAAAGTGAGTGGTCACTACTACTACTAGATAGGTACTACCACGGTTGACCTTCGAAAGCATAGTATCTACGATACTGGAAGAATCTCACGTCAAAAGCATGAGGATCTTCCGCAGGGCATATACGAAGATTATTTGTTTTTTTTTTTATGTTATTTATTAATTTATCAATCATATGATTTTTTAATTTCGTTTATTTCGATCTTCCAAATAAGGACAGACTAATCAGTACTAAAATAAACTTGTTATTAATATTAAAAATGACGGGTAAATAGGCAAAAAAAAATATTATACGTAGGTACACGAAAATAGTTGATAAACATTTCGTAATTTTTATATATCCTAAACTGTTACTAAAAATGAGTAAGAAATGTCAGAAAAGTTAATATATATATAAATGTTAACATACAAAGTTCAAAATTTAAAGATTTAACTTTTGCATTTTTATTATTAACGTAAATATTTTTATAATGTTGATACTTACGCCATAAATATGTTTTGTAATTGATGTGTCCGGCGAACATAATGGCGAGTCCCCAAGCTGTACACGTGTGTAATAGTATAAATTCAAATATAACTTTCCAAAATAATTTATGTTTATACGAATAATCAGTGCCTATATGTTTTTTTGTTAATATATTTTTGTCGTCAATAATGGAGGACTCATTATGAGTTTCGTTTTGGTCGATCACCGAATTAAGAGTCATTGTTAGACAGTTTTGTCCACTACCTTGTAATAACTGATTTCTTTTAAAAAAATCGGTCCTTTTTGTATATATTTGATGCAGTCACTTCATTGTTTTTAAAAATGTTAAGCAATAAGACCATCAACCCGTTTTTGTATGCTAATCACTGGATTTCGGTTTTTATACCTATTTTTACCAGTAAATAAAAAATCTATTAAAATAAACACTATAAGTTTGTAGTAGCGCAGGGCCACAATGGGCTCCATTAGACCGTGTCTGTTAATTAAATCCTTATAGGAGCAATTGTTATCCACCTGTCTGTCCATTTTTTGAAATCACATATTAATGAAATTAAATGAAATTAGTATATCCAAGTTTATAGTTCTTTAAAATACAGAAATATCACATTTCTAAGTAAATCGAAAGATATTAGTGTTTATTTTGGGAGAATCAAAGAAAAACTCATACGTCCCTGAAATTCTGAAATTAGGTAAGATAATGCTAATAGGTCTGGATAGGAAATAGGCTACTTTTGATTAAAGCACGTCCTTTCCAAATAAATCGAAATATATTAGCGTTTATTTTGGGAAAATCGCCACCGAATCAAAACTCATACGTTCCTGAAATTATGAAGGTAAGCTAACGGCTATAGCTATTAGGTCTGGGTAGGACATAGGCTATATTTGATTTTGAATACTTCCGAACCTTATGCAGAACAGCAGGGATTCAGATAAACAATAAGAAATAAATGAATGCGTCCATAACAAAAGTTTTAACAGGTGACGATCATTTTACATTGAGATATTACTCGTAAAATTGAAGTTCTGGAACATCTCATGAACAACCATAACAATCCATCTAAACTATAAGAAATATTGAAATGGTGTTTTAACAGAAGTAATTAAGCGTGGTGAGCATTTTACAATGAGATTAAAATCTAAGATACGGAACATTTCATGAACAATCACATTGGTCCAGCTAAAGTATAACAAAGAATATTTGGTATAGAAATCTATACCATAAATATAATAAAACAGTAAAAAAGTTGTGTCTGTACATTGAATCTATTTATGATAAAAATATTTAGGGGGGGCTTAAAATAAATATAGCGTAGTACTAGAATAATGACGTACATTTAAAGTATGAATATACTTATAGTTACAATTTGTACCAATTGTTACTAAAGTTCTTCTTCTCACACGCTTTTCTAACTAAAATTTAAGGCAACAGTAACATTTCTAAGCTGAATAAAATTAAATAACTTACTATTACAATAAAGGTTAGGGCAGAAAAAGCCCCACCTTCTGAAGAAGTCAATTCTAATTATACAGAAGGAATAGTATCTAATTGTACAGAGGAAATTTCAATCAATTTAACCCCTGAAGACGTTACGGAATAATTATAGAAGAGAATAACAAATGCAATTGTCGTAAGTAGTCTTCATTTATTTTATAATACATTGAATTAAATAAAATAAATGTTTTATCAATTTATTCAAATAATATACTTGAAATGGAATCAAATACGTACATATTATATAATATTGCACAATCTTAAATATTACTTACATATTAGTTATGCAACGCATATTGTGGACATATGGAATCAATAAACCATATATGAATGAATATAAAATTTAAAATATTTTATTACAATAATAAGTCTATTTTAAATGAAACACTTTTAACCGGATTAATCGCGTATATTGTTTGTTAAACATGTTTTTGGAAACCCGACGTTACGAACACTTTACAGTAGTCCGTGGTCTCGGGTAGACTGAGGTGGCATTTGTCTATCATTTGGTATAATTATTATATCAAACTACCGCTACCAACGATTCCTTAATTGCCCCGCGTACTGCCCTGGATTCTTGCAGAATGAGCTAACTGTATCTGATCCTCTAGTGTGGTGTTCTTAAGACTTTAATTTTTTTAAGAGTGGGTCCCAGGTGGTAGAAAGTTTCCAAACATCTTCTCTATCGAAATTAGGATGTTTTTGTATTTCAATAGCCTCGCGGATCATTCTACGGATATATCTATTCTCCCCAGCGAGTATGTGGGGTTTATGATGTTGTGGTTGGATTTGTTGGATGTATGCTCACACACAGCTGACTTCGTACATGCCCATTCTTGACCTCGGAGATGTGTTCCTTCACCCTGACACCGATTCTTCTCTTTGTTTGATCTATATATGATAAGTTACAGTCACAATTAAGTTTGTATACACCTGCACACTGTAAAGAAATATTACTCTTCAATGGTCTCATGAATTGGCTCACTTTCTTGTTAGGCTGAATATAGTTTCAATAAAAGCTCTTCATAAGATGTTGCCGATCCTGTCTGTAACACCCTTCGTATATTGTAAAAGTGCCGGTTGCCTCTTAACTGTGGGTGGCTTGTTGGTCTTCTGACAATGCTGGCGGGGAACTGGTAGCTTGTTCTGGTAAAGGGCAGTCTTCACCTGTCGAAGCTCGTCCCCTAGGTGGTCAGCATAGCAGAGATGGTGGGCTCTCTGAAACAAAGATTTGCCAACGGTAGATAACTGTGTAGGGTGGTGATGAGATTCACCATTGAGCTATCTATTGGTGTGTGTGGGTTTCCTATATACTGTGTGACCTATTGTACCATTAGAATTCTTTATTACTAAAATATCAAGGAAAGCTAAAGAATTATTTGCCTGTAATTCCATTGTAAACTGAATATTATTATTAATAGAATTAAGGTGGTCTAAGAATATATAAACATTGTCCGTGGTAAAAATTGTGAAGGCCACAGAGTATATAAAATCAAAATCAAAATCAAAATATTCTTTATTCAATTAGGCCATTTAAGCACTTTTGAATCGTCAAGTTACATATAAGTGTCTGTAGTGTCAGTCCTCACAGGAAGCTACCACCGGCTCGGAAGGCGGGTCTGCTGAGAACAGCCGGCAAGAAACTCAACAGTTGCTCTTTTCAAAATATCAATTAAAGTAAATATATAACATAGCTTCCTGAGTGAGTACCAACAGCATTTAATCCCACGCACTCTTATCATTGTAGTATTCTTGAATAGAATAATATGCTTTGCCTAACAATATATTTTTAACATTCACTTTAAATTTTTGCATTGGCAAATTTAAAATTACTTGTAGAATTTTATTATACATACGTGTACCATGTCCCATAAAAGATTTACTAACTTTTGAAGACGAAAATTAGGATTGATCAGCTTGTTTTTACTTCTTGTATTGATATCATGTCGGTCACTGTTTTTTAATAAATTGTGGCTATTTTTCCGAACAAGTATTATATTTTTATTATGTTTTAAAGTGTTATTCCACACTTAGGACAGAAAATACTAAACTTAAATTTAAAAAGCGTATAAAAATTTTGAACGAAGCAGGATTTGAACCCGCGCCTCTGGAATACCGTTCCAGCGTTCTGACCAACTAAGCCATTCGTTCTCACCGAGCTCCGTCAAAATTCTTATACGCTTGTTACAACTTATTTATGTTGTTAGCATCTCTGTAGGGAGATTTTTACAAATTTCCGCTACCCAAAGACAACTCGTAAGAATTATCGTTTGGCAAGAGAGAATACTATTTATTTTAATATTTTTACTATGTTTTAAAGTGTTATTCCACACTTAGGACAGAAAATACTAAACTTAAATTTAAAAAGCGTATAAAAATTTTGAACGAAGCAGGATTTGAACCCGCGCCTCTGGAATACCGTTCCAGCGCTCTGACCAACTAACCCATTCGTTCTCACCGAGCTCCGTCCAGAGATGCTAACAACATAAATAAGTTGTAACAAGCGTATAAGAATTTTGACGGAGCTCGGTGAGAACGAATGGCTTAGTTGGTCAGAGCGCTGGAACGGTATTCCAGAGGCGCGGGTTCAAATCCTGCTTCGTTCAAAAATTTTTATACGCTTTTTAAATTTAAGTTTAGTATTTTCTGTCCTAAGTGTGGAATAACACTTTAAAACATAGTAAAAATATTAAAATAAATAGTATTCTCTCTTGCCAAACGATAATTCTTACGAGTTGTCTTTGGGTAGCGGAAATTTGTAAAAATCTCCCTACAGAGATGCTAACAACATAAATAAGTTGTAACAAGCGTATAAGAATTTTGACGGAGCTCGGTGAGAACGAATGGCTTAGTTGGTCAGAGCGCTGGAACGGTATTCCAAAGGCGCGGGTTCAAATCCTGCTTCGTTCAAAATTTTTATACGTTTTTTAAATTTAAGTTAAGTATTATATTATCATATATGTACTGTGATGCCACCGTAATAATACCCGTTTCTTTAAAAAAATCTCTCAGAGATTCCCGAGCTCCCATGCCGTAAATGGCTCGAACTGCTCTTTTTTGAATTACGAATATAGATTCGATATCTGCAGCATTGCCCCATAGTAATATTCCGTAGGACAATATGCTATGAAAATAGCTAAAGTAGACTAGGCGTGCAGTATCAACATCCGTAAGCTGCCTCACTTTTCTAACAGCATATGCAGCGGAGCTCAGTCTGCCCGCAAGAGAAGACAGATGGGGGCCCCGTTGTAGTTTCGAATCTAGGGTTACTCCCAAGAATACCGCGGTATCACAAAAATGGAGAATTTTATTATCCACGCTTAAATTAAGCTTCTCTTTCCTAACACTCGGCATAGTAAATTCTATACATTTTCTTTTCTGTGCGTTTAATACTAAATTATTAGTATTAAACCAGTAAAGTATTTGCGACAGCGCACTATTCACTTCGTCATAGTTTTTTTTATAACGATCTACTTTAAAACTTAATGAAGTATCATCGGCAAATAGTACTACATCGCATAAATTATTAATGCAAAAGGGGAGGTTATTTATATAAATTAAAAACAAAACAGGCCCTAGAATCGATCCCTGTGGGACACCCATCTGCAGAATGCTACCGGAAGACTTAACATTATTTAAGGTAACGTGCTGAATCCTGTTTCTCAGGTACGAAGTAATGAGATCACGAGCACTGCCTTTGACTCCATAATGGCTAAGTTTGCGTAATAACGTATCGTGGTCTACGCAGTCAAAAGCCTTAGACAGATCACAAAACACTCCGATCGCATTTTGTGAGTTTTCCCAAGCACTATATATGCAATGAAGGAGGGCAACTCCCGCATCTGTTGTAGATCTGCATCTAGTAAAACCATACTGTGCTTTATTTAAAACACTATTTTTATTGAAATACAAAGATAATTGATTAAAAATTAATTTTTCAAAAATTTTACTCAACGATGGCAATACTGATACAGGTCTATAATTGCTAGGATCACTATTTTCTCCGTTCTTAAGCAATGGTACTACTTTACTATTTTTCATGAGGTCGGGAAAAATACCTTTATTAAATATCAATGATAAGTGAGATGCAATGATTGGTATAGGAAACCCACACACACCAATAGATATCTCAATGGTGAATCTCATCACCACCATATACAGTTATCTACCGTTGGCAAATCTTTGTTTCAGAGAGCCCACCATCTCTGCGATGCTGAACACCTAGGGGACGAGCTTCGACAGGTGAAGACCCTTCACTAGAACAAGCTGCCCGTTCCCCGCCAGCGTTGCCAGAAGACCAACAAGCCACCCACAGTTGAGAGGCAACCGGCACTTTTACCATATGTGAAGAGTGTTACAGACAGGATCGGCAACATCTTAAGAAGAGCTTCTATTAAAACTATATTCAAGTCCAACAAGAAAGTGAGCCAATTCTTGAGACCAGTGAAGAGTAATATTACTTTGCAGTGTGCAGGTGTATACAAACTTAATTGTGACTGTGGCTTATCATATATAGGTCAAACAAAGAGAAGAATAGGTGTTAGGATGAAGGAACACATCTCCGATGTCAAGAATGGGCATGTATCGAAGTCAGCTCTGTGAGAGCATACATCTAACAAATCCAACCACTACATCAGGTTTGATAAACCCCACACACTTTCTAGGGAGAATAGATATATCCCTAGAATGATCCGCGAAGAATTATTATATTGAAATATAAAAACATCCTAATTTCAATACCCACTGTTCAATACCACCTGGGACCAACTCTTAAAAAAATTAAAGTCTCAAGTACACTACACTAGAGGATCAGATACAGTTAGCTCATTCTGCAAGAATGCAGGGCAGTATCCAAGGCAATTAAGGAATCGTTGGCGGTAGTTTGATATAATAATTATATCAACTGACAGACAAATGCTACCTCAGTCTACCCGTGACCACGGACTATTGTAAAGTGTTCTAAACGTCGGGTTTCCAAAAACATGTATGAAAATCAATATACGCGATTAATCCGGTTAAAAGTGTTTCATTTAAAATGTGTAACAATCGCGAAAATCAAAGACATTATTATAATAAGTCTATTTATTATATTTTAATGACAATTGTAAATATATTAATATTTTAAGCGAAATATTTACTTTAATTATAACTTACAAAATAATTAAAATGTCAAAGGTCCTAAAATTTTACTCAGACCACTAACTTATTAACAAATAATACTATCGTGAATTGTTGTTCTCTTCTATTCAAAGAAATTAAAATGATATTTTGTTAATATAGAGAAATACAAAATATAAAAGGCCTGTCGTGGCGCAGTGGCACAAGAGTGTGACTGTGACCGACAGGTTCTGGGTTCGATCCCCAGTCGAGGAAATGAAATATTTAATATTTTTAATTTAAATATTTAATGTTTCATTTCTTCGCTCTGATAATAAGGCAAAGCGCGGCGTTGAGTCCGCCACTCAACACGCAATGCCCCAAATTCGGCGGAAAGTGGAGAACGGAATTGGAACGGAGTGTCTTTACACTAGGTTCCCGGGTTCCCCTTTGGCTACCCTGCCTCGTCCGGGATACAGCGTGAAGCTAAAAAAAAAAAAAAAAAAAAAAAACAAAATATAAAAGACATAGGGTCTGTCTGCAAAATTCTTTGTTCTTCAAGACAAAGTGCAGGGTTGAGTCCCGCCAAACAACATGCAGTATCTCCAAAATTGTCCTCTACAGCACTAGATCCTCTCTATCTAGATAGAGAGGACCTAGTGCTATAGAGGACAAGTTACCCAGGTAAAGCTCATGAAAACTAACTATTTTCAAATTTATTACGAAGTCGCGGGGAGCGTAATGAGGCAACGCGTATCACTGGTGGTGTGGAGACAGCAGTGAACGAGTTCCCATGGATGGCGAGACTTACTTATTTCCAAAAAATCTATTATGCCGGAGTGGTTATTAATGATAGACATATATTGACCGCAGCTCACTGCGTCAAAGGGTAAGTGTCAAGTCATATTTTAACTTTATAGTCTAACTTCATTGTAGAGAAATTATATGCAACATATAGTATAAAAATTAGGAGATTCCCACAATTCCCATGGTAATTCAAAAAATCCTGACTTAAAAGCAATGGGATCTGGGAAAGCCTCGCAATCGATTTATGACAGAGAAATTGTCGGACAAACAATAGGAAGTTAAAAGTATAGATGTCGATTATACAACCTCCTTTTTTATTAAACGATCCGTATACCAAAACTGTTTATCTCGAGATCGTGTGCAGGTATTAAATAAAATTTTGTGTTAAAGTCAACGCTATCAAGATACTTAATGTACCGGCTTGCTTGCATTTTGCATGATATTCGTAACATAATCAAAACTTATAGGGCACTTTCTGTATAACTACAATTAAGCAATTCGGTAAGTAACTATACAATTAAATGAATAAATTCAAATAATACAAATCAACGGATGTATCACAAATACAAAATTATTACAAAAATAAATTTGTAGTTATTTTCATAAAAAATAACAAACTTAATTTTGGTAACTTTAATCACTGCGTGATCAACATAAAGTATTTCTCATTAATCTATAATTATAAATTCTCGCAAGCAGTGCGAACATGCAGTAGAAATAAAAGGAAATATACGAAAAATTCTTTTTTCATGTTCACGTTGTATCCCACAAATGGCAGGGTAGGTAAAGTCGAGAACCTAGCTAGCCTAGCTTTACCCATTCACCACCAATTTTTAAGCATTGCGGGTTGAGTGACTAAACTTAACACCGCGTGATTTTGTTACCAGAGCGAAGAAATAAAAATAATATATATTTCATTAAAAAGGTTCGAACTCACAGTCTGTCATGTTTACGAGGCACGCTTGTTGTTGTTTAAAATATAAATTGAGATACACACAACGGCAAAAACCTAACAACGTTTGTAATAAAGATGTAACTGTGGTTAATACGAAATGAGTGCGGGTGTGTGCAAAGCTAAATAATGTAAAAATTAATACGAAATTCTTCAGTCGGCGTGAATGACTAAATAATATAAAAAAACAGCATAAACGTACATATGTTTACAAAATGTTTGTTTTTTAGATTAATATGGTTCATGATGAAAGTGACATTGGGAGATCATGATCGTTGCAACAAGACACAGAAACATGTTGTCCGTTATGTGGTTGACGTTGTCGCCCACAATTTTACCTACTTAACATTCAGAGATGACATAGCTATTCTTAAATTAAATGACAGGGTCAATATATCGGATACGATCAAACCGGTTTGCCTGCCTCAAGATGATGGTAAGTAAACAACAAAATTCACATAAATATTTTTTTACAATTATTTAGAAAAATCTCTTCTAATTTCTACAATACGAAAAATTTTAGATAATTCATATACTGGAGTCAAAGCTATAGCGGCCGGGTGGGGATCAGTTGGGGAACAATTAAGCCATTCGTGCAAGCTACTCGACGTGGAATTGCCTGTACTAAGTAACGAAAAGTGTAGGAACACTAAATACGAGCCGTCTATGATTACTCACGGAATACTGTGTGCTAGGTATCCAGAAGAAGGAAAGAGAGACACCTGTCAGGTACAAATTTAACTAGAACATTATATTATACTATTAGTATAGCAAAAACCATTAAATAATTAATACAAGGACATATAGTAAATTGGTAAAATACATAAATTCACAATCCTGGTTCAAAATGATTATATTTCTATTTTTTACACTTTGATAATTTTATAATATACATGCTATCTATTAATAGGGAGACAGTGGAGGATCATTGACAGCTGAAAGAAGAGACAAGCAATATGAAGTTCTTGGTAATGAAATATAATTTGAATAATTATATTAATAAGCTAATCTATAGTCTAATATAGCTTATAGATTTGTTCTTTATTAAACATATTTAAATTCATAATTTTACAAGAATAGTTTCCTGGGGTATTGGTTGTGGAAGGAAAGGTTACCCAGGCGTATATACGAGAGTTACAAAATATTTAGACTGGATCAAGGCCCAAACAAGTCACGGCTGTTTCTGTTGAAACTGAATTATCTATTACTATTATATTCTAATTAGTTTCCTTCACCCGTGTATTAAAAAAAAAAACAATTTAAGTGATATGTTGTCATAAATATCCATATTGTGGCTTCATCGAGATTAACCAAATAAAAAGCCCGCATTTTAATGATCTTTCTCTTTAATAAAGGTTTAAAAACGATTACCTAGAACGTTTTGTGGATATTGTCTCTTAGCATATGGTAAAATGCGTGTACTTCATATATTTATATTATTTTATGGCATACATATTGTAAGTATTGCCTACATATAGATGTAATATAATTATTTTATTTTATAAACATGACATTTTTTCATAATTTGTTAGGTTGTGGAATAACACAAAGTGATGCATTTCATGATATGTCATGGCTGGCAACAATTTATGCCGATAAAAACACTATAAGAGGAACATTACTATTTATAATATTTTTTTTACTGACTGAGGCTTAACAATTACGACTTATAAATTATATGTCCTTAATTCATAAGCTGTTAACTTGGTTACAAAAAAGTTAATCATTTAAGCCTTTTATTGTATTAATGTAAAAAATATATTTGTAGTTTTTAATCCACATATTATTGTATTAATGTGGTAGTATAACAATCATCTGAGCGTTATTCCCGGTCGCGACCAGAGCCTTCACTCCGGTGTCCGGGGTCCGCTTTCCGGCTCCGTTTTCTCCATTTCGCCCGGTCGTCGGCGTCTTTGCTAGTTAGACCATTGGCACGCATATCACCTCTTACGACGTCAAGCCAGCACTTCTTGGGTCTTCCCCTTCTACCGGGGCCCGGCGGAGGTGGCATGGCCAGACATTTGTTACCCACATAGCCTGGCGGTTTCCGCAAAACGTGACCGTACCAGCGAAGACGACTCTCCTGCATTTTGTCAGCGATGTCACGGACATGAAGGCTGCCGCGGATACGGGAGTTCCTCACGCGATCCTTGCGTGAAACCCCACACATCCACCGCAGCATATTCATTTCCGTGACTCGCAGCTCCTGCTTGTGTCGCTCCAGCACCGGCCACGCTTCACAGCCGTGTAAGAGGACAGGTCTAATCATAGTTTTGTAGACGTGTCCCTTCAGCCTAACCGGCATTTTGGGGTCACAAATGACACCAGTCACCTCACGCCACTTGGCCCACGCGGCAGCAATGCGTGCCTTGACGTCGCAATCGATGTCACCAGACGCGGGAATTACAGATCCCAGGTATTTCACCTGATCCGTGCGCTCGACCAAGTCATCGCCCATGCGAACGGATGGGGGATCTGTAGAGTTTAATGCCAAGTACTCGGTCTTCGCCACATTAAGTTTCAGACCACCGTTCTCTAGCGTCTCCTTCCACACCTTCACTCGTCGCACCAATCTGCCCCTATCCGAGTCTGCCAGCGCGATATCGTCAGCATACATGAGCAACCAGGGAGGCTGCTCATGTGAGTCCCTGATGCTGTCTGACAAAACGTCTAATACCACGCTGAACAGAAACGGACTGAGTACAGATCCTTGGTGTACCCCGACGGTGACAGGGAAGGGTTTCGTATCGCCAACAGCGGTCCGAACTACAGAATCGGAGTCATGGTACATGTCTCGGATGATGTCAATATAAGATTCCGGGACCCCCTTGGATCGCAGTGCCCACCAGATCATCACCCGAGGAACACAGTCGAAGGCCTTCTGCATGTCCAAAAATAGGCAATGCAGAGGCGTATTCTTCGCCCTGTATTTCTCAGCGACAATCCTTAGGGCAAATACGGGATCCATGGTCCCATGACCAGGGCGAAATCCATATTGACACTCCGAGAGTGTACACTCCTGCCGGATCCGGGAGTCAATGATTCTCTCGAAGAGCTTCATGGTGTGGGACATCACCTTTATACCGCGGTAGTTACCACACTCCTGCACCGACCCCTTGCCTTTGAAGACTGGAGTAATGATACTCAGCCTCCATTGGCTTGGGATCTTCCCGGTGAGGAGTACGCGGTTAAAAAGGTGAGTAAGGATGCCCACACCACGGGGACCCATTGCCTTCCAGGCCTCAATGGGTACTCCATCGGCTCCGACAGCCTTCCGATTCTTCATGCGGCGAAGACAAGCCTGGACTTCTGCAGACGTAATAAGCGGCACTAGTCCTTGATTCGGAAGGAGGTCCGGAGGCTGCACCTCTTTGTGTTGCTTATTAAGCAACTCGTGGAAATACGAGCGCCATCTCTCCTTCACCGCACGCTCCTCGTACAGCAAGTTGCCACCAGGGTCTTTAACACAGCGGCACTTGGAAATATCCTGTGCCGCTTTGACCCTGGAACGCGCCAGCTTGTAGATGAGCTTCTGCCCCTCAGGCGATTCCAACTTATCATACAAGGGTTGTAAGTGGTCTCGTCTGGCTCTGGCTACAGCTCTCTTAGTGGCGCGCTTTGCATCTTTGTACGCGTCGCGGTCTCCAGGAGATCTGGACGCTTACCACTTCTTAAAGAGGGCTTTCTTCTCCCTAGTCTCCTTCTGGACTGTGTCGTTCCACCACCATGTGTCCTTGTCATATTTGCGTCCGCCCTTGGACACGCCCAGCACTGCTTTCGCCGCCTCAAGAATCGCTGACTGGATCTTGTCCCAATGGTCTTGGACCAGTTCACTCTCAGCATCAGCGCACTTGTCGCCGATGGCTGAGGCGAACTTCTTCGACCTGACTTCATCCAGTAGCCACCACTTGATTCGGCGCTGGCAGCGCTCAACTGGCTTGTCCTTGGGCTTCACACAGAGGTCCATGACAAGGAGACGATGTTGTGCAGTGAGACTCTCTCCGGGTATGACCTTGCAGTTGGCTACGTTGCTGATGTGGTGTCTCCTAGTGAGTAAGAAATCGATTTGGGTGGCGTGCCTCCCGCTCCTATAGGTGATGAGATGTTCGGGTTTCTTTTTGAAATATGTGTTCACGATGGCCAGGTCAGCGGCCGCACACGTTCGGAGGATGTTCTCCCCCTCCGTGTTGCGGTCCCCGTACCCGAAACCGCCGTGAACACGCTCAAACTCCTTACTCTCACCACCCACGTGACCGTTCAGATCACCACCCAAAACGATTCCCTGCGACAACGGGATACCACGAAGCACTTCCCCGAGGTGGCTCCAGAACGACATCTTGACGGCTTCGCTACAACCGACCTGAGGCGCGTAAGCACTTATCAGATGGGTAACTGTCCCATCGATAAGCACTCGCACGATCATAAGTCGGTCGCTACAGCGTTTCACCTCCAAAATTTCATCCTGGAGCTCCCCGGAGAGTACCACGGCTACCCCGCCCTTCCCACTTGGTGCACCTGTGGAAATCAGCTTGTAGCCATTCCCAATGAACCGGGATCTACTGCCTCTCCACCGAGTCTCCTGCAGGAACGCCACGGCCACCCTACGCCTGGAGAGTACATCGGCTAACTCCCTCGCGCGACCGGTCAGTGTGCCTATGTTCCAACTAGCAAAGCGGATCTTCTGGGTTGGGCCTAACGTCTTTAACCGTGCCCGGCCTGGGCACGGTAGCCCTAGCCCATTTACCACAGAAGTCGGGCGAAGCTTCTGCGCGCCGTTTTGCGGCGGCGCCCTATCTATGGCAAGTTTCTTGTGTACTGTTCTTCCCATGTTGAGTGACTAGTGTGGCTTTTTCCGGGAGCGACTGCCGTCTGACCTCCCAACCCAAAGGGGAAAGCCTGTGCCAGAGCCTCGTTCGTTATTCGGCAGGAGCACCAGCTAGCAGGTGAGGTTGGCTTGGGCCCAGAAGATCTCATTAGAGCCCATTATCTCCCCTATTATTGTATTAATGTGGTAGTATAACAATCTTATTTTGTTTTTATAGTAAATCAGTAAAGGACGTAAAAGTGACTTTAGGCGCACCAGACCTATGTAGAGATGATCATGCATTGAACTCTACTGTAGAAGCCATTTTAATTCATCCAGGATATTATTCAAGCGGAAAATTAAATGATTTAGCTTTAATAAGGCTTCGAAATAACGTTATGTTTAGTAAATATATAACGCCAATTTGCATGCTAGTATTTGGTAAGTAGGAAACTCATCTAAACAGCTTAATATTTTCTATCAATCACTCAGCTTCACGCTGTATCCCGCACATGGCAGGGTAGGCAAAGCCCTATTTCTCTTTCGAGACTAACTTTATTTTATACTGGCCCCCCGTACCAACCTTGCGGTTATTGACAGGTGGGCCAGTATCCCTGCCACTGGGTTTTACCCCAGTGGCAGGGACCAAACAGGTCTGCCTCCTACTACTTTCGTGGTAGTACTTAAAGGGTAAGTAGCCCCACGCAACCTCCGACCGCCCACCCTGAGGAAGACGGTCTTCAATCACGCTACCTCTGTTTCCAGATAGGC
Source organism: Eueides isabella (assembly GCA_019049475.1). Classification (NCBI taxonomy): domain Eukaryota; kingdom Metazoa; phylum Arthropoda; class Insecta; order Lepidoptera; family Nymphalidae; genus Eueides; species Eueides isabella. Next base: position 11,731,781 of record CM032387.1, read on the forward strand.
GCCGGAGCTGTAGTCACGCTCACTTCCCGCACGCAGTCCAGCATGCTCGCGACTGACCTCGCTAAGGCCGCCAGAGAAGCCGACTCCCAATTTCCAGTTAGTACCGGAGTTGTAAGGCGGGTCCGGTTGTTTGTCTAGGGAGACAAACAACCGGACCCGTAGTTCTAGCTGCGACCTGACTATCCCCGGGTATTAGAACAGCCAGGGCCCGTGTCGCTCAGATTCCTCTGAGCTCGCGAACAGGCATCCGTCGAGGCACTAACAAAAGCTTCCCTCTACCTTACTACTGTCCGAGCAGCCCCGCCCCTTTGAACACAGTCACCCTCCAAAGCAGGTGCTGGAATCAGTTTGCGGCCGCCCGGTTTTATGGGTGCACCCGGCAAGGTACAGATGCACCCGAAGGCAGGGTAGGCAGTGGGAACTTGGGAACCTAGTGTTAAGACACTCTGTTCCACTTCCGTCCCCACTTTCCGCCGAATTTGAGCGGCGGAACTCAACGCCGCGCTTTGCATTAAATATGTTTTCATTTCATCGCTCTGGTGTTACCAGTGATGAAAGCATATTCAAATTAAATATTTATTTTCAAATAATGTTTAATTTGAAAATATTATATATTTAATATCGTAGACAAAATATCGAACCCATCACCTGTCGCATTTATATTCACACGCTTGCGTTTGCTGCCTGTGTAATTTTATTCAGAAATAAAAAAGGTTAATGCAGTCAATATCATATTTGAATATTATATATGGTTATAATTGTTGAATATTATATATGGTAATATATAAAGGAATTAGTATTTTTGATTTTTACCTCAATTGAAAAGAGAGAGCAATGATGTAGCAATAAGATACAACAATATATTCCTGTTGTTTTAATATACGTACAGATAGCGGAGAAATAGACCAATTGGTATGGACACCAACATGGACAAGAAATAAAACGGAACATTGCAAGAGCCAAGTAATAACGTTATCAGCGTTAGGTTCTCGAAGTTGTTCCAGAATTTCCGTTTATCCACCTGAGATCACAATTACTGATAAAGGTTGTCTTGGACCAATCGGTGTTAAAAGCGTCGTTTGCGAGGTGAGTAGCTAAAATAAATATACAGTCCCAAGAGATCTTATCACTAGGCTCCCAAGTTTTCTCTGCCTACCCTACTATGTATGTGTGCGGGATACAGCATGAAGGTGAGTTGAGTTGAGTTTAAGAGATCTTATCTAAATTTGTACATTATTTATCCTAACAAATTTTGAAATGAAAACTTAATTTGAGCCAACAGAGGCGCTGTGGTGAAACGTACGGTAGTGTGACGTGTATCACCACTAAACACGCAATGATCCAAATTCAGGTAGTATTTCAGACGGTGTTTTAACAGGTAGAGAGGTAGGACAGAGTGCTTGAAAAGGTAAAAAATAAGTTTTTATTCATTAAGGTCAAGATATAAATAGAATCAAAAACAGGTATATGAATAACAATTTTGTAACAATTTTATCTAAATATATATAAATCTGGTTAGAATAAATTTCACACAGAATGAGTGCATGCATCCCTAAATCTGTCAATTATATTTATAAATAATTGACAGATTTAGGGATGCATGCACTCATTTATATAATGTACTTATATAATGTACTTACCGTTGCGGTGTTTTTTTTATTTTCTTTCATATTTTATCTAGCACATATAAAAAATAATGTTACTTTAAGGAGGATGTTGGGAGCCCTATAATGACAAGATGGTCTGTTAATTCACCGTCTTGTGAAGATAAAGTATGTCCATTATTCACTAAAATAGTAGACAATATGATTTGGATCCATGAGTCAATGTTTTTAAAGGGATGGTGCAAAATTTTACAAGCAAATATAATATCTAATCAAATCATTTGGTCTTGGTTTGTTCCTTGATTTTGGGATTTATAACTGTCTAAAATAATAAATTTAATAAATGAAAAATATATCATATACAGAAATATTTTTTTTATTTATTACAAATAGTCAACAATAAATTACACACATGATCTACAACATCTTATTAAGATATAAGTTCAAAACTTTATTACGTCTCCTTTTCAACCTTTGGAATTTGGTCACATTATTTTAATGGTTTAGAAATAGCCATCACATTAAGTTCTAAACCAGTTTTAGGTGTTGATCAAGAATAGAACAATTTCAGAAGTTAACCCTGAGAGAGAATTGTTTGTTACAGAGGTTTTTATTTGAACCCTAACTATCAGTCAGTGGCAACATGTGTTTTGGAATTATTTTATTAAGGTTGCACTTATGTGATAATAATGAATATGTGAAAAATAAAAAATTGCCTACTTAATATATAAATGAAACATTTTATATCCGTGACCGACCCGTAACTGAATTATCCGGCACTACCGGATAATTCGGAAAGATTTTATATCCGTAACCGTAACCCAAATCGATATATTTCTTCCTATATCATTAATCGTATACAACATTGTAAGTTGGATTCAGTGGATGCAATATACCGAAAGCAGTAACAGATTTTTTGCAATTATCATTACCAAGGGCGTAGTGGGTTCCATCTCCAGACTTTAAGATACGTTTTTCCACCTATAAAATAATAAGTTAAATTGTAATTGACGAATTTTCGTAAAGATAATAAGATATCAATTTACGTACCAATGTAGAAGAAGCCGTTTTCAAATCATATGCTAAACCAAGTTTTTCGAACCACTTTATTAAAGTTGCTGACATATTAAAAGGCATAGGCAATTCTCCTGCTTTGTAATCCCATGGGAAAGAATGGTGGTAATTGTGCCATCCTTCTCCCAAAGTTACTAATGATACAAACCAAGACTCTACGGGGTTTAATTTCCTGCAAAAATAAAAATAATTTATTTTATTTATTGAAATTATCGTTACAAAGTCGAAGCTTTTTATTCTATATTTGCCCTTCACGACGAATTATAATTACTAGGAACGCAATTGACATGCACTACTTGTTGCCATAGCAACGTGACTATACAAATCTTAAATGGTCAAACAAAGCGTATGTAATATTTATTATTTCATTTAACGTATTTCATGAGATTTTTTTTAAAAAACACTAGTGTTCTGTGCACTCCTGTTTTACTAAATTTCCTAAAAAAATACAATGGTTTTAATTTATGTATATAGATATTATATATAGATGTTAAGTATAGAGATGTTTTTGCATATATTTATAATTGAAGATTTGATTGACATATTAATATTATATTAATTATTTATGTTTTAAAAAAACTATTATTAATATAAATATCTTTTTTTTAAATATACTCACCATAACGTTTAATAATAATACTATCAAAGAGTGTCTATTATATATTATTTTAAGTAATTGTAAGTAAAGTATCTTACTTACTTATCATAAGGCCTAGTTCCGAACATATGAGCTGCACTGTTTATAAGAAAGGTAAAGTGAAGTTGAAAACAATAACGTATGAAGAAGCACACTAGTATAGAGTTCTTAATTGACTCCCCAAGAAAGTAATATGGTACACCTATGGGGAACATTAAGCTTGATATAATATATATATATGCATAGTACCTGAAAAAACATAATTCAAATACTATCACTAATCAAGAGAAAATATTCACATGAGTTTGAAGGAGAAATGTAAATAACACACATATTTAAAAATAAAATAAAAAGTTTTGCGGCGGCGGGACTACAGTCCACGCTTTCAGTGGCTAGAGGCTTGTCGTGGCGCAGCGGCACAAGAGTGTGACTGTAACCGACAGGTTCTAGGTTCGATCCCTAGTCGAGGAAATGAAATATTGAATATTTTCAATTTAAATATTTAATGTATAATTTCTTCGCTCTGGTAATAAGGCAAAGCGCGGCGTTGAGTTCGGCCACTCAACACGCAATGCCTCAAATTCGGCGGAAAGTGGGGAACGGAAGTGGAGAGGAGTGTCATAACACTAGGTTCCGCTTCCGTTCCCTCTGCCTACCCTGCCTAGTGCGGGATACAGCGTGAAGCTGAAAAAAAAAAAAAACTGAAACTACTATTAAAACGAAGACATCCACACATCACTGATCATGAGCATAGTCGAAATATTTAGATAACTTTTCTTTTTCTGCTTATACGAGTTTAAATAATTAGATGATTTCGTATTTTAACACACAATGCCAAAAGTCATTATACACTATACATTGCTACGATATTTATGTCTCACTTTCACTAATGGTTCTGAAGGAAACAGTATCTGACATACAGATACTATGAGATCTTATCATACTCACTTGCACTGTGGGTATGCTCGCATACCTATCGACGCCAAATTCTAGCTAGTAGCCTCATAAGACCTGGATAATTTGGCGTCAACCGTTTTATATCATCCATGTACAGAGATGAGATATGACCTTAAATTTCGACAAATTACTAAGAAATTATTCTTAGTAATTTCAACATTACCGATTAACCTACATATAGGTATGAATTTTGTTTGCACGAGTTGCTAAATAAAGTGTGGCATGTATCTAAATCTATCCTAAATTTTTAAAGTGGTTTTTATAATAATTAATAATTTAATTCTTACTTTCTTTGGAACATGACCATCCAATCACTTTCTAAGTCACTCATATCAATATGTTTCCCTAATTTTAAAACATATGGATGTTTTTTGCACATCAACCACCCCATGTGGCTAAAAAAAAATCCTCTTTCGGAATTGTGAGGATCTGCATCTGTATCAACGTAGCGATGGTGAAGGCGATGGTCCCGAGCCCAAGCATAAGCTGATCCCTAAAGAAATTAAATAATTAGTACACGAATCATATGCACTGATAACATATATATTTTTTTAGCTCCACGTTGTATCCCACACAAGGCAGGGTAGGCAGAGGGAACCCGGGAACCTAGTGTTAAGATACTCCGTTCCACTTTCGTTCCCCACTTTCCACCGAATTTGAAGCATTGCGTGTTGAGTGGCGGAACTCAACGCCGCGCTTTGCCGTATTACTAGAGCGAAGAAATGAAACATTAAACATTTAAATTAAAAATATCTAATATTTCACTTCCTCGATTGGGGATCGAACCCAGAACCTGTCGGCTGCGCCACGACAGGCTTCAAATTGAAAATATATTTCATTTCCTCGAGTGGGGATCGAACCCACAATATATAAACGTTCAGCAGCTATGCTGACGCTTCGCCGTTTTTACAATGCAGCTAAGGCAGAGTTAATACACCTTTCCACATCCATTTCGTATCTTCTGACTCTACTAAACATACTTCTCAGATATACTACCTCATTCACTTATTCTAAAATCTTATCATTTAGGCTGATCTTGCATTGCGTCCTTTCTTCATTTCTTTCCAAACTAATACTTAAAAGAAATGAAGTAAGGACGGAAACTTTCTTTTGTCTTATTCACATTCAGACTTAGACTATTGTTTGCACACCCTTCCTTCAGCGTGGTAACCAATGCCTGTAATCTGTGCCTCGCTTTCTGATGATGCAATAAGATGCTGTTCTCTGTGCATCATCTGCGTATACGAGGCAATTCAAGTTAAATACTTTCACTCCCCCGTAACTTTGTGTCAATTTTTGAAGACATCTATCCAAATATTAATTAAACTACCAAGCTAACATGGCACAATCATGTTTAACACCTGATTGGATTTCAAACCAAGGCGACATGCCAGCTCCTTTTTGTACGCAGGCTGAGTGACCGTTGTAAAGATACTGTACAGCCTGCACCAAGGATCTCAGTATCACCCATAATATCTTTCATACGAGTACAAACCAGTCAACGTCACCTTACATCTCCTTGTAAAGTTCCGCCCATCGCTGCAACACCTGTAGTTGTTTTGTTTTTAACGTCCTTTATAAGCACCTTTCATTCTACAAATTAGCAAAGCCTTTTCCAATGAAAAGGCTTTGCTAATTTGTACAATTACTAATTAGTGAACAACCTCGGGAACAACTTACTTCTCACCAGAAAAGCTTGGTGTATCCCGAAAGTTATTCGTTTATCTTTCATCTCTTTCTTTCTCTTAATTTTAATCTTTATCAATCTAATCTAATCTTTTAAATTTTAATCTTTTGTATGGTTTTGCAGCATAGTTAGCTCTTTCATTCTTATCTTTCTCATACTTTTATCTTTTCTCGAGGATGTATAAACCTGCCATGCTTTCTTCTTTCTTTTTAACAGCAATTTTTACTTCATCATCTTACCATTTATCGCTTTTTTTAAAGCCTTTTTCCCTCTACCACATACCTCTGCCGCTACTTTTATTATACATTCGAAAGGTTCTGCCAGCATATCGCAACCAACGGCTGTATAACTTATTGGAAACTCTTTGACACCCAGTGCGGCTGTGCCAATCTGCGAAAAGCCCCGTTATTCTAGCTACTACTAAATAATGGACTGGAGGACATCCACATGTCTATATAACTTTGCTTTGAAAATGCTGATCCACTAGAAATAGATCAATCATACTTTTTTTCCGTTCTCTCCCATGCGGACCGGGGGATATTGTTTGTAGTCAAAAATTGTTTATGCCAAATTGTTTATGTCACAAATAAATTCCTTTCCTTGTAAATTTCCAATTTAAGCTTTCCAGTCTCATTCATTCTCTAGTCACCATATTTACCTAGCGCTTAGTAACTGCTATGCGCAGTTCCGACCCATCCGTTCAAATCATCGTTTTTTCCTTCAGCTTCATGCTGTCGACCTGGTTGCCCGGTAAATCGATCGTGTTATTGCCTTTTCCCTAGCTCTTAGTCACACAAATAACATTCAGATATCTATTTTCCGTCATATCCAATAATAATTAATTCTTCATTATATTCCACGTTGCTATTTCTAGCTCCGTCCTGCATTTTCGGACATGGCGTATTGGGTGGTGGTCTTTAACGTCGCATTTATCTCCACTTATTACACCAGCGGAGACGCACTGTCACGCAACGCCTTAGGAGGACGCTCTAATAGTACGCGCTCGTATGGTTCACATCGTGGCGGATGTAACATTGAAGTCTACTAGAGGGCTGACAGGGGCCAGGGAAAAATAGATAAGGGGGTTTACGATAGAAGGATTTCTATCGTAAACCCCCTTATCTATTTTTATACTTATTATTAATATCAACAAATTTCAGAAAATTTACCTGTCCAGACATTGTAAAAAAAAATAGAATAATGGCCTTCAGTGTTGGAATTACTTTGAAGGATTTATGTGAAAATAATCTGTGGGCTCCAATCATCACACTTTCTGTAGTTGTAATCATCAGAAATGCCACTGTAAGGAGTTAGAAGTAAAATTAAAACAATTGTATTATGATTCAGGAAAAAGTGAAGGGAACTGTCGTGGCACAGGGCCAAAAGCGTGGAACTATAAGGGCGACAGGCTGTAGGTGTAATCCCCACTCTGAAAAAAAAAGTTTATTGTTTTTATTTCCTCGTCCTAGTAACGATGTAAACAGCGGCGTTGATTTCTGCCACTTAATACGCAATGCCTCTAGAATTCGGTTGAAATTAAACCTACTACCTATGTGAATAATTTTATGTGACATATAGAATAATTGTTCATAATGTATTCCAACATTTTGAACAATTAATCTATACGTCATAAAATTTAAGAATATTTATGTACAACATGTTGAATTTACAACAACAGTGATAGTATAAATCATTTTATGTCATCATCATCTTCTATAGAAAAGTAAGTGGTAACTAAGAGACGGACGGGAGACCTCGGTTGACCTTCGAAAGCATAGTATCTACGATACTAGAAGAATCTCACGTCAAAAGCATGAGGACCTTCCGGAGGGCATATACGAAGATTATTTGTTTTTTTATCTTATTTTTTAACTTATTGATAAATTAAAAAATAAGATAAAAAACAAATTAATTTTTATATGATATATTAATTTCCTTTATTTCGATCTTCCAAATAAGGACAGACTAATTAATACTAAAATAATTTTGTTATTAATATTAAAAAGGTCGGACAAATAGGCAAAAAAATAATTATTATACGTAGGTACACGAAGATAGTTGACGAAACATTTCGTAATTTTTATATAGCCTAAACTGTTACTAAAAATGAGTAAGAAATGTCAGAAAACTTAATATATATAAATGTTCACATACAAAGTTCAAAATTTACAGATTTTACGTTTTGCATTTTTATTATTGACGTAAATATTTTTATAATGTTGATACTTACGCCATAAATATGTTGTGTAGTTGATGCGTCCGGCGAACATAATGCTGAGTGCCCAAGCTGTACACGTGTGTAATACAATAAATTGAAATATAAGTCTCCAAATTAATTTATGTTTATACGAATAATCTGTGCCTATATGTGTTTTTGTCAATATATTTTTATCGTCGATAATGGAGGACCCATTATGAGATTCGTTTTGGTCGATCCCCGAATAAGGAGTCATTGTTAGACAGTTCTGTCCACTATCTTGTAATAACTGATTTTTTTAAAAAAATTGGTTCTTTTTGTATATATTTGATGCATTCACTGCATTATTTTTAAATATGTTAAGCAATAAGATCATGAACCCGTTTTTGTATGCTAATCACTGGATTTCAGTTTTTATACCTTTTTTTACAAGTAAATAAAAAAAATATTAAAATAAACACTATAAGTTTGTAGTAGCGCAGGGCCACAATGGGCTCCATTAGACCGTGTCTGTTAATTAAATCCTTATAGGAGCAATTGTTATCCACCTGTCTGTCCATTTTTTTAAATCGCATATAAATGAAATTAAATGAAATTAGTATATCCAAGTTTATTGTTCTTTAAAACACAGAAATATCAAATTTCTAAATAAATCGAAAGATATTAGTGTTTATTTTGGTAGAATCAAAGAAAAACTCATACATCTCTGAAATTCTGAAATTAGGTAAGATAATGCTAATAGGTCTGGATAGGAAATAGGCTACTTTTGATTAAAGCACGTCCTTTAAAGCACAGAGATGTCAAATTTCCAAATAAATCGAAATATATTAGCGTTTACTTTGGGAAAATCGCCACCAAATAAAAACTCATACGTTCCTGAAATTATGAAGGTAAGCTAACGGCTATAGCTATTAGGTCCGGGTAGGACATAGGCTATATTTGATTTTGAATACTTCCGAACCTAATGCAGAACAGCAGGGGTTCAGATAAACAATAAGAAATAAATGAATGCGTCCATAACAAAAGTTTTAACAGGTGACGATCATTTTACAATGAGATATTAAAATTGAAGTTCTGGAACATCTCATGAACAATGTTTTAACAGAAGTAATTAAGCGTGGTGAGCATTTTGCAATGACATTAAAATCTAAGATATGGAACATCTCATGAACAATAATAATGGTCCAGCTAAAGTATAAGAAATAATATTTGATATAGAAATCTATACTATAAATATAACGAAACAGTAGAAAAGTTGTGCATGTACACTGAATATATTCATGAATAAATTATGTAGGGGGGCTTAAAATAAATATAGCGTAATACTACAATAATGACGTACATTTAAAGGTTGAAAAGAAGAAGAGAGTAATACGGTTTTTAACTTATATCTTAATAAGATGTTATAGATCATATGTGTAATTTATTGTTGACTATTTGTAATAAATAAAAAAACATTTCTGTATATGATATATTTTTCATTTATTAAATTTATTATTTTAGACAGTTATAAATCCCAAAATCAAGGAACAAACCAAGACCAAATGATTTGATAAGATATTATATTTGCTTGTAAAATTTTGCACCATCTCTTTAAAAACATTGACAATCTTGTTGAATGTTCTCATGGATCCATATCATATTGTCTACTATTTTAGTGAATAATGGACATACTTTATCTTCACAAGACGCATAAGTGACGACGCCTAGTAGTCTGAACGGTGAACTAACAGACCATCTTGTCATTATAGGGCTCCCAACATCCTCCTTAACGTCACATTATTTGTTTATTTCTATATGTGCTAGATAAAAAAAACACCGTAACGGTAAGTAAATATATAAATATACTTGTCAGATTTAGGGATATATGCATGCACTCTACAACAAATATATATATATATATATATAATATATATAATATATATATATATATATATATATATATACTATTATATGAATTAAGAGATTGAAATTAGCTGCATACTCAACTTATAAATCGCAGGTTGATCAACACCCTCAGACTAGTTTTCTATTCGGATATTTGCGGAGAAAATGGAGGAAATCCTTAATAATTTGAGTTGTAAAAGTAAATCAATAATTGTATGCGGAGATTTCAATGTAGATATACTTCAAGCAACTCCACAGAGTCTCCGTCTTCTTAATTTATTTAAATCTTATTATTTAACAAATATTTTCTCTGAACAACTCGCATAACAAATATCTCAGCAACTTGCCTAGATAATGTTTTCTATTCACTGCGAGATTTTTGAAAAAAAAAAAACATTAATAACCTAAGCTCAAATCATTATGGTCAAAAATTTCATAACTGTAAAGAATTAAATAAACGTAAGGCCATAACAATTAGACCGATCACTCATAATAAAATAAATCGTTAACGAAAAAATCTAGAGTATAATATGTCCGAAGTACAACCAAATCTTTTGTATGGAAATGTTTTTAAATTACTTACAACTGATTTGACAATATTTTTGAAACGAAATTTTATATAAATTCAAATTTAAATTCAGTAACTGGGCAACCGTTGGTATTTACCGAAGTAGGACAAGATGTAACGAATTGTATAATATGACTCAATGGATACTCTTACGTATCCAGAGTGTCTCTGTCTAAGCAAAAGAAGTTTCTACTGTAAATGATTTGAAAAGAGTCAACTTTAACTTAATCACAGACCAAATCTATATATATAAGAGATAAAATTTTGAAATCCCAAATAAACACTACACTAAGCTACATGGGATGCTATTACGACTTACAAAACGCTGGACGGTGCATAGGGTTTTCGTGTGAACTTTTTTGAGTTAATACCTCTTTAGATCTAGGTGTGCGATATTAGAATCGGACTCGGAAGTGGCAAATGCTTTTGAGAAGTTTTTCTCAGAAGCACCAGTTAAAGTAACTTGTTCACTGCCATCATCTCCCTCTCACGCAGTATCCATATTAAAAAAACATGTAGTTAAATCAAAACATAAATTCGTTTTTAAGCATGTATCACCAGATGAGATTGTTAAAGTATTCAAAAGTCTTAATTTAAAGAAAACTGGTGATTTATGGGATATGTCAGTAAAATTGCTTGGTACTTGGTACTATTATAAGTAGTATTGCTCCTTACCTCGCGTATGTTTTTAATAGATGTATAGAAACTGGTACTTTTCCAGACTTAATGAAATATAGTAAAATAGTACCGCTTTTCAAAAATGGAGATAGACTTGATCCTGGAAACTACAGACCAATATCGATTTTACCATCATTAAGCAAAATATTTGAAAATAATTTTTGACCAGATTTCACTATTTATACATAGAAACAATTCTATGCGTAGTTACTTACTTACTTACTTAGCTTTACGCTATATCCCTAGCGGGGTAGGCAGAGAGAACGGAGCGCCAAACGCTACGGTCTCGGCATACCTCTTTCGCCTCGTCCACTGTCATCAACCTCTTCATACATGCCCTCCGGGGGGTCCTCATGCTTTTTACGTGACCTTCCTCCAGTATCGTCGATACTGTGTTTTCGAAGGTCAACCGAGGTCTCCCCCTCCCTCTCTTACCACTCACTTTTCTTTCATAAATCTTTTTTACCATTCTTTCTTCACTCATTCGCTCGACGTGCCCAAACCACCTGAGCACGTTCTTCTTCATTCTCACTGTGACATCCACGCTAGTACCTGCCATTCTGTGTATTTCTTCATTGGACATGCGATCAGATAAACTGACTCCGCATATCCGACGAAGAGATCGCATCTCTACAGCAATCATCTTTCTTACATTCTTCTTCTGTAATACCCACGTTTCGCTGCCGTATAACAGTGTCGATACCAACACTGCATTGTGTACGGCCAAACGCGCAGCTATGCTGACGTTTCGCCGTCTCAACAATGCAGCTAAGGCACCGTTAACTCTGTTACCGGCAGCAATACGCCTTTCCACATCCATTTCGTATCTACCGTCTCTGCTAAACATACTTCCCAGATATACTACCTCATTCACTTGTTCTAATATCTTATCATTTACACTGACCTTGCAAACTGTTCTTTCTTCATTTCTTTCAAATACCAGAACCTTCGTCTTATTCGCATTCAGGCTTAGACCATTATTCGCGCATCCTTCTTTCAGAGTGGTAACCAATGCCTGCAACTCGCTTTCTGATGATGCAATAAGCACTGCATCATCTGCGTACAGCAGGCAATTTATATTCGAGGTACCTACTTTCCCTCCCATGTCACTTTGTCTCACTCCATGAAGACAGCTGTCCAAATACAAATTGAACAACCAAGCTGACATGGCGCAACCTTGTTTAACACCCGATTGGATGTTAAACCAAGGCGACATGCCAGCTCCTACTTGCACGCAGGCTGAGTGATCTCTGTAAAGAGACTTTACAGCCTGCAGCAAGGGTCCGCTCACATTGTACCGGGGCAGTATCTCCCATAATCTCTTTCTTACAACCCTGTCAAACGCCTTTTCCAAGTCCACAAAAGCACAGAAAACTTTTTGGTTTACTGCCAAAAAATTTTCCGTAATCATGCGGAGGGAAAAGATCTGATCCATACAACCTCTTCCAGGTCTAAAGCCTCCCTGGGCCTCCCACAACAGCCTTTCAGATCTATCTTGCATTCTTCTCGCTAATATTTTAGCATACACTTTACTACCTAAGCTAATCAAACTGATAGCCCTATAGCTTGCGCAATCTATCTGTGAACCTTTGCCTTTATACAAAGGCACGATGACTGCACCTCGCCAATCGTCTGGGGCCTCCCCGGATTTCCAGCATAAATTGCACAGAAACCAGAACAGGTCCAAGACGCGTGGCCCACCATATTTGATCATCTCGGCAGTAACTCCATCTGCTCCCGCTGCCTTACCACATTTCAAACTTCGTATGGCACTCTCAACTTCTTTTATACTGATTTCGCCGTCAGCTACATCAAGACTCAGCGTTTCGCTGTTACTTGAGGCAGAGGCGTCATCACATTCATACATCTCCTTGTAAAATTCCGCCCATCGCTGCAAAACCTGTGGTTGTTCAGTTAAAAGTTCACCGTCTTTCGAAAGCACCCCTTTCATTCTACAGGTTAGCGAGTAACTCCGGGAACCACTCACTTCTCGCCAGAAAAGCTTTGTGTTTTCCCGAAAGTTGTTCGTTAACCTTTCATCTCTTTCTTTCTCAGAGTTTTCACGCTTCATCTTTATCAGTACTTTCGTTTGGTGTTTTTGCAGCTTATATTCTTTCTTTCTTATCTCTCTCATGCTTTTATCCTTACTTTTGGAAACTCTTTCTTGATATTCCTCTCTGACCGGTGGATCTTGAAGCTTCCAGCTTCTTATGCGATGATTCGTAGCCAAGCTTGGACAACCGGTGCGGCTGCGCCAACCTGCGAACAGACCCCTTATCCTAGCTACGACTAGATAATGGTCTGTTCCCAATTCAGCACCCCTAAACACTCGCGTGTCCATAACTTGGCTACGAATACGCTGATCCACTAGGAATAGATCAATCATACTTTTCTCTTCCGTTCGCTCCCACGTATACATGTGAATTTGTTTGTGGTCAAACATCGTGTTTGCCACAAACAAATTCTTATCCTTGCAAATTTCCAATATAAGCTTTCCAGCCTCGTTCATTCTCTTATCACCGTACTTCCCTAGCACTCCTTCGTAACCGCTACGCGCAGTTCCGACCCATCCGTTCAAATCACCGCATATTATTACTTTTTCATTCTCTCTAACACTACCTAGAACGTCCCTCACACTCTCCCAAAACTCTTCGAGTTCGCATACTGGAGCTGAGGATACCGGCGCATACGCCGCTAACAAGAAAACTCTTGTTATCCCCAGCTTGAAGCGCACCCAAAGCAGCCTCGAGTTGATCGCCTTGTATTCTATCATTTCACTAACCAACCGAGAATACACTAACACGCCTACACCTCGACTCCCTCGCTCGCTCTCTGGTGCGCCGGCCCAGAGAGCGATCCGGTTGCCAGGTAAATCGGCCGTGTCACTGCCTTTTCGCTTGGTCTCAGTCACACAAATAATATCCAGATCTCTGTCTTCCATCACATCTAATAATTCATTCATCTTTTCTTCCATCCCTCCTCTTACATTCCACGTAGCTATTTGTAGCTCCGTCCTCCACTTCCCGCCGCTCCGGACATGGCGTGCTGGGTGGCGGTCCCCAACGCCGCATTCGTCTCCACTTGTCGCACCAGCGGGGACGCACTGGTGCGCGTCGCCTTGGGGGGACGCCCTATCAGTGCGCGCTCGTGTGGTGCACATTGTGGTTGATGGAACGTTGCAGCCCTCTAGAGGGCTGGCAGGGGTCGCTACGGGCAAGCCTTCCATCGTGAACCCCCAACAATTCTATACATAACCCCCAACAATTCTATAACAATTCTATACAAACAATTCTATACATAGTGAGCAATATGGTTTCACCAAAGGCAAGTCAACGACAGATGCGGGTGCTGCACTTCTCAAGCACATCAATGACGCATGGGAGAGATCGCAAAATGTAGTTGGAGTGTTTTGCGATCTATCCAAAGCCTTTGATTGTGTAGACCATGAAACTTTGCTATTAAAACTTTCTCACTACGGCATACAGGACGCAGCTCTTGACCTTGTTGCCTCGCATTTAACTCAAAGAATCCAGAAGGTTAATATAAATAATGTAAAATCGTCTGGATCTCCTCTAAGAATGGGCGTTCCACAAGGTTCTATTCTCGGTCCCCTTTTATTTTTGTTATATATAAACGATTTACCATTTTATGCAAAGAATTTATTCGACATTGTACTATTCGCTGATGATACTTCGCTAATATTTAAGATTGACAAAAGTAAAGTTAACTTTGACGTAGTAAATATTGCTTTGTCGCATATTATTCATTGGTTTGACGTAAATAACCTTATGTTAAATGCAAAAAAAACTAAATGCGTACAATTTTCGTTACCTAACGTTAGAAAACAAAATTTTTATATTACTATTAAAGGTGAACCTGTCGAGGTGACGGAATTAATTAATACGTATCTACAATAGTATTCCGCAGTCTATTTTTAATTTGCCACTAGAGAAGTTTAAAGTAAATGTTAAAGTAATGTTAATCAAGAAAGCGTACTACATTGTCGAAGAATATTTGAATGATAAAAATGTATTTAATTAAGGTCATTTGAATTTCATGCAAGATAATCATTATTGTATTAAACAATGAAATTGTGACTTTATTCGATATTGAAAAGAGCAACTGTTGAGTTTCTTGCCGGCTCTTCTCAGCAGAACTGCATTCCGAGCCGGTGGTAATTTTATGTTGTGACGATTCAAAAGTGCTTGCTAAAGCCTATTTGAATAAAGAATATTTTGAATTTGAATATATATATATATATATATATATATATATATATATATATATATATATATATATATATATATATATATATATATATATATATATATATATATATATATATATATATATATATATATATATATATATATATATATATATATATATATATATATATATATATATATATATATATATATGATGATGCAGTTATGTGATAATAATAAACATGTTAAAAATAATAAAATACCTGCATAATATATTTACCAAACATTTTATTTACCGTGACCGACCCGTAACCGAATTATCCGACGCTACCGGATAATTCGGAAATCATTAATCGTATACAATATTATAAGTTGGATTCAGTGGATGCAATATACCTACCGAAAACAGTAACAGCGTTTTGCCATTATCATTACCAAGGGCGTAGTGGGGTCCATCTCCAGACTTTAAAATACGTTTAGCCACCTATAAAATAATAAGTTAAAGTGTTATTTAAGAATGTTCGTAAAGATAATTCGGAAAGATTTTATATCCGTAACTGTAACCCAAACTGATATAATTATTCCTATATAATTAATCGTATACAATATTATAAGTTGGATTCAGTGGATGCAATATACCTACCGAAAGCAGTAACAGTTTTTTTGCAATTATCATTACCAAGGGCGTAGTGGGTCCCATCTCCAGACTTTAGAATACGTTTTTCCAACTATAAAATAATAAGTTAAATTGTAATTTAAGTCTGTTCGTAAAGATAATAAGATATCAATTTACGTACCAATGTAGAAGAAGCCGTTTTCAAATCATATGCTAAACCAAGTTTTTCGAACCACCTTATTAAAAGGCATAGGCAATTCTCCTGCTTTGTAATCCCATGGAAAAGAATGGTGGTAATTGTGCCACCCTTCTTCTAAAGTTACTAATGATACAAACCAAGATTCTACGGGACTTAGGTTCCTGCAAAATTTAGATAATTTATTTTATTTATTAAATTTACGAATACAATGTCAACGTTATTTTCTCTATGTATGTTCTATATACGACAAATTATATTTATTAGGCACGAAATTGACGCGCACTACTTGCTGCCATGGTAACGACTATACAAAAATTTTAATTATCAAATATTTTATTTATTATGACATTTATTGTATTTTATTTGAGTTATTAAAAAAATACTAGAATTCTGTACTCTTTTTTAACTAAATTTCATAAATTTCCCAAAAAGTATACAATGATTTTAATTTACGTAAAAAGAATATTTATAGTTGATATAAGAATATTATTTATGTGTATATTACATATTATTCTACGTAAATGTAAATATTTGTTCTTACTTATTATAAGGCCTAGTTCAAGTACATATGTGCTGCACTATTTATAAGAAAGGTAAAGTGAAGTTGGAAACAAAAGCGTATGAAGTAGCACACAATTATGGAGTTACTAAGTGATTCTCCAAAAAAGTAATATGGTACACCTATGGGGATCAATATGCCTGATATAAGATATATATATGCATAATACCTATAACAAAAAGATAATTCAAATATCATGAGGAAATATTCACATTTTGTAGAAGGACTTTCTCCTTCATAAAAACACACACATATTCAAAAATACTTTTCCGGCAGCGGGACTAAATTTCACGCTATCGGTAGCTAGGAAAAACCGGATTTATGCATCCGGTTCTAGATCTAACTACTAATTAATACCTTCTTAAGATATTGATCGAGGTGTTTCATTATTAAACCGTTAATCGAAATCACTTTTAAAATAATAACACCGACACGGGACTAAGCATGGGCTTAGTCCAAATATTTAGATAACTTTTCTTTTTTTGCCTTTACGAGTCAAAATATTAAGATGACTTTTTGATTTCTGCTGCTTAAAATAATGCCTATGTATAAAAATGCCATAAGTCACTACGGCCACGCAGCACATACTTATTAGTATTAGAGCCACTCGTATTTTCAAGAACAGTTATAGGTACCTCCAAGTACGAAGCCATATCTAAAAGCTAGCTACTGGTGTATTATTTTGGCTATTTGATTAAGTTTTTGCAAAATATGTATAATACCAAAACACGTTTAATAGTTAACTTTGATATATAAAAAAAACCGATTTCTACATTTGCCTAGTTTATACAGTTTTATTATAGGCGAACGCAGATGGTCTATATAGTTTGTCGTTAGTAACCTACATATTTGGCGATCTACATAGTCAGATACATTTTCAACGAAAGTATTAAAAGCATATACCTTATTTCCACCAGATAAATTACTGCTAAGCACTTGTTTAGATCACATTTTCTCAAAGAAATACTCTATGACCAATTATCACGAAATTTATGTCTCACTTTTACTAAAGGTTCTGAAGGAAACAGTATCTGACATTTAAATAAAATTTGATTTGATTTGATTTTATCACACTCGACGGCAAATTCTATTCTTATATCACTATTAAAAATTTGAATAAGTGCTAGTAGCTTCATTAGATCTGGATATTTTGGGGTCAGTTACAGTTTTATATCATCCATGTACTCATATGAGATATGACCTTATATTTTGAAAAATTAACATTATTATAAAAATAACTTAAAAAAATTTTTTATTCTTACTTTCTTTGGAACATGACCATCCAATCAGCATCTAAGTCACTCATATCAATATGTTTTCCGAATCTTAGTACATATGGATGTTTTTTACACATCAATCACCCTATGTGGTTAAAAAAAAATCCTCTTTCGGAATTGTGAGGATCTGCATCTGTATCAACGTAGCGATGGTGAAGGCGATGGTCCCGAGCCCAAGCATAAGCGGATCCCTAAGGAAATTAAATAATTAGTACACGAATCATATGCACTGACAACATATATATTTTGTTTTTTCCACTGTGTACTTATTATTATTGATTGATTATTGATACTATCAAAAAAAATGCAGAAATTTTACCTGTCTAGACATTGTATGAAAGAATAGAATAATGGCCTTCAGTAATGGAGTTGCCTTGAAATATTTATGTGAAAATAATCTATGGGCTCCAATCATCACACCTTCTGTAGTAGTAAACATCAGTAATGCCACTGTAAGGAGTTAGAAGCAGAGTTAAAAACATTGTATTATAAATCAAGAAAGATTGAAGAGAACCGTAGTGACGCCGGCGTACAACCGTAGAACTGTAAGCGCGACAAGTTGTAGGTGTAATCTCCACTCCAGAAAAAGAAATGTTTAATGTTTTTATTTTCTCGTTCTCGTAATAAGGCAAAATGCCGCGTTACCAGAATAAGAACGCAACCTTATACGCAATGCCTCTAGAATTTGGTTGAAAGTGGGCAAGAGAAGTGTGTCTTAAACAGAATGGACTGTCTTAATTACTAGGTTCTCTCATCCTAATCTGCGCTAGGAGAACTTGGGAACCTATGTCAATAATTTCATGTGACTTATAGAATAATTGTTCATAATGTATCCCAACATTATGAACATTTATTTTATATGTCACATAAAATTTAAGAATATTGATGTACGTCTTGTTGAGTTTACCACATCTGTGATAGTGTAAACCGTCTTTTTCCATCATATTCTTTGGGTTTCATCATGATCTTCTTTTAACTTTTTCGTCTTCTTCTTTAGATAAGTTAGTGGCAAGTAAGAGATTGACTGATGATTTCTTGAGCAGACATGGCCGTCCAAACTAACTTTAAGCGAATGCAAAGGTTTTTCAAAGGTTCCATTCAGTTTACAATTACAGGCAAATAATTCTTTAGCTTTCCTTGATGTTTTAGTAATAAAGAATTCTAATGGCACAATAGGCCACACAGTATATAGGGAACCCACGCACACCAATAGATACCTCAATGGTGAATCTCACCACCACCCTACACAGTTATCTACCGTTGGCAAATCTTTGTTTCAGAGAGCCCACTATCACTGCGATGCTGAACACCTAGGGGACGAGCTTCGACAGGTGAAGACTGCTCTTCATCAGAACAAGCTGCCAGTTCCCCGCCAGCATTGTCAGAAGACCAACAAGCCACCCACAGTTGAGAGGCAACCAGCACTTTTACCATATGTAAAGGGTGTTACAGACAGGATCGGCAACATTTTAAGAAGAGCTTCTATTAAAACTATTTTCAAGCCTAACAAGAAATTGAGCCAATTCTTGAGACCAGTGAAGAGTAATATTACTTTGCAGTGTGCAGGTGTATACAAACTTGATTGTGACTGTGGCTTATCATATATAGGTCAAACAAAGAGAAGCATCGGTTTTAGGGTGAAGGAACACATCTCCGATGTCAAAAATGGGCATGTATGGGCAAGTCAGCTGTGTGTGAGCATACATCAAACAAATCCAACCAGGTTTGATAAACCCCACATACTCGCTAGGGAGAATAGATATATCCCTAGAATGATCCGCGAGGCTATTGAAATACAAAAACATCCTAATTTCAATAGAGAAGATGGTTGGAAACTTTCCACCACCTGGGACCCACTATTAAAAAATTTAAAATCCCCAGTACATCACACTAGAGGACCAGATACAGTTAGCTCATTCTGCAAGAATCCAGGGCAGTACGCGAGGCAATTAAGGAATCGTTGGCGGTAGTTTGATATAATAATTATATCAACTGACAGACAAATGCCACCTCAGTCTACCCGTGACCACGGACTACTGTAAAGTGTTCGAAACGTCGGGTTTCCCAAAAATGTTTACCATTCAATATACGCGATTAATCCGTTTAAAAGTGTTTCATTTAAAATATTAAGGATTGTAATTTTATTGCTATTTACAATAGCAATTTGCCATTTACGTTCTAAAATTCCTATTTATTAATGAATCCAATGACAATCGCGCTCACAACAAAAAAACATAAAACCTAAAACAATTTATATCATTTTAATTGCTTCGATACAGGAAAGTAATGGCGAATAGGCCTCGTTGGGTAATCTCGAACGTTCGACACTATCCCTTTTTCGCTAGTTCCTGTACTAGTAGTCATTAACAAATGAAACATATATTAAAATAACACATAATAAAACTTAATATTATATAATAATTTAATATTACATGGGACTTCTCACTAATTTCAATGTTATGAATTGATAAGAAGTGTTTTGTATTAAATCTTTTTAATATTGCTGCAGATGCCTCGTAGTTGTAATAGAGACTTAAATCAAATAGCAACTAAAACATCTGGAAAATGGCATTGGCATAGAAGCTACAGCTTATTCAGTGTCAAAACCTATAATTTTTGACCACTTGAAGAAGGATATTACTAAGGTAATAAAACCACCAAAAAGTGGTAGGAAGCTATTATTAAGAATAATTTAAACTCATCATAGGAAGATTTAGAACTCGTAGAGTAAAATGCAGCAAATTATATTATGATTTGACGATAAGAAGAATTCACCGAATAGCCTTCCTATTGGCAAGAAATGTTCAGATGGACAGTCTACATCGATAGCCTATAAATGTGATCTTTGTTGTATTTCAGATATGGAATGTATGTTAGTTCGTTATTACCCCACTCGACGCTCGTGTTTACCTCAAGTGTGTCGGGTACGACAACGAAGAGTTTTGTTTTTTTTATTTAATAATAAATTTTATTGAAAATCTATAACTGTTGATATTTGATTAGTTAGACGAATAAAAAAACTTGATTTTTAAGTAATTAAACATTTGTACTAAGCAATTAAACATTTGTACTTTAATTTTGCTTTTATGTTGACGTTTGGGGGAAACACGAACATCTAAACGGTTCTCTTCTCAAATATATACCGAAGTTTAGAAAAACGAAAAGATTTTAATTCCATGTTTTTAGTCATTATAACTTTCTAAGAATATATGCATATTTAATATTTTACAAATTTTATAAATCCGTATATTTATTATTAACGTAAATTATTTTATAATATTGATACTTACGCCATAAATTTGTTTTGTAGTTGATGCGTCCGGCTACTATAAGGCTCAGTCCGGGACTGACAGTCCCCAAATTGTCATCGTATGTAATAATGTATATCCAAATATAAGTCTCCAAACTAATTTACATTTATGTGAATAATCGGTGCCTATATGTTTCTTTATCGAAATATTCTTGTCATCAATAATGAGAGACTCATTATGAGTTTCGTTTTGGGTTATATCCGAAGGAAGAGTCATTTAGACAGTTAGACAGTTTAGTCCACTATATTCTAATAACTGATTTTTTGTAGATATTCGATTCCTTTTGTATATATTTGCTGTATTCACTGCATTGGTTTTAGGATATGTTAAGCAATACGACCATGAAAAATGCTAATCACTGGATTACACTTTTTGTATATTTTTTAACCGCAAATACATAAATTAGTTATGTACTATTGTTATAAATGCTAAAAGTCTATAATAACGTAGGGCCACAAACGTTTTACTGTATAAGCGATGTACTGTGGGTTCGATCGCCATTTGAGGTAATGAAATTATATATATACTTACGTATGAAACTAACGTAATCACAAATATTCTCTTCGGTTAGAAATGTCAAATTCCAATTTATAGGTATATAATTCCAATGTATAGCTTATTTGAATCTATACATCTAATACATCTATAGAAAAGTCATTTTTGTACATTGAAGAAATTGAAAAAATAAATAGCCTACGTGTGAAAAGATAAGTAACAGAATCCATTTCCAGCATTTTTCTGTTTGTCTGTTTATATGTTTGTGTGTGCGCACATCACGTAAAATCTACGAATTCAATGCAGACAATGTATATATACAAAAATTATACGCAACTTGAGGTATAGCTTAGTTTTTGTTACATCGAAATCGGTTCACTTTATCAAAAAATATGATTAATTTAGTGAATTCAAGAAGTAAAATATTACGTTTCGCAACGACATCTTTACTAATATTATAAAGCTGAAGAGTTTTTTGTTCGTTTAAACGCGCTAATCTCAGGAACTACTGGTCCGATCTGAAAAACTCTAGCAGTATTAGATAGCCCATTTATCGAGGAAGGCTATAGGCTATATCATCACGATAAGACTAATTGGTCCGGAGCAGCAATTAAGAATGTTTCAAAATCAGGGTTTTTTTCCTAATTGAGTTTCCGCTACGTGCGTTGCGTCATAGTTAAAGTTTCGCAAAAATCATGTATGACAGAATTGTTCCCTTTAAAAAGTAAAAAAAAGTATGCGACAGTAGGTATGTCTATCTTTTAAGGTTAGCTTTTTATGTTAACCAATTTGTTCTAAAATAATGCATTATTTGCGAAGGTATTATAGATACTATAAACAATTATAGAGACTATAAACAATTCTTCATTTTCTCAAACCCCTAAGTGATAAGGGTTGAACAAACTTAAGATGTTTACCTTTTTATGGCAAAACAACGTTTGCCAGCTTTTGCAGCAGTTTGTCAGCTAGTTTATGATATACTAGCTGACCCGGATATGGATAGATAACCTCAATTATATTGGAGCACTTAAAAAAGTCTATAAACACCAATAATTCACAAATATTTACGAATAGTAAATATATTAAACAAAATATTGAATTTAAATCACTACTGAACATTATAAGTAAGATTTATATATGTGCTGATATATGTAACTTTTCAGCATATATATAAAACATACTTATATGGAAACAGTGAACCGAGGCATCCGCTGCAACTTCGTACTATAACTTTTGTTTGAATCCTAAAATTTCACTCTCATTATTTTTTCATACCGCGCCTAAAGAAGTGTAACTTCAATAATATTAAAATAAATAATTAATATTTATTTATTATATACTAAATTAAATTAATTCAGTGTATAATAAATAAATATTAATTTTAATAAATATTAAATTATAAGGTGAAATTTTAATTTAATTAAAATTTATAATTAAATTATGATTTAATAAATTTAAATATAAACTAGGATTAGATACCCTATTATTAAAAATTTAATTATAAATACTAAAATAGTAAATAATATATATTGAAACTTAAATAAAATGGCGGTAAGACGGGGTCACGCACACATACTTTTAAGGTTAGCATAAAAAATGCTAACCAATTTGTTCTAAAATAATGCATTATTTGCGAAGGTGTTTTTATAAACAATTCTTATCCAAATAAATACGTTATTCATCAAATATTTAATTTAAAACAATATTGCCCCTAAACGCTTCCGCAAGGTGGCGCTGTAGTGTAGCCAACCAAGAGCCGCTTCCGAGCAACACTCAGAGCGGCCATGACAGTTGGTGAAAGTGCGTGCGCTCTGTGTTTATAAACAAATTTCTCCGGGAGTGCAATGTTGATGTAATATTTTGTGTTTTGACAACTTCAGAAAAAAGTAAGGAATTGAGTTGAACTGGTGATTGTTTTGTCCTTCATTTTACATTTTCTTTAGAATAAATTGGCATATTTACTATCGAAATAGTACTAACCTAGAATTTAAAATATTTAACCTAACTAGAATTTAAAATATTTAATTTTCTTTAAATATTGTGACTGGGGCAAGATGGTGTAGACTATACGGGTATACGGTATAATGGGGTAGACTCTAATATTGTAGATTATAAGAAATTTTACTTTATTTATTGTTGGATACAGAAAGGTATATCGATTGAAACATATTTTTTTTTCTATTTCAGTTTAAACATGGTTAGAAACTATAAAAAAAAGACAAAAAGGGGGGAGTCGTCACAACAGTTTATGAAAATAGCTGTAGATAAAGTTTTGAACAAAGAATCGGGATATAGAAAGGCAGCTTTAGAATATGGTGTTCCTCAAACAACGTTGGAGCGTTATGTCAACAAAACTAAGCGAGATGAAGAAGCTACCATCGGCTTACCATTAGGACCTATAAAGTCTGTTTTTTTTTTCAAAAAGAAGAACAAGAACTTGCAGAATATGTGAAGTTTTTGGAAGAACGTCTTTTTGGTTTAACTACTCTCGATTTAAGGCAATTTCAATAGTGAGAAAGAGTTAGAAGGTGTTGATTGGCTAAATGGTTTTTTAAAACGCCATCCTGAGTTAACAATTCGTAAACCAGAGGCTACATCGGTGGCTTGCGATTAAATTTAACTCCAAATAACATCTATAACTGTGATGAAACAGGCATATCAGTTCTTTCGAAAACTAAAAGCAAGATAATAGCGTTAAAAGATAGAAAGCAAATCGGTTCATTGTCTTCTGCAGAGCGAGGTCAAACTGTAACTGTAGAAATTTGTTTCAATGCCGCTGGAACGTACATGCCTCCACTCATTACTTTCCAAGACAGCGTATTAAAGCCGAATTGCTAGACCGTGCACCCCCAGTAGCAACATCTGCATGTAATCCAAAAGGCTGGATGACTGTTGAAATATTTACCATTTGGTTCAAATAGTTTATCCAATTTTTAGGAGCATCTCCTAACAATAAAGTGTTGCTGCTCCTAGATGGGCATGTGAGTCATACTAAAAACCTAGATAACCTAGATAGTTATAAGTCTTGCACGACTACATGGAATTGTAACATTTATTGTTTGCTTCCCTCCTTATTGCACACATAAGTTGCAACCTGCCGTTGTAGCTTTCATGAGGCCTTTGAGTACTTATTATGACCATGCTGCTACAAATTGGTTGAGATCGCATCCAGGCTGCGTGATCACGATGTTCCAAACAAGTGAAATATTTGGACAAGCTTACATGCCAAGCAGCTACAATGTCCACAGCTTCAGGAAGTGAGGTATATGGCCCCACAACCAAGATAATTTTAGTGATGCTGATTTCATGGCTGCTGAAACTACAAACATACCACTAGCTCAAGACAATCCATCTACATCAAGATCTGTCAACCTACTTTTAATAGAAATTAGTGCACACATAGCTCCGCATCACGGACATAAGGAATCAACTACGTCGAGAGTTGCCAATGCTGAGTCAATAGAGACAGAGCCTAGTCCCGGATATGAGTCACCGTCTATATTGGATTCCGCAAATGTTTTCTCAATGGAGCCAGTATCAGCTCATCCTGGACATGAAGTATCAACCCTGTTAAACGTTATCAACGATCAGTTTATAGAGATGGAGCGTCATGCTGGACCTGAAACACCTTCCCCATCAAATTCTGCAAACCTTCCCTCAACAGATTTAGCACTTTGTTTACAATCCGCAAATCAGCGTACGCTAAATCACCGATTCCTGCCGTTCAAATGACTGAAAAAAGGAAGGACTATCGAAGAGGTAAAACAGCGGTAATAACTTCAACTCCATATAAAAAAGAACTTGAAGTTTTTAAATTGTCGAAGAACATTCCGGCTAAAAGAAATAAATCTTCAGAGGACGTTCCGGCTAAGAATAATAAATCATCTAAGAATGCCCAAAATAAACTGCTGAAGAAGGCCAGGCCATCAACTTCAACACAAGAAGATAGCGTTTGTTTTTATTGTAAAGATTTAAACCACACATACCTAAAATCGACTGAAAAATGGGTAAATTGCCAACTCTGTGGGCAATGGGCTCATACTGCATGCGCTGGGTTTGATGATGAAGACAAAGAAGAAGTATTCATATGTTCTGTGAAGATCATTAAGAATCCTATCTTATCCCATCATGCCCCATTTATCATTCCCCGTCTTACCCCATATACGGGGCAAGACGGGTATTTTACGTGATTTTAAAAATATATCATTGTTAGTTGTTTGTTATGTTATTTTCGTCCAAAGATTATACCAATTTGTAGTTGTTTAAGAAACTAAAGTGCCATAAATAAATAAAAATATTATGTTGTCTTTTACTAAAGTTTTTTATAGCCTTAACATCCCCATCATAGCCCTAGTTCCCCTATGCTCTCGCGGACTTTTTTTTTTAACTTTTATAGGAGAACAATTCTGTGATACATGATTTTTGCGAAACTTTAACCGTTTACGCAGCGCACACAGCGAAAACTCGATTAGAAAAAAAATCCCCAATTTAGAAACATTCTTAATTGGTGTTCCGGTCCTATTAGTCTTATCGTCATGATATAGCCTTCCTCGATAAATGGGCTATCTAATACTGAAAGAATTTTTCAAATCGAACCAGTAGTTTCTGAGCTTAGCGCGTTCAAGCGAACAAACAGCTTTATAATATTAGTATAGATGTCGTTGCAAGTACTATACTGAATTGCGTAACGTAATACTCATATTTTACTTCTTGAACTCACTAAATTAATCATATCTTTTGATAGAGTGAACCGATTTCGATGAAACAAAAACTAAGTTATACCTCAAGCTGCGTATAATTTTTGTATATAAACATTATCTGCATTGAATTCGTAGATTTTACGTGATGTGAGCACAAACAAACATATAAACAGACAAAAAAACAAAAAATTCAAAAATGATAGTAATGGTTTCTGTTACTTATCTTTTCACACGCTGGCTAATTTTTTTTCAATTTCTTCAATGTACAAGAATGACTTGTCTACAGATTTATTATATGTATAGATAAATTAAGTACGTATCTGTATTACCTAGTATATCTTCGTCTGCAAATTTAACTTTGTCATTTTTAAATAATATCCGTATATCATAAAATAAATACGGAAACTTCAACTCACGAGAGACCAACATTTTTTTAAACTTCCTTAAATATATATAGATGGTATAAATAAATGGCTATAATTGAGCTGTAATAACTGTTTACCGATAGTGTATATCACTAAACATATATTTATGTAATATAAAAAATATATAAAAATATAAAAGCTAAAATGCTATTATTATAATAATTTTACAATAAATATTATTCCTTCCATTTTTTAAAAATAAAATAATTTACTAAAACACTAAATCAACTCATCACATGCCTGAAATTAATATAATGAATCCAAATTGTTTAAGCATTGGGGGCTGTTAAATTAAATTAATCATTCCCACTGCATTAATACATTTAACAGTTTAATTAATTAATACATTTAATCATCATATCGACGGTTGAAATCGCGGAATCGCGTATATGAGTAAGGATACAGCATCCTGAGTGTCACAATCGGGTTCAACCGAGCCTACTCCTCAAACTCTATTACGGATGACCCATAGTTATATGCTTAATAGTCTGACGGTAATTTCAGCCAAGAAGCAGTAAGGCGAGCACTATCTTATTTAGATATTTACAATTTGAGCGAGGCAGATGAAATCTCTCCTCCAAGAGCTCCGTTTTTGTAATCCTAGCTAACACCTATGTCAGAATTTTTACTCAGCCAGCGTAGTCCCAGACTCGTAAAAGAGCGCTCTTACACGCCCAATCTCGTAAAAAGGCGATAGTTTCGATCTAACCTATCACTTATCGCTGGTCTGGGGCTTACTCAAAAAGGCTTTAAACGAATGTGGCACGGGACACTCCTTATGAAACTTCTATCTTATGAGCTTTCCGGGAGTTTATGCAAGTGAATCGCCAGTCTTCGCACTAGGTGCAGCGCTAAGGTCGTTATGGACGGTGTATGCTTCAAATACAAGCCCGTTAACGCTGGCGTTGACGCTGTTATGCCCTACGCAGTTTCTTCTATATAACAATGACATGTAAGAGGACTTTAGCATACATTACTATAAAGATGATTGTACTGTGGACGCTATATTGTCCGACCATGCAAGTCTTTCTCGGGAAAACGTTGATCAGTGCCAAAATAATTTTATTTCTTTTTCTAGTAATAAGACACTCCGCTTCCAGTAAGACCCTTCGTTTCCCCCTTTTCGTCAAATTCGAGGCATTGCGTGTTGAGTAGCAGAACTCAACACAGCACTTTGCCTTTTTTTATAGAGTAATGAAATTATATAACATAACATATTAAATATATCATTTCTTCCAGTCCTTGGGCCCCTGCGCCAAGACGGGCCTTTGATATAATATAACTGTTATTCACTAAAATATTTAACAATATGATATAGGTCCAGACAATATGGCTTGACAAATTTGTCAATGTTTTTGAAGAGATGATGCAATATTTCACAAGCAAATTTTAATTAAATTGAAAATAAATTCAATAAAAAATATTTTTTGTATAAAAACCTGTTTTTATTAATTTCTTATTATTTTAACAATTAAATTATATTAACAGTCATTGTAAGAAAAAACGTACAAAAGTTTATTAAACACTAGTTTTAAATGTAGAATAATTAAGCTGTAGCACATCTTCGTTTCAACGTGTTCATATTGATTATATCATGTTCATGGTTTAAAGGTAAGCCTTTGTCCTCTAAGGTGGCTTCAGGTGCATCGTAATCAACATTATATGACGGATTCAGTGGATGTAATATACCGAAAGCAGTAACAGATTTCTTGTTCTGATCATTTCCAAGGCTATAGTGGGTTCCATCTCCAGACTTTAAAACGCGATTTTCCACCTATAAAAATAATCATTTTAAACGTAATTGACGTACATTTGTCACAATATTAAGATAATACATGGTATTATATCAATTTTATACCATTTTAGAAGAGGCTGTTTTCAAGTCATATGCTAAACCAAGTTTTGCGAACCATCTAATGAAAGTTGCAGATGAATTAAAGTGCATACACCACTCCGCAGCTTTATAGTCCCATGGGAACGCATGGTGGTAGTTGTGCCATCCTTCACCCAAACTTATAAATGACACAAACCATGACTCCACAGGCTGTAATTTCCTATAAATAACGTAGTAATATATTCATTTAAATAAAATTATTTCTTTTTTTTTTTTAAAGTCAAGACACTCCGTTCCATTTCTGTTCCCCACTTTCCGCCAAATTTGAGGCATTGTGTGTTGAGTGGCGGAACTCAACGCCGCGCTTTGCCTTATTACCAGAATAAAGAAATGAAACATTAAATACTTAAATTGAAAATATGAAATATTTCATTTCCTCGACTGGGGATCGAACCCAGAACGGTGTCGGTTACAGTCACACGCTCGTGCCGCTGCGCCACGACAGGCTTCATTTTTATATTCAATAATATTTTAACAATGATATTATAATATTAAAACATCTGCAAACAAAATATTGAGAGTATAGAAATATATATTCTATTTGTAGCAACATCCTTACTTGTCATAAGGTCTTGTTCCATACAGATGTGCTGCACTGTTTACAAGCCAAGTTCCATTTAATTGAGTTAAATACCGTGCGAAATAACAAACAAGCAAAGAGTTCTTAAATAACTCCCCAAAACAGTAATATGGCACACCCACGGGGATAATTATGGCTGATATTAAATATAAATAGTAGTAATATCTGAAATAAATTATTCGTTAGATAAATAAAATAATTTTATATAGTGCTATAAAATAGTTTAAGACTAGACTTATCAGTATTTAAACAAATTTGACAACCTTACGCCCGCCACTTTATTAACAAAAGAGAAGACGAAATTCACATTCACATCACATTTACCATCTTTTTATTAAATTTAATTTTAGGAGAAAATTACTTCTTACTTTTTTTGGAACATGACCATCCAATCAGCTTCTAAGTCACTCATGTCTATACGTTTTCCCAGACTTTTAACATATGGATGTTTTTTATACATTAACCATCCGACGTGGCTAAAGAAAAATCCTCTTTTGGAGTTGTGAGGGTCTCCGTCTGTATCGGAGTAGCGATGATGAAGACGATGGTCCCGACACCAAATATAGACAGAGTTCTATAAAAAAATATTTGTATACGGTCAAATTTATGCATGGTTAAAAGTCAGATTTTTTATTTAAATGTGTATTCGTATGATTATAAGACCTTAAAATCACATTGTATTGATTATTATTAACATATTTCAATGATAAAATGTTAACGTATTTTTTTTTTATTTAAATTTTGAGAGATACATAATTCCAACTTCGTAAAGACATAGTCATATCGTAAAGACATTGTTTTATGGTTTTTCTTTAAATTTTTGTTAATATAAAAACTTCCAGTAAATATACCTGTCCCGCCATAGTGAAGAAGAATAGAAGAATGGCTTTTAATAATGGAGTCGCTTTAAAGGATCTATGTGAAAATAATCTATGGGCCCCAATCGTGACACCCTCTGAACTACAAAACATCAGTAATGCCGCTGTAAGAAATTGAATATAAAAGTAAGAAACATATTATATTTATATATAAATTTCATACGTCACATGTAAACAAAATTATTTATGCATGTACGTCATGCTGAATTTATAAATAATAAAACGATAATCGAAGTGAGTTTTGTTAACTAAAATAATTTATACTGTACACACATTGTAAATCTACTTTAATCTATGTTTAGTATTTATAATATTTAAAATATATACGTAAAAAAGTAACAAAAAAAATATTTATAAATATTTATAAATTTTATTCGGCCAAATGTCAGCATTCGTTCGTGTCGTTATTAACACTTTGAAAAAGTTTACAACATGCAATTATAAACTTTTTCAAGGTGCTCAAAATATATACAAATAATTAAAACAATAAATAATTAAATACAATTATTTTTTAATCTAGATATAAAAAAAAATAACAATAAAATAATAATCTCGTAAGTAATTTCGGGCCGTTGGTACTTACTCCATAAATATGTTTTAAAATTGATGCCTCCAGTAAAGAATATGACCAATCCCCAAATTGCCAATATGTGTAAAATTAAAAATCCAATTGCATTTTTCCAAACGATTTCATGTTGATAAGAATAATCCGTGCCTATTCGTTTTGTGATTATAATATTTTTCTCCTCAATAATTGGAGATCCATTTTGCGCTTCGCTTTTGTCTATCACTGAATTAGGAGACATGGTTAGACAACTTTGCCCGCTACAATCGAGTAACTGACATTTTTCCCTATTCGGCTCCTTTTGTATATGTTTGGTGTCTTCATCGCATTGTTTTTACAAGATACGTTAGGCAATATGAACATGAACCCGTTGTATTCTAATTAACCGTAGGATTTCAGATATTCTAATTAACCGTAGGATTTCCACCTGTCAATATACATAAATCCAATAAAATTATTACTTCAAAAGGCATATATTAGATGTTTCTTTATTATCACAAAGAAAAAAAATATAATAAGAATTCATTAAAATGTTCTCATCAAGCGTAAAATTTATTGCAAAGTGAATTCGCTTTACGCAAATGCACGAGTGCATTGATATTTGATATCCATTCAAATTTAATTAAAAATTGTCGACTGTTTATTGTTATCACCATGTTTTTCCTTTTACGCCAAAACGTATTATGTACAACTATAAAATGAAACGAATATACATTTTACTCGGTTTGACGATATATTTTGTAAGTCTTATGCGATTTAAAATAATAACTATACTTTACCATCGTAAATGACAATTGATTTTTTGGTTTTAAAGGTTCAAGATAACAAAGCTAATAATACTTGTGGTAAGACAATTCATATATATTTTGTTATATTATATTTATTTAATATACCTTTTGAAAGAACACTATATTTTTTTTATTATTTCGTTTGAGTAATATGATCACACTTTATTTATAAAAGATTATTATAATCTGAGTTTTCATCTGTGTTAGCGTTTATAGTATAGGTAAATATACATACATACAGCGTATTATGTAGAAGAATCGATATATCTTTTATTCGATTTTTAATAATATATTTTTTGTGGTTTATTTAAAGCAAAGCTTAAGCCACGTTTTTTTCACACAGCGTTAACTTTCACAGTTTGACAGTTCGCAAAACTGTACCAAGTTAGTTTTCAACAAAAAAAAAACAACTATCACACCTATTCTATACACCTATTCTAAAGACATATTATGTATGCAATAAACAATAGTAAGCATTTATGTATAATATTACTTTTTGTATTCTTTTACATTAATTAAGAGTGTGGAATCGCTGGGAAAAATCGCCGGATAGTCGGTGGAAGTACAGTTCAACCTCATCAGTACCCGTGGTTGGTGGCACTCATGGTGGGGTCCAAGCTACACTGCGGGGGAGCTATTATCACCGACAAACACATATTAACTGCCGGACATTGTATCACTTTTGGGTTTGTTTTTTCTAATATTTGTACTATTTTTAGGGTTCCGTACGTCAGAAGTAAAGAACGGCATTTTATAGAATCACTTTATTTCCCGTCTCTAACTGTTAAGACCACTAGTCACTACTAGAGGAGGTAGATCACGTAGAGGTTCTTTTAGCTAAAATTAATAAAAATATTTGGGACTTTATAGTTCTTTGGAGCTCAAAATCAAGACCTATAGAATATTTCCAGTAGCATTTTCAACAAGTATAAAATTTGGTGTGAAGGGAGAATTTCGTAAGAGTTTACATAGAAATTATTAAGGTGACGTGAACAGCTTGCCTTGCCTTTCTCTATTAATAAAATGTCTATCATAAAACGCTCTTTATCTATTCTATGATGAACCCTCTTCAATATTATAAAAACCAAAACAATATTGAATATGATAAAAACTATTATAAATTTATATTTAGAGTTAATTTCATACAAATTAAATGATGTTATTTAGTATAGGTTTGCTTATTAACTGGCTTTAAAGTAAATAGAGATTTTTTGTTTCAAAATAAATTAGAATATTCTTGCTTCAAAATATTGTGTGGGCAGAGAAGACTCTAGACTGTTTGTTATACAGATTGTTTAAGTAGCAGAATCCTGGTTGTTGGAAAACTTCGTACTGTACTGAATCAAATTGAAAAAACACCCAAATTATTGCAGTGCTTATTCAGTTATAACTGAAGAAGCATTGTAGTTTTCTACTGAGGTGTGCGCATAACGTATATTTATATATCACTCACTCACTCAGCTTCACGCTGCATCCCGCACATGGTTGGGTAAGCAGAGGGAACTTGGGAACCTAGTCTTAAGACACTCGGTTCCACTTTCGTTCCGGTCCGTCCGTCCCCATTTTTCGCCTAATTTGAAACATTGCGTGTTGTGTGGCGGAACTCAACGCCGCTTTTTGCCTTCTACCAAAGCGAAGAAATCAAAATATTAAAAATTTAAATTGAAAATAGTAAATATTGCATTTCCTCGAGTGGGGATCGAACAGACAACCGGTTACAGTAACACGCTTGTGCCGCTGCACCACGACAGGCCTCAATATTATATATATTTATATATTTTTTGCTATTATTTCGTCAGAGTTCATTACAATGATCTGTCAGTTTACATCGGGATGCACGATCGTCTTGATCCTACACAAAGTATTTTTCGACTGTCCAATGGAGTGAAACATCCAAAATTTACGTCGAATGCCGTCAGAGACATCAATGATATAGCTGTGTTGACTTTAGAAAAAAAAATTAAATTTTCTACTAAAGTTCGACCTATCTGCTTGCCGAGTGAAGGTAAATTGAATTTATTTAACCAAATATCATGTAAAAAATATTATTTGGGTTTTAAGTATACGAGTACATATAATATAGAGTATTAAGAGAGGTGGAGGCGTAGGGGACCTTCGAAAAAACAGTATGTATAATACTCGGGAAGGCATGTAAGATGAGGTTGATAATGACCAGGGCCGCTTGGCGCTCCATTGTATCTGGCTACCCCGTTTACCAGATTACTAAAATTGGGATTCTAAAGGTGTAGCTAAAAATACATATTTTGGTCTCTTTATAGATATGGATTTTCGAAATATACCATTAACAGTAGCAGGCTGGGGAAAGACGAGACAAGGAGCGCTTACTTCTTCTCGATATTTATTAGAAACTAAAGTAAAAATTGTTCCTAGTGATGTATGTGGGCGATCGTCTATATATAAGGATAATCTTGTGCCAGATACAATGATGTGTGCGTACAGTTTAGGGAAGGATGCTTGCCAGGTAACTTTATTTATTTTAAGCTGACTCATTACTTTCTTCGGATTGTTAATAATATAAGTTTTAGTGTATGTACATGTAAATTTTGATTAAAAATAGGGTGACAGCGGGGGACCAATATTTTCGACCCACTCTAAGACTCACCACAAAAAATGGTATCAAGTTGGTAAGTTTATGTGTAATTGTACTTGTAATTTATAAACAAGATTAGATTTTACATTTTGTAATGTTATAAAGCCACATACGTAAAAAAATATATAGATTTGCTTAATAATAAATTCTGAAATCAAACACATTTTTATAGGTATTGTTTCGTGGGGGATTGATTGTGCTATGCCAGATTATCCGGGTATGCTTGATATTTATAATATACAAAATTATGTTTACATTTTTTTTCTGGATATAAGTTTATTTATGTATTAATTTCCAGGAGTCTATACAACGGTATCTAAATACGTACCTTGGATAAAGCAGCAAACCAAAGATGGATTAACCTGCGTCTAATCTCTTCATATTAATTAAAAAATACAGCATTATTCACGCATATAAATAAGATTATACTGTAACGAAAATTGTTCGTTATATTATAATTTATATAATTTGATAGAGATTATTAAACGTGTTAGCGTTTAATAAACTAACATTAAAATTTTAAAAATTAAATTTGCTTAAGAGTAAATTTAATTTTTAAAATATTTTTCAGACACAAATCTTAAACGACTATTCGAATTTTCCGAGTATTGCAACGATCTTTTCGTTATAAAAATTTTATTGTAACATTTATTTAACGTAAATAACTATACCTAGTGTACTACAAAAAATTTACTATTATTCATGAAGTAAATTGATTTTCCATGCTGTTTTATTGAAAAAATCAACATCTTACTTGTAATGGGAGTTTCTAAAGATGAGTTAATATATGTATCTACATTTTTTTCGTTTTACACAACGTGTTTTATGATTTATAAACGAGCATCATGCTTCATATTGTAATCAAATTTCATGATTTATTATCTTCGATAAATGTTATACAGACGTTTGTTTTTTCATTGCGAGGACATAGGCGTGAACAATTTGAATGGTTTAAAGCGTAAGCCATAAATAAGGTAAGTATCGTTACTTGGTCGCAGAAACAGTGCAGTGTTATGTGTTCACAAGAATAGTATATAAATGTAATGTGGCAAATTTTTAACATGTGGCAAATATTTATTTTATTTACTGTTTTAACTCAGGTTTGTTACATTTATTATTATGAGAATATGTTGTAATAAATTTGAATAAGCTGAAATTACCTTTTTTTATAGATAGAGATTATTCGGGCACAATACTGTCGTAAGTATTTATATTTATTTTTTTGCAATAATTAAAAACTACATAAGTTATACGCTAAACGAAGATATTTTGTTTAATAATAATTGCTTTCGTCTTAAACCTAAAGACGAACGACGATGTCTTAAATATTAAAAAAAAACGATTTATTAATGGTTTAATGTTTATTTATGAACGACAAAATCTAATACTATATAAACATGTAAAACATTCGATATTTACGATATTAGTTACATGAAGGGCTGTGCCCAATTTTAGAATTATTTCAAGTAAATGCCGCACTTTAGATATAACAAATCGTTTTAAAGAACTCGATTAGTATATTTATAAATATATTATTTTTTGAGTACGACACAACTTTTGATTGTAAATTTTAACAAAGTAACCAGTATATTTTATTTCCTAGCTATTACATTGCACTTATTATATTTAAATATAAGACCAGTAATAAAAATGTGATGTGATGTGATTTACCAGAATGTGGCAGGCCATCTGACGATATAGTATCAATGAGGATAGTCGGTGGTAGAAGAGCAGAGCCTCATTCTTTTCCATGGACAGTGGCTATTTTAAAGGACAATCGTGTTCACTGCGGTTCTGCCCTCATAACAGATAGGCATTTGCTGAGCGCTGGACATTGTTTTAGATGGTATTTTTTTGCTTGCTTACTTACTTAGCTTCACGCTGTATACCTAGCGGGGTGACTAGAGATAGAGGGAGCGCCAAACGTCATTTAAAATCCTACCAAAAACGCTTCAAACATTTATTAATAAACAAATAAGAAGAACATCCGAAATGTTCATAAGCTAAAAAGTACATGGTTGGTTAACTAATTATTTAATGGCTGACCAATCTATAATTATGTTAATAAAGTAAATCAACTACTAGCCGTCTCACTCACATGCGCATTAAAAAGCTATCCTGCGAGGTTGTCCTATATAATTTTGGTCAGACAAAGGATATTTTGGTATTCAAGCATTTTCTGTAATAATACAGAAGATTCTTGCACAAATTAAAAGAAAATCTAATGATATTTTTTTTATTATTTTAGTTATTTATATCGAACGTAGCGGACCACGG
Organism: Eueides isabella; assembly: GCA_019049475.1. Taxonomy (NCBI): domain Eukaryota; kingdom Metazoa; phylum Arthropoda; class Insecta; order Lepidoptera; family Nymphalidae; genus Eueides; species Eueides isabella. Next base: position 11,768,453 of record CM032387.1, read on the forward strand.
GGAAGGAAATATAACAGACATTTTAAAATTAGTTTTTAAATATGTTCTTATTTTCTTGGCATATGTTTGTTGTTGTTTGAAATACACAAAAATCTTTGACATCATTTTTCGCTTTTTATATTGTTTATACAATTAGTTATTGTTACCAGGGATGATTTTAGAAAAATGGTAGCCTTGCTTGGTCTTGATAGTTTAGACGATTTACGAATTGTAGAAGAGAGAAGTATTTCCAACGCTGTCATCCATCAAGATTTCAAATCGACAGCAGTCCGAGATGAAAACGATATTGCTGTTGCGAGATTAAGTTCTCCTGTTCAATTTAATAGCTTCATTATACCTGTTTGCTTACCAATGCCAGGTGAGTATCGAAGTACCTTCAAGATGTAAAATAGCTTAGCTATTAAACACATCGTTCTTTATTTACATAAAGTGGAGGCATTCAATATTCCGTCTTAGCAGACCGGGGAAACGTAAATAATTTTATGTATATTTTTTACGCTGAGGGCAATTATCTACAGCCATCGTTTGTAAAGTTAGATATTTCTCCACCTTACCGTCATCGGTAAACAAGTTAGATTAAAATTTAAAGTTGTTTGAATTTATTAATACCAATTTCTTGAATAAATTAAAATTAAAAGCGTAATACAGGAGAAAATTTTGGCGGTAGAGTCGGGACTATAGTAGGATGGGGTCGCCTTGGCGTTGATAAGTCATCATCAAAGTATCTGATGAAAGCAACCCTTAATATACTCACTGATACAGAATGTATAAATTCGAAGTTGTCAGCTCATTTGAAGCCGATGATGATGTGCGCTTTCACTAAGGGAAAAGACGGTTGCCAGGTAACTAGCATATGTTTACACGTAATTTAAAAATTGTTTGTCTATTTATAGATAGATATATTGATGTAACATAACTCTTTCGACTCATTTTTCCTTCATAGATCTTTTTTGCCATACTCATTCGCTCGAAGTGCCCAAACCACCTGAGAACACACAGGGTTCTTCTGCATTCTCACTGTGACATCCACGCTAGTACCTACCATTCTGTGTATCTCTTCATTGGGTATGCGATCAGCTAAACTGACTTCGCATATCCTACGAAGAGATCGCACCTTTACAGTGTTCATCTTTTTCACATTCTTCTTCTGTAATATCCACGTTTCGCTGCTGTATAACAGCGTTGGTACCAATACTAGATCGTGTAAGGCCAAACGCGCAGCTATGCTGACGTTTCGCCGTCTCAAAAATGCAGCTAAGGCACTGTTGACTCTCTTGATGTAACATGTGATGCAAAATACCATTGATTTTTATACAGCTTAGAATACAGATAAATCTATCATTAAGTAAGTCGAAGTAGTTTAATTTTTTTTTTTCATCTTTATTATTTGATACAGGAAACGGAAATAAATATTTGTTATCAGGTTAATTTAAAATCTCACAAGTTTTATATATATAGTAACATTCCAACGTCATGCATATGTAGGTATACTTATATGTTGTGTCCTATTTAAAGTCAGTTACGTGTTTCTAAAAAAATACAAATATTTATACTACAGCTACAATATTTTTACTTAGGGTGACAGTGGAGGGCCCCTTGTGGTATTTGAAAATACAGGAAGATATGTACTAGCAGGTAAATTTGTTATGTGTAGCTTTATGCTTTTATCTTAGGATACTGCATTAGCAAGGTAAATATATATTATACATTGACAGTCTTACCACTTATTACAGAATCACTGTTGTTTGTGTAACGAAACTAGACTCCGCGATTAATCTCGGGCGTTGAGCGCTTTTCTGAATTTTAATAATATTTTTTTATACAAAACTTATTAATAGCATATATAAATCAATTCATCAATCAATCCATTGCTTATATAAATATTTTTTTTTATTATTAGGTGTCGTTTCATGGGGTATAGGCTGTGCAGATCCACGATATCCGGGTTTGTGATTTCTTATATTTTCTTCTTATCTTTAATTAAGTACTGATCTTCATAGAAACAAATATTTTTTTATCTAATTTTCAGGTGTATATACAAAAGTTAGTGATTATATACCTTGGATTAAAATGAATACAGCAGATGGGGTTACGTGTCAATAGCCTGCAATACTTGTCAATAATAAAATATATATTTTAAGGATTTTTTCCTTTAAAAACATGTTATGAGAACCAACTAATGTTCTTCTTCTTCTTCTTCCTGGCATTAATCCCGGCTTGCTGTGCCAGGGTCTGAGAATCAACTAATGTATTATGTATAAACATGAAGATTTTTATAGTTAACTAGAGTTTTTAGATCAATGCTTATTATAAAACACAAATATAAAGATATAATTTTGATTGAAATAAAGCTAAAGTATTATGATGTTGAATAAAATAATATACATGTATGTAAATAAACGTTACCAAGCTAAAATTTTATTTTCCTGTGTATTTCCCTCGATATATCATTTGGCATTAATTTTATCAATACTAATAAAATATAATAATCCAATATAATGGCAAATTCGAGGGGGCTTCTCCTGGAGTTTATAAATTCTCATTTTTTGCAATGTACCTAAGGCAAATATTACGACTTGTAAACGATCAGCGTCCGTACATTTCTTAACGTAAACTTGATTTAATGAAAAATAATAATCTTAAAGAAATTGTTAAAAAAATTGTAAAATTGCATTTAATTCGGTTAAGCCGTATCAGAGATTAGCTCAGAAACGGCTTAACTGAATTAATTGTAATTTTCACTACGGGATTTAATGTTGTTTTACCTATTACAATCGGCATTTGCTATAACTTCTTAACATCTCTTTTTAAAATAGGTAGCTGTAATATTATATAAGTTGCCTGACAGTTGACAAAATTTGTTAAATAAAATTTTATATCTATGATATTTCCTATATTATTTATTGTTCCGATATACTATAAAGTAGAATAAATTCAATATAAATGCATTTTCAATTTTCATTAGCATTGTTAATTCTTATCAAAATAAATATTATATTTATTTTGATAAGAATAAAAAATGCTAATAGGTAATAACATTAACCAATAAATTAAAATTTAGTGTATTAAAAATGGCCACTGGGGTCTTTAGGGTTAAATATACTCGTATGTAGTATGTTCAAAAAATACCTATCGCGAATTTTGTGTTTTTTAAAAAATATTTTTTTCATGAATATCTATTTTCTCCCCTTCGATCAACTATTCAGTGAATAGTTGATCGAAGTTTCTCCCCTATAAAGTATTCCCATGAGATATTATACGTTTATGCCATTTTTTCTCAATCTCCGAAGCACTTTAAAAAATATATATATTTTTAATCTTTTCCAATTCCTTTTTGTTTCTGAGTGACTCAACTACTGTTGACCTGGGATGGTCTTTACAGCGTCACCGGGCGTGGAGGGGCGAGTGTGGCTCGCCCCTAAAGAACAACTTCTTCTTCTATGCTGTCTTTATCTCATTAATCGTAGCATAGCGTCGTCTTTTTATGGTCCTCTTCAGTCTCGGGAATAAGAAAAAGTCACAGTCAAGGCCATATCTGGGAGACGTGGTGGCTGCAGCATCATTTGTATGTTGTTTTTGACCAAATAGCCGCGGATTGCTTCCCGCAAATTACGCAATATTTGCAGGTATATCTCTTATTAATCCTTCTACCTTGTAGCAGGAACTCTTGATTCATCAATCTTAGGTCTGTTGTTGGAGTGCTCAGACGTCCGGCACGCTCTTCGTCGATCACATATTCTCGGCCTTCTGAGAACATTTAGTACCACCGATAAACGTTGCTTCGGTCCAAAGTAGCTTCTCCGTATGCCACAGTCAACATTCGTTAATATATGCAACCCGCAAAATTTCAAAATTCGCAATACTTTTTGAACACCCTTCGTATACCATCACGGACGGAGTTTTTGTAGAATATTATTTTTAAGTATCTCATAAGATTGAGCAAACACACGCTATGCAGAGATTCAGAAGAAGAAATCGTGGTAATATCTTTAAAAATAGATGATAAAAGTAGCCTTATTCATCTTAAAATGTCATATGGTACATTTTATCACAATCGGTTCTGTGGTTTAGCCGTGATCACGTCACAAACAGACAGCGCTACTTTCTAATGTATAATATGAATACTATGTAATAATATGAATTATAAGTACTTAAGTATAACGTTCGACTATTTCTTACTAATCTCAATTACTTTCGTGTTTTTTACTTGATCACTTTTAAGACAATAAATATACTTACATTTAGAAGTGAAATTTCAGTTAAATTAATAAAAATTGAAGCAATTTTGCCTAACTTAATATTTTAGAATGACGTAAGTTTTTTGTATACAAACCGATTGAAATAAAAGACACACTAAGTAGTAAGGGCAGGCTGTCAAAATATAATAGTGAAAACTGCATTTAAGTCTGATAAGCCGATTTTGTGTTTAGGGAGTACAAATGCACATGAAACAGATAAGTAAATAGACAAAAAATTAGAAATTTTGAAAATAACTAATTTGTACTCTATAACTTTAAGAAACGTCCCTTTAGGATTTTAGTTTTTAGTGATCAGTTACAAATTTATTACAAGTATAGATTTAAATGTATTGAATTAAAAAGTTTGATTACAAAAAACAACACAATACCTATTACTTGTGAATCGGTTTTGTCTTATTTACCTATTTTTGCATTCACATAATTTAAATACTTTAAAGGACATAATATAATGTGTTATTTACTATTCTATATTGTTAATTTTGCGTCAGTAATCTTGAGGACAGCTTATATTATAATTTACACAGCCTAAAATTTTATTGAGACTCATGTTATATTATTAAATAGAAAAGTTTAAGCTTTAATGACCATTAAAATATTTAAAATATACACAACCAACATTTATAGGCAAAAACGTCGTAAAATGGCAACTGGCAACATTGTAATTCGCCAATCCTAAACGCAGTTAGTTAGTTGGCCTTTGGCCTACTTGTTTTTATTGACTTTTGTTTTAATATTTCATTTCAATAATTATATAAATGTTGAACTGAAATACAGTCATTTCATTTACTATTTATAAAATATAATTGGCTTATTATTTAGAAATGCGTTAACTAGAAACTAAAATGCCTGGTATAAGGAAATACCGACGTGACACAACTGAAGTCAGCTGTTGTTTGAAATATGTAATTTTTGGAGTTAATGTATTATTTTGGGTAAGTAATTGTGTATTAAATTTTAACTATTTAAATATAATACTCTTGAAATTTATATGTATTAATAATGACTCATGTTTTTTAAAATTGATATTAAAGTCAAGGCTGCATTCACCTAAACTTGAGTTATTGCCTTTCTTCTAGGTATATTATGCTAATAAATACCTAGGTAATATTTCTAAATATCAAAAACAAACCAAAACGTAAGAATGTGATAATATAAATAATTTCAAAAATATACACTACTCTAAAATCTTTAAATCAGAGAACTATTTCTTATTTTTAAATAAAATTTAATATTGAATTGTTAATAATTATTGTTGTTACGTTTGATATATTGTATAAAATAAGAAACATACCTAAAAATATATTTCAGTGTCACAATTTTCATTGCTATTTACAGTTTCTTGGCCTTATTGTTTTGGCCATAGGTGTGTGGGCTTGGTCAGAGAAAGATACATTCAATAATCTTTCACGCTTGACAAATATTGCTTTGGATCCTGCATTTATTTTAATATGTGTTGGTGAGTTGTATGATATATTTCTTTTTGTAAAAATGTTTGCATATTTTTTTTAAAATGAATTATTTTAACATCCTTACTGTTGTAAAAAAAATGTTATCCCAAAGCATGATCATTAGTGTACCATGATTAGAATGATGTTAAAATATTATATAAACAATATAATATTTTAACATCATCCTTCCTTGGATTTGTTACAATGAGTTGTCAGTTTCTTTCCCACTCAAATTCACACTGTATCCCGCACATGGTAGACAGAGGAAATTTGATAACCTAGTGTTTAGACACTTCATTTCATACCCCACTTTCTGCTGAATTTGAGGCATTGTGTGTTTAGGTGTGTAAGCCAACACCACTCTTTGCTTTGTTATGTCATTTATTCAAGTGGATATAAAACCCACAACCTGTCGAGTTTTAAGTCACATGCTGTGCCCCTACACTATGATATGCCTCATGAAAAGTTATATTTCATTTTATTTTTACCCAGTAATATTTTAATTTCAATATCAATATTTTCTCACTGTTAGTACTCATATCATGGTAAATTGTAAGTAAACAATGATTTTGGCTTTCTAAACTATAAAACTATTTATTATGTGTGACATTAGATATATATATTAAAAAACCAATATCATACTATTTTCTCCACCGTACAATATGCACCATCTAATGACTTACCATCAGGTCACCCCTTGTTTGCCGTGTCTTATCCGTAAAAAAAGTCTTTGGTATCTTTCATGATGTGTGGCCAAAACAATGCTGTGCTTTATCTTACCACAGTGAGAAAATATAAAATAATGAATACCCTTGAGGGAAATTGTATGTGGATACATTTTGTTATACTTGTAGACACATGCTATGCTGCTGTGTCATAATTGAGTCATTATAATTTTTTATTCTCTTAAAACAATATTTTCTTTTTAATTGTTAATTACACTACTAATACATAAATATTAGTGGACAATATACTAAATTATTCAATTCATTATAATAAAGTATATATTTTAAAATCCTTTGTTCTTGTCATATTTAATTAACATTTCAACTTGATCATTGAAATAAAAAGAACAATGCATGTCCATGAGCTAATTTAGAGTTAAATTTAAAATTAATATTGTCTAGACATTGACCTTATTAAAAGTTAAACATATAAGAATAAAAACATGTTGCATGATTTACTTTACTTAATATATCATAATTTTTAGTTAAAATTTTATTTTGTTTCTCATTACATGCTGTATGCATATAAATTACATTCATATATTTTTATAATTCATAATAATATTTTTAATTTAATAATAAAAATACAGGTACTATTAGGTTCAGGTTACCTTGTACTGTGGTAGCAAAACAATAGCCATAACTTCTCCCACTCATTAATCCTAAAATATATCTCTTATGTTTTGTGAATATGTGTTGCTATATTTAAATAGTGTCAAATGAAATACATATGCTTTACAATGGCTACAAGGATTATTTCTTAATACACTTTTGTCCACATTTTTATATACATATAATTTAATTAATACAGGTTGTGGCTACTTGTATGTTGTACTCAATTCAAGAAGTTAAATGTTTGATATTTTCGAATGAAATATTTAATATTGCCAAAGCATAGCGTTGACTTCCGCCACTGCACATGCACTGTTTCAAATTTAGCAGGAAGTTTCCCACTGTACTGTACTGTAGTTTGTTATAATGAATTGAATGATTTATTATATTCTCTGCTAACATTTATGTATAAGTAGTGTGGACAACAATTAAACAGAAATATAATTTTAAGAGAATAAAAAAAAATATTGAGTCAATTTTAGCACAGCACCTCAGCATCTGCCTACAAGTACAATAAATTGTATCCACGTATAGTTTTTACTCAAAGGTTTTAATTATTTAATTTTTCTCACTCTGGTACGATGAAGAACACCATTGGTTTTGTCACACATAATGCAAGGTCACAAAGATTAGATGTATGTATAGGGAATGATGCAGGAAATATTGTGAAGTTGCTTTTTTGCAATATAAATTTGTTGTCATACAGAATGAATAGTTTTATAGTTTAGAAAGCCGAAATCATTGTATTTATACAATTTACCATTATATCAATAGTAACAGTAAGAAATAATTGATGTTGAAATTAAAACATTACCAGATAAAAATAAAAAGAAATACAATTTTTCTTGAGGCCTGTCATAGCGTAGGGGCACAAGCATGTAACTTAAAACGCGACAGGTTATGTGTTCGATACCCACTTAAAAAATAAAATATTTAATATTTTAAATTTATATATATATTTAATGTTTTATTTCTTCGCTCTGGTAACAATGCAAAGCGCGGCGTTGAGTTTCTCACCTATACACACAATGCCTCAAATTCGTAGGACAGTGGGTAACGGAATGGAGTGACTTCAATCAAGGCTCTCTGTTGATACAAACTTACTTCTTTTATCAGATTGTATATATATATTTAGTATATTTTTATTAATATGCAACTTGTTTTCAGGTACAATAACATTTATAATCGGTTTTACGGGATGCGTAGGCGCTTTGCGTGAGAACACATGCCTGTTAGCCTGCGTAAGTTTTTATATTATTTTATATATTTACTAATTGTTTAACCTTAGTTTGTATGCAACCTGAACATACTCAACACGCAATATCTCAAAGTTGGCGGAGTGTGGGGGCGGAACAGAGTGTTTAAACATTAGCTTCCCAAGTTCCCTTTGCCTACTCTGCCATGTGAGGCATACAGAATGAAGCGAAAAAAAATATAGTTTTGTAATAAATTATGTATGAATTCATGGTGTACAGTACGGTCGACGAGTCGTGGCTAACCGCAATTAGTTCTTTGAACTTATGTGTTTGCGTATTTCTGAAGAAAATAAATAAAAGTAGGAAATAAAATAGTGTATCCTAGACTCAAGTCTGCACAGCCGTCTGCATCTAACTATTGGGCGGTGAAAACTCGTCAACCGTACTATACTGGATAACATTAAAAAAAAAACATATTTACACATAAGTACGTTTCAATATTTGATGATGTTTACTTAGAAAAATTAAAGAGTCAAGCTGTCGTGTGTATCTCAATATATAAATTTTATAGGTATTTTTTGTTAATTTGTTGTAAGATTAAGTTCTACAATTCTTTAATTGCCATACAAAATTATTTGTTATCAGTGCTATTTATCTAATTATATATGCATCTTAAATATTAAATTATAAGTAAATGATTCTATAACGATTTAGATTTGTGAAAGTGACAAATGTAGTACTTAATGAATTTTATTACCTTGTTGGTCTCGAATAGTCGTAATGGCCATAAGAATATAAGGTTTTGAATACAAGCTTTATATTGAAATTAGTCTGAAGAGGTTTTGGTATTGATATTGAATACTATGAAAATTAATATATTATTTTTTTTTCTTCAGCTTTACGCTGTATCCCGCATGGGGCAGGGTAGGCAGAGGGAACCCAGGGATCCTAGTGTTAAGACACTCCGTTCCCCACTTTCCGCCGAATTTGAAGCATTGCGCGTTGAGTGGCGGAACTCAACACCGCGCTTTGCCTTATTACCAGAGCAAAGAAATGAAACATTAAATATTTAAATTGAAAATATTAAATATTTCATTTCCTCAACTGGGGATCGAGCCCAGAACCTGTCGGCTACAGTCACACTCTTGTGCCGCTGCGCCACGATACACACACAAGCCTTACATATTCAAATTCAAATATTATATTCAAAATAAGAAGTTGCATGCTCCATTTTAAGAACGTCTAATTGTCTATTTAAATATTTAGTCTTTCATTTCTTCGCTCTGGTAATAAGGCAAAGCGCGGCGTTGAGTTCCGCCACTCAACATGCAATGCCTCAAATTCGGCGGAAAGTGGGGAACGGAAGTGGAACGGAGTGTCTTAACACTATTTTCCCGGGTTCCCTCTGCCCAGCCTGCCTCGTGCGGGATACAGCGTGAAGCTGAAAAAAAAAAAATAAATAAGAATATGTAAAGTGACAATGGTGTTTCAGTATGCAGTGTTCCTCGCTCTTCTACTGCTGGCTGAGATGACGGCTGGTATACTCTTCTTTGTTTTTAAAGACTGGGTAAGTATTGTTATCAAGTGTTGTAATTTTTGTGATAATTTGTAAATGAATACTTTGAGCAAACATTATGGATTGTTGTAATATGTTATATCGAGTGACCTATTTTAAGGAAATTTCGACAAATCATATTTTATTGCTTTATATTTATTAATTTAAACGTTAGATGTAAATACGACTGGTTGTGGGTTCGATCCCCACTCGAGGAAATAAAATATTCAATACGAAATGTTCAAATGATATATTTAATGTTTTAATTTATTCACTCTGGTAGCAAGGCAAAGTGCGGTGTTGAGTTCCGCCGAGGCGGCAAGTGGGAAACGGAACGGGGTGTTTTAACACGAAGTGTCTCAAGATACATTGTGAAGCTGAAAAATAAAGAAACGTACATAATTTGGTGTTGTTGAATATAAATAAATATATTTCCTTATTTAGTCCAAAGAATTCTACAGGATTATTCATTGATGATTAACGTTAGCAAATTTAAACGGACAACCGTAATGAATCAATAAGGCTAATGTAGCACGAGCATTAATAACATTTTGTGATAAGGAATTCATTCTATGCTATTATAATTTCATCTTGTTATTTAGAGAAAATTCGTTGATTATTTAGTATGGTTGTTTATTCTGTTTTAAACTTAATATCAATCATTAATTAAATATTTGTTAGTATTTTATTTGCATTTACGCGAAAAAAAAATCGACCTCGCCTTCGCAACCTCTCCTTACATGTTTTGGTGATGCTATTAAAAAGACCAATACATTTTATCGTTGCTTTATTGTCGTTTCTTGAAATTATTTTGTATTACATGTTTCCAACTAATATATATTAAGGAAATGGTAAATAGAAATTACATTAGAAATTAATAAAAAGAAATACCGTATATTTAGTATATACTTCATCTTTAAGATATAGACAAAATTATATATCGTAACAAAATAATCGATAATGAAGAACAGAAAAAACGAGTTCTCAAATGGATAGGGCATGGGTGTGTCTATAGCCATAATATATTTCTATCGAATTGAATACTTATTACTTTTAACTTTTTTATTCAGCTTTACGCTGTATCCCGCACACGAGAACTTGGGTACCTAGTGTTAAGACACTCGTTTCCACTTCCGTTCGCCACTTTCCGCCACAATTTGAGGCATTGCGTTTGAGTTTCGCCACTAAAAGTGGCGCAATTCAACGCCGCGTTTTACCTTGTACCAGAGCAAACAAATATAATACAATAATAAAAATATTTTATTTCTTCAAGTGGGGATCTGGGATGGATGGAGGGATGCTGGTTCCGCAGCGCCACGACTGGCCTCGAACTATTATAATTATAACTTTATATAATATGTAAATAATTATTACCTCAATATTTTAAAACAAAGATTTAGAAGAGAGAAATTGAGTTTAGGCGGAGTCTTTTAGATATCGTTGACAACTCTTTATTATTAGCCCATAGTAATTTTGTTTACATTATATATTTTTATTGAGCTATAGCGAAAATTTTACATCAACCACCATATTATTTGGTACCTTAAATATAGAGAATTTGATAAATAGTAGAATCAAACATTGCGCATTTCTATAGGTAAATTAAATTTGTATTGATGATTCTGTCAAATTTTATAGTTTACCACGTTCCGAAATCGTAAAAGATAATATACGGCTATATAAAGAACAACTTTAGTTAGCATGAGACTGAGGTCATGATTAAATGGACTTATTGTGCAATATAAATCTATTATCTCATTGAATTGCACACGTGATGATGAAGCCTAACAATCTTAACAATAATAGCAAGTCGTCCTTTGTACTATACTCCATTAAATTGCCCGCTTCTTATATCACATTTACAATGGTTATATATACTTGTATATATTCTAGGTACATCCCGCCCTTTCTTTTTATATAAAAATTTCAACTAATTTCTTTTTTTTTTAATAATATTACTTTAAAGACAGCGTCTGTACATTGATAACTAAAATTACAGCTAAATGAAAAAAAAAAAAGTTGCAATTTTGTCAAACTTAATAACAAACACTAAATGTCGAGACAATGTTGCCAAAATATAATAGTAAGTCTAACAAAATTTTATTGAAATCTGGTTAGCTGTTTATGAGTTAAGCGCATAACAAACGATCAGACGAACACAAAAAATAAAAAAAAAAACATTATTTTAGATCCCATTACTACCTCACCATACATTGTTTACATATACCTTTTTTTTTTTTCAGCTTCACGCTGTATCCCGCACTAGGCAGGGTAGGCAGAGGGAACGAAAGTGAAACCTAGTGTTATAACACTCCGTTCCACTTCCGTCCCCCACTTTCCGCCGAATTTGAGGCATTGCGTGTTGAGTGGCGGAACTCAACTTCGCTCTGGTAATAAGGCAAAGCGCGGCGCTTTGCCTTATTACCAGAGCGAAGAAATGAAACATTAAATATTTGAATTGAAAATATTAAATATTTCATTTCCTCGACTGGGAATCGAACCCAGAACCTGTCGGTTACAGTCACACTCTTGAGCCGCTGCGCCACGACAGGCCTCTTTTTTTTTACATATACCTATAACGATTTAACCAACACATGCCGAAAAGTAGTATCAGTTTTTCAGCATAGTTTCTTCCGACATCTTTCTTTGATAAATTCTGCCATACTTTAGCCATTTATTGGAAAGTCTTAATGTTTTATATACTAAAACTATCATCTTCAATCACTCCATCTATAAAAAAGTAACTGCATCAAAATCTGTTGCGTACTTTAAAGATCTAACCATATATGACGCGAAAAGCGACTTTGTTTTATACCATGTAGTGATATTATATTTTTAGATGTTGCATAATTATATATTTTTTCTTATTTTTAAAAATATTTAAATCTTCTTATATGTAAAGTATTTTTAAATTAAAATACATTATTATAAACGTGTTCACAGTAAAATATGATTATGTTTTAGTAAATAATTAATAGGTTGTTGCTTCACTTAAAGATGCTAATTAACATATAACTGACATTAACAAGTGCTGATATTAGTATCAGATTATATATTAGATACTTGTTTTCGTAACTTAACCATTTGAAAATTATATAAGTTAAAAATTATCGTTTTAAGTTATTAGTGGCCACTTTAAGAAATACGATACATTTATAATATTACGAGTTATCTTAATATTTTAGTTATTTTTTTTATCTGTGCCAATCTGCAATCAGTAGATGAAAGTGATATATGTTTGTATAGATAATAATAAATATATGTTTGTATAGATAAAACAACAAGCGACTACCGGCTTTCAATCTTTCATCACCAACTATAGAGCGGACCCTGATCAACAAAATTTGATAGACTGGATACAAGAAGATTGGGTATGTAATATGTATACTATTTTAAATAAATGAGATCAAAAACAAATGTTTCAGACGTTATAAATATATTTTTTATTTGAAAATTTCAGAAAGCTAATAATAACTATTAAACGGTTTTTTTATATCTGTTGTTGTTTGTACCTATATTTGATCCCAACCCGAGGAAATGAAATATTTAGTTATTTCCTAAAAAGACAAAGCGTAGCGTTGAGTTGATTAGCGTACTTAAGTATCTTTTTTTTAGCTTCACGCTATATACCGCATGAGGCAGGGTTGGCAGAGGGAATCCGGGAACCTAGTGTTAAGACACTCCGTTCCCCACTTTCCGCCGAATTTGAGGCATTGCGTGTTGAGTGGCGGAACTTAACGCCCCGCTTTGTCTTATTACCAGAGCGAGTATTTATATAAGTATTTAAAAAATACTTAAGTATCAATACCTCAAATTCAGCGAAAAGAAGGGAACTCAACTTCGAAACGGAACGTCTTAACACTAGATAAAGTTACGCGGGATACAGCGTCAAAAATAATAATTCTTTGTAAAAAATATGTCAAAAGATATAACTTATTTTACAGTTACAATGTTGTGGTGTAGAAGGCCCCAAGGATTGGGATAGAAATGACTATTTCAATTGCTCGAGTGGTGCCGTCGGCTCGCGCGAGGCTTGCGGCGTGCCCTTCAGCTGCTGCAGGAACAAACCGCAAGATATTATACGAAACAAACAATGCGGATACGATGTTAGAAAACCTACTTATGTGAGTATTTTCTATGTATATAGTATAGATTTATTTATATAGTTGTAAAATTATCAAAACTTGGTGTAAGATTCTCATTCTGATCTCACTTCATGAATATTGTTACAGAATGATAAAAAATATATAATTTTTATATTACTATATCGTCTCCATAACTTATAAATAATAAAGGGTTTGTATTAATAAACTGCATTTAAAATGTTAAATTGTACGACCGTAAAAATTTACGTATATACATTCTTATATGTAATGATCATATTTTTAACCAACCCTGGTTATGTAGATATAGACATAGAAGAAATGGTATTTTTTGGGTTTCCAAATTGACAATAGACGAAAATTAAGATATCATTAGCTATTTTAACCAAACGACGGCAAATAGCAAGCCAGCGAGCGAGTGATCCACGAGCGCGGGTGTCTGGCGGCGGCCGAGGACTGGTTGCAGCGCAACTTCGCGCCCGTCGCCGCCGCCGTGGTGGCGCCCGTCGCGCTCAAGGTTCTTACAGCTGTAACACACCACCGAACCGAACCCCGACTTGGTTCGCCATCGAACCATGTTCGTTCGTGTTGAGCATGGTTCGCCTAGAAAACACGGTTCGATGGCGAACCAAAGCCGAGGTTCGGTTCGGACGTCTGTTACGGCTGTTACTGTTCAAGCGAGCGATGACTGTATTGAAATTATACTTTTGTATAGCCGTTTTGATTTGTTTATTATCGGTATTTGAATATGTCGGGGATTTAATATGTTAGGTAAATTATGATGGGCTTAGAAATGGTTGGTGATACTTGATGTTTTTATATACTTTGAAATGTTATAAATTCAACTGTTTCTGTTTTGTTTTTTTTATTATAAAGTGAATAAAGTTGAATACTTATTTCATTTCCTAAGCTGTATAAATCTTGTGGTTAATTATGATTTTTTTGTTGTAAACTACTCTTATGTAAAGTAATATATTCATGATTAAAAGGTAAACTATTTTATTATATTCTTTATTGCACTTAAAAAACATAGGAAAAAAAGAAAAATTAAAGTAAGTTCACAACGCTGGACACTTTAAATGGAGATTTCTACAGATCAATGGGCATTAACTCCTTAGTAGTTATATATTGTAAAATGATAATTAAGAAACTCTACGAATGTATATGTAATACGGGAGAGGAAGTATAATTTTGGTACACGTCATGTGCTTTAATTGCACAGCTGCTTGTACTTTAATACCGCAACCATTTTGTCTATCCTTGTTCAACGCAATTTTGTCTAGGTATTTGTAAATTTAAAAGTTAGAAAAGCTTGCGTTATGAATTAAATTTTCATTGCCGTTGTGTATATTGTTGTATTATATTATCTTTTGTTTTTTACATTTTAATAGATTATAAAATCACAAGGCTTTGTCTTTTTGATTTTTTTTTAAAAGACTTTTGTGATTTTATAAATCCTTATTACAGTATTGGGCAATTTTTAATTATAATTAATTATTAGGCTGACAAATATTTGAGATCTGTGGTGGCGCAGGGGCACAAGCATGTAACTATAAAGGCGACATATTGTCGGTTTCATAATGATTCGACATGAAGAATTGATATATTGAATATTTTCATATCTTCGCTTTAGCGGCTTCACTTCGTCAAAGCGCGGCGTTGAGTTCCGCCACTCAAAACTCTAAACCTTCAGCGGAAAATAGGTTCCCAATTTTCCTCTGCCTACCCTGCCGTGCGTGACATCCAAATATTAAAAAAAATAAGCTGTTTATTTTTTTTCTGCCTAATGTACAATTTATTCATTGACATTGTTTAATATTTAATTTTTGATTATAATTAAAAGTTTCCTATTTATGCCATGTTATATGTGTAGTAGTTGTTTTGTTTACGCTTAGTTCTCTTTTGTTTTAGAGTTTTGACATAGCTAAGATAATATATGAGAAGGGTTGCCTTGAGGCCGCCGAAGAGTGGTTCGACAATAATCTATTGATAGTAGCCACGTCCGCTGTTTGTACCGCTTTTGCACAAGTAAGTTTTATTTTGTAGATGCACTTTGTTTCTTTTTTTAGCATGTCTCTTTACCTACATCACGCTGTACGTACTTATGATATATCAATGTATTTGAATAATTGTTATACATATGATTATATGTCAATGATACAAAACAAAAGATATGTTTAATTTATGGAGGCCTGTCGCGGCGCAGCGGCACAATCGTGTGACTGTAACCGACAGGTTCTGGGTTCAATCCCCAGTCGAGGAAATGAAATATTTAATATTTTGAATTTAAATATATAATGTTTCATTTCTTTGCTCTGATAATAAGGCAAAGCGCAGCGTTGAGTTCCGCCACTCAACACGCAATGCCTTAATTTCGGCGGAAAGTGGGGAACGAAAGTGGAACGGAGTGTCTTAACACTAGGTTCCCGGGTTCCCGCTGCCTACCTTGCTTCGTGCGAGATACAGCGTGAAGCTAAAAAAAAATGTTTAATTTATGTGTTGCGTTTATTTCGTAAATATTTTTTTTGCCTTAAAAAATTGCCTTGCCTTTTAAAAGAAGTTTAGTAACAAAATTTATATAATTTTGTTATTAAACTAACATATTATGTTATATGTGTAGAAAACTTTGAAACATTTAATGTAGCGAACATAGTGTAGTTCGAACTTAATTAAATATTTATTAAATACATTTTTTTCTTATCAAATTATTATTATCAATTGTGAAAATGCGTATAATAATGCCGACATACCTCGATCATATTTAATGGCTTAGTGGTAGTGCTTAGACGGTCTCCTACGATTCTGCGGTTCGAACCTCGCTACTATTTTATACGTTTTTTGAAAATATATAATAACTTTTTAGAATGAAAGTAAACTCCGATGGGATTTGGTCTGTGATAAGCAACTTTTATAATAATTTGAATTTGATATATTTTTTTCTTAAGTAGATATCTTTATGCCTGAACAACAGCTAGTTATGTTGTGATTGTAATATATAATGTTGTTGTGATATATAAATATATATAAATATAATAAATTCAATAACATTTGAAATTACAACACAAAAACATTTGAAATTACAACACAATTTCAATATAATTAGTATTTAAACAATTAAACTTACTTAAGGTTAAAACAATTACAAATACTTTTAACAATGACCGACTTATTTAAAGTATCTTTTAAATGATTCAATCATTGTTAATAGTATTTGTGTGTAATATCTACATTCATTAAAAACACATAGAAACAACACCTCTAATAATGATCTAAATTTAATGATAATATTATAATTTAATTTTCATTTTACAGATACTCGGCATATGTTTCGCTCAAAACCTCCGAGCGGACATATTCGCTCAGAAAGCGAAATGGTACTGACAATCAGCTTCTCCTGCGGCCGTGTGATTCACCCGCGATATGCTCCGCCTTGTTCCAAATACGCTTTCAATCGCTTCGACCTTTATCAACCCGTATCAATCTTCATCAATTCCTCAATCTTTGTTAGAATATCAATCATTATGTTTATGTATTTGTTACATCGTTTCTTAGTATCAAAGACGCTTGATAGGCTATGTATTTTGTTGTTATTTCATCTATGAAATTATATTGATTGTCACAAATATTGATCGATATATTAATATACTTTCTTATTAATGAGATTATAATGGTTGATCAATTTTATACTCTTTTCTATATGCTTTATGTAGTTTATATCTGAATCACATGTTATTTGTGAACTTTGCTTGGAAATAATTATTCAAAGATTATAGTTTGTACTTAATTTGCTTAACTTTTTACTTCAATACTGCCATTTTTGCTGCCATAGCAGATTTTTTTTGTTATAATTATGTTAAATTTAAAACACGTTTGAACTTCTTTCTGTTTATTATTGTATGGTAAATATTCTGTCATCCATCTTGCTATCCCTACGGCTTTAAATATCGATATCTGTCCCCTTACATCGATTTATCTAATGCCTTGGAGAATTCTTCGAATCTACAAGCAAATTATTATCGTAAGCATTGTTATTAGAATTATCCAATGTGCTGAAGTGATATGATTGACTTCAAAAGAAACGACCTTCCACAATGAACCTTCCAAAAACATTTTTATATTACAACAATATACAAAATATTATTAAAAATCACCAGTAAGCATTTTTAAATAACATTTTTGAAGTCAATTTTTATCCTTGTGTGTTCAATTAATGTCCATTAAGCCTTAACGGGAGCTGTGAGATGTATTTAGTATTGGAAAGTATTAGAGTTATATGTATACAATATTGTTGACGCTGTAGTTCTAGTTGTAGGCTGCCTGTTAAAGTTGTCATTCTATATTCAAATTCGGAAAACGCCAATTTTGACAGTTGACAAGCGAATACACAGATAATGTAAGCATTAATCAAATAAAGGTTCCTATTCATTACATTTGTCGTGACGAACATTCTATTCATTTGCCTTGGTTAATCGTAATGGCGGAGAAGAAATCGTGTGTTGTGCTGCAGGAGAATAATGGCTGACAATATTAATATTAATGTAATGTAAGACGTATTTTTTTTATAGAATTAAGTATAGTGATTAGGGAATACTCAATTAGTGTTGATTTATATTCATATTATAATATTTTTTTGTTCAATTTACAAAAGAAACTATTAAAATTTGGACTCAAAATTTATTTACAATTCGCACAATTTAGTATTAGATAGTGTAAGTGTATTTATCGTATTTTGATTTTTTAGTGTAAATGGCTTTTTAATAATTATTACGATTTTTTTAAATATTTTAATTTTTAGTATACAAATAAGTATTTTCTCATGTTTTTCTTTGAGATCTGAATAAAAACATTTTGTATTAGATAGGCTATTCTATATTGTTATTTGTAAGATATTTCGGAGGTCTGTTACACAACCTTAATTAAATCAAGTACGAATCGATTAAAACGGAAAAATCGATATTTTTTACTAATCTTATAGTGTTAATAAACACTAAAAAATATTAATTTAGAAAACGCATAAAAATTTGAACCATATTCACTTCTCGTTGAGTTCAAATTTTTATACCTTTTCTAAATACAAATATTTGTATCGATTTTTTTGTTAAATAGACCTCTCACCGTTCAATCACCACGTTTGCCTTAACAACATTCCTTTGCATATTCCTCGGACGCTACGACAATAATATTTCGAATACTTAAATTATATTGATCTCTATAGTAGATTTGAAACAATTCCGTGAATCACACTGCCTTACAGTATTTTATATGACATATAATCTCATTTTTATGCTTATATTTAGCTAGTACGCGATTTTGTATTAAGAATATTAAGTATTTGAAAGTTATATAATTATTGGTTTGTTAAATAACATTATTTTTTTTTGAACGATTTCAAACACACTATGAGACTAAATAGAGATTAATCTTTTTCTTAAATAATTTAAAAAAAGAATCTCATTAAACACAGTGAGTGGCCTCTTTAAATTCAAGTGAAAGCTAAAATCATATTATAAATAAATAAATGGCAAAATTTTCGAAAATATTTCGGTTTTCAAGGTATATTTATTTTTGCGTGGTAAATGATTATAAGAACCATTGGTGTTAGCTATTACTATATATATACTTATGAATTTTGTAGGAATAAATTGTTTTCTTTTCTTTTAGTTGTTACTAGAAGAATAAAAAAAAAACAATTTATTCCTTAAAGAGCGACGTAAGGAAAGTAAGTAGTAACTCTAGGTTCCCTCTGCCTTTTTTAAATTCAATATCACAATTAATGGCATATATTCCGAGTTGGTAATAATGTTTGATAATATTTTACGTTGTTATCGAATAATAGCACATATTTTGTGCCAGCAGTTGGTTTTCGATGTATGCCATCAATTATTACTGTTATAAAATATACAAATATATAAGTGGATTATTTTTTTTTTTTTGAGAAAATAATTTCGTTATAGCTGATATAAGTATTTTATAATGAAATTAAGCAGATTTTTTTAATAAGATCTAAAATCACATTTATATGTTTTGTATTAACATTAGTTATAGTTTGATGTTGACATGAATTATAAAAAAAAATGGAATTGCATTGAAATTAAATAAGCTTATTGATTTTTGCGGTTAGACAATTTAAAAAAAAAATATTTTTCATAGATAATAAATAAATGTAAACTTGAAACAAATCTATTTAATCAAAATGATGTTTTGCATTAAATATTTAATTACAGTTAAGACTTTGTATGTGAATTGTTATATTAAATGCCTGCTTATGTGTATCTTGTAGTTAAATTAAGTAGGTCATATGTTGAAATTATTTTACATCACATAAACATGTTGATTTTTGAGAAAGGATATTTTTACGCAAATAAATTATTATACGCTTAATTATTTGTTTTAATTGTTATTTATTTTAATGTATGTAGAATATTGAGAAAGATTCCAGGTTACATCAAAGTCGCTTAGAATAAAATATATTTTTGATATTTCAATGTTTTTTAAGTTTAGGTTACGTATTTAATCTTTAACGAGGCAAAGCGCGGCGTTGAGTTCCTTACGTAGTGCCTCTAGAAATCGGCAGTGGGAAACAGAAGTGTCTTTCTTAACATTAGTTATTCTTTTCTTTGTCTACCCCGCAATACAGCGGGATACAGCGTGAAGCTAAAAGAAATCTGCCTTATTAAGGGATAATGGCTTTATAGACATTTAAAAATATACCACAGAACTAACAAAAATATCAGATCGAGCTCTGGGTTATTTATAGCATATACACGTGTTTTTCTGAAAGATACTTTATGCCTTGTATTAAAACGCAAACGTAAAATGATACAAACTTTAAATAAAACATTGAAGCCTATCGTGGCGCAGTGGCATGCACGTCACTGTAAACGCGAAAGCTTGTGGGTTGTGGGTTCGACCCCACTCGATGAAATTAAATATTTATTATTTTCAATTTTAATATTTAATGTTATTATTTTTTCGCTCTGGTAACAAGGCAAAACTAAATAACACATGCAGTCTTTACGTCTTTGCTATTTTCCGCACATGATACAGTAGGCAGAGGGAACTTGGGAACCTAGTGCTAAGACCAATCGTTTCGTACTTCGCTCTCTGCCGGTTTTGGGTCATTGTCTATTTATTGGCGGAACTGAACGCTGCACTTTGTCTTGTTACTAGAGCGAAGAAATGTAAACATTAAATATATATCATTAGAAAGTATTAAACACTTCATTTCCTCGAGGAGGGATCGAACCCACAACTTGTTGCGCTTAGTCACATGTAGTGCCTCTGCGCCACGACAGGCTTCATGTAATAATATTTTTATCTGTAGTAAATTTGTACAGCACAGAAAGTATTTTTTATACAAAAAACCATTAATTGTAATAAAATAACTTACAAAGTTAGTCTTTGCCTGTTGGTATTACATACCTCTTAATCTCCAGTATTTTCCACTACATTTGCCGCCAACACGTCCGAAGTGTCACGTTCTTCGCGTAAAGAGTGATAAAGCGGACAGAAATGGTGCATTACTTTCAGTTAGAATATCACAAAAAGAGCCGACACGTCGTTGCTAATTGTGAAATAAGCTCACTATAAGATGTAAGTGAAATAGAAAACTTTCATTTGTTCTTATAAAAATCTATTGGCATTTTATTATTGCGAAACACTATTTTATATAGATACTTATTTCAACTACTTTCTTGTTGTAATAACATTGTCACTTTTAAAACAATATCTATGTATGGAGAACGAAAATTTCAGTTAAATGAATATAAATCTTGTAACATTTTTTTCGAACTAAATGTTTTAAATTAACTTAACTTTTTTATGTATCACCGATTTAAATAAAACGAACACTCGATATTGAAAAACGGTTAAAATATATAATAGTGAAAACTGCATTTAAATCTATTAAGCCATTTCTGAGATAAGCCCGTACAAACGCACAGACAAACAGACAAAATTTAATAAAACACTATTTGGGCCCTATAACATTAATAAACGTCCCCTATAAGATTTTTTAAAATATATCTTCCATGTACAGTCATCGGTTAAAGATTTATTATAAGTAGATAGCATAGCTTGTGAGTAATTTACTTGTCGGAGTAATTATAAACGCGTAACGCAAATTAAGATAATGTCTATATCAGTGTAAATGTCCCTTTGGTACTATGAGGCGTTGTAGATACCTAGCAAGTAGAACGATTTTATAGATTATTACGTCGGCCGATCCGTTTTAACTTACCGACTGCCACTAACGACAGAACTAAAATAGAAAAGAATATTATAAAATGAGACGTTTTACGTGTGACTGTTTTAATGCATACTAGAATATGTTGTAATATCTATACGAATATATGCATTGTAAGTATGTAGCTATTTATTATTATATTCATGCTTTTGTATGCTGACAGAGAGGATCTGAAGAGCTCCATGTTATGATGGGCGGGAGCTCGATAGGCGTTATGACGAAACCTGCTCATGTGATCCGTAATTGTAGAATATCTCCCAAAACTAAATATAAATCTACTATGCTAATTTGAGTTACCTAGCAATCATTTACCGTGCTGATTTGAGACCGGCACACATATGATGAGAGATAGGTCACCATTCGGAGATTGATCACGACTGATGCGTAACTGAATTATATATTTCATCCCAGAAGCCTCTCTATCGTATATCCTCGTGTTCTACACATGACTCATGTGACACATTAGTGATGTTTAATCCACTTGAATCACAAATGAAGATGCTATATTTAGATAACCTGTATTTATTAGAACACATAATTTTATTTTTGTATAATGTAAATAATATCTTAGTATATTATAATGGATACATAGGTTATGTATAACCTAACTTTTAAATTTCTTTTACTTATTGTAGAGATAAGATGATGAATCAAAACCTGAACAGTTAGAAACGTTTTAAATGCCCCACGATAGCTTGAAAAGTAGGAGTACCTGCTTATGATTTAGAAAAAAATGGGGTTACTAGAGTCAACTTATTTACTTTTTCCAACTACCGAACTATGTTACTTTAAACTGTTAAAGAGATAATCTATAATTTTGATAGTGTAAGCTGTAGGTAGTAATGATTTGCAGGTACGTAAGTAAGCTATTATATTAATCGTTACATATCCCTCATAGCAGCTATAGTAATAGACCACTTTGAAACTATAAGCATAAGTAAATGTTTGAAACAATCTCCTAAGTGCAGTATTAGGTGCCAAATATTGACTGGCTCTAAGTGATATAACCAATATCAATTCATATGAACAGACTCATTGAAATGAATCATACATATTTTATAGGTAAATATACTCTAGACTATGGAAAATTTTACAAAATTAATAAATAATCATAAAATTGGCACATGTTAAGCTTAAGCCGGTAATAATTGATGAATCGTAATAAATAATTATCGTTTGTTTTTGTATTGCTAATACGTATATATATTTTGTCGTAGATTGTAGACATCGCCAAATCCACGATAGTGATGCTGGATGGATAGAACGCTTGAGACGGCGAGAAGCTTCGACAACACTCTATAACCCATATAATCAGTACTATAGGTTCCAGGTACCTCACCTGGAATAAAGTGGGTTACGTTGGTCCCAGGATATGGCAAAATAATCTAAACTCTGCACCACATCCACTTGGACTGGATAAGGTCATTGTCACTAGCAATATGATGAATTGCATTAGGGTGATAGTGAAGGCTACTAGATTCTCTCCCACCGACTGGTGATGTAAATTTACTTATCTATACTATCCCGAGGAATCCGTATAATATGCTCTGTCGTAGTTTATGTCAAAATGGTGCACATTAACCAAAACCTTTTGGGTAGATACCTATAGGAGACCGCCCAATTGTGGTTACTTACGCATAGCTCGTGATACTGTGAAAACTGTCCTTTTCGTCCCTCTTCTTAGATTAACTAGGGATACAGAGAGAATAATGGTCTAAAGGTTTTAAAGAATTACGAAGTCCAGGGTTTGATGACGGTGCAGGTTGATGGGTGAACATGACGTTGACATAAAAATAACATACTCACAGCAACGGTGGTAAAGTTAAAAGGCAAAGATAAATTGCAAATTAAACGTACGTGACGTATATTTTACATAAAAATTTTAAAGCTTTAAAAAAATATATATGACACTCGACGTGCAAATAATGATATTTCATTTCTTATTACGACTCCATTAAATTTCCAAAAAACGTACAGTTGTTGTGCACGTTTAGATTTCAGTTCATGAAAAAAAAAAATAATAGACTACAGGCCCACGTTGAAAAAATTATGGGTCATTTGAACCACCAGGTGACCTATCTAGAACGATCTAAGAGCTTAAAATAATAAGATTCAACTCTATGCCGACACTTGTAAGCTGTCCAAGTGAGTGCAGGTGAGAATTCAAAAGTACAGGTAGAGTGAGTACATCTTGGTCACAATTTTTGTACGGCATTCTTACCACCGATAGATCCATTAAAAATAACAAGAAAACGCGCAGTGCCGTATAAAAAAGGTGCACCACAAAGTTGGTTTTTTTTTTATTTTCCAATTATATGTATGTATTAATAATGTTTGAAGTATATATATATATATATATATATATATATATATATATATATATATATATATATATATATATATATATATATATATATATATATATATATATATATATATATATATATATATATATATATATATATATATATATATATATATATATATACATATATATATATATATATATATATATATATATATATATATATATATATATATATATATATATATATATATATATATATATATATATATATTAAACCAAAAGGTATATAAAACTGTTGATACTGGGATTGACAGTTACAATTCTTGGACATAATATACACACCGTTTCAGTTCAGTACATGTCATAGTGATTTTATCATATTATCAATTGTTGTATTTTGAAAAATATGCTAATACCATACTGTATCAGATGGCCATAAAGTACCCTTAAAGTTATAGCGTAACTTTCATCAGCCTAAAAGATATGGTCTGTATAAAAATGTACGGCATAATTTTTTTCTAATTTATCTATGCTAATACAAATATTTAAAACAAGGGAGAAAATGTAGAAAACTGCTATATTTCATTAATCTATGATATTTAAACTTTTATAATATTTTACAAAATTTCACTTTTTGCATTTCTCTATAATTTTTTTAGAACCGTTTTTTTTGAACGGCAATACTATATAACAATAGTATTTTACATATCATGTTAAAAAAATACCCGTACAGAATCAAATGATTTTACACATTTTACCCTATAAATTAAGGATACGATGAAATTAAGATGATTATTGATATACATTCATAGGAACAATCATTTTTTGTCGGCATTTCTTTTAATAGTACTTTTGAGTGCTAGATAATGTTTTGGAACCGAAGCCGTACTTTTTCAAGTCACCCCCTGGACTACGGAAAGAAAGGGGATTGCAACCCTCGATTTGTTCCCCTTGTCGCATCATTTTTGTACGGCGTTGCGGAATAATGGATTAGAAGCAGTATTGAAATAGTATGGCACAGATGCCGTACAAAATCAAATTACCAAATTTACCCCGCAAATTGTCGGAAAATAAAAAAAAAACCGACTTTGTGGCGCACCTTTTTTGTACGGCACTGCGCGTTTTCTTATTATTTTTCACTGAACCGTGTGAGGGTCAGTGAAAAGTAAATCATTAATTTCACTGCAATATAATGTAATGCACAATTTTATATTTTTAAATAATAAATAGATATTCTGTTAAAATTGCCCGTCTGTAGTTCTTATGTTTTTTTTTGTTTATGGAAAATACGGCAAACGAGGGTACGGGTCACCTGATGGTAAGTGATCACCGTCGCCCACGGACCCGAGTAACTCCAGAGGAGCTACAGGAGCGTTGCCGTCCTTTAAGGTGAAAGGGCACCGGGGCCCGGCACTATCTAATGCGAAACGCAGTGGCCAAAGCCGGTCTTAAATGCCGGGGGTGGTAATAATCCGGTCCAACCTGCCCATGCGTGTTGCCAATACTGGCAACGTGACTCTACCACACATAAAGCTTCGACATACTTTAATTACTAGGACACGCCAAGTGTTATTGTTTCTTTCACTTGGTCGGCAAATACTATAATCCTTTGCGTCAATTCTGCAACATTTGATATATAATCTAGTTCTGCAGACTACGTCTTTTAAGATCTCATATGTATCAGTCACACGGTGTTAAATCCAGACTTCCTATCCTTCTGGTCGGTCCTAGGATTGGTCTGGTTATTTGAATTAGACTCCTCCGTTTAATTTTTTATATACATTATAAAAGTTATTAATGTAATTAGTGGCTTTTTAGAAACCATTTAACGACATGCTATATTGATAAGATGATTAAATAACTCCAAAATTTCTGTGCTTTTCTCTTCATAATTCAAGCAATCATAATGGATGGATCCACTCAGCTTGATAACCTAAACTAGATTTATGGTATCTTGTGCTACGTATATCAAGGACTTAAGGAGAGTTATCGCGAAATACATTTGTTTGAGGCTCTCGTGGCGCTTTGAAACAGCTTCTGAATTAAAATGTGATTTTGATAGTTGTGAGTTTGATTTTCCATTAGGGAAAATATATAATTTTTATTTCCGCGTTCTAGTAAGATGAAGTGTGGCATTAAATTCTGTCAATAACGAGAAAAGGGGGTCAGAATATTAGGTTCTCCCAACCACGTTATAAGCAGGTTCATAACTGCTACCATTAAACTGTAAACAAATTTATAAAAATTAAAACAGAACAACAAATCTTCTCTATGAAATATGAACTAACCTACGTATTTAGCCATATTAGATAAACATACAGTAATTGAGCAATGAAGGCCTACTAATTTGTAACGTTAATAATCACCAACAAATTGGTTAATACCCGAAAATAAATGAGGGATCTATCAGATCCGATTCGATTACGAGTAGTGGATTTATGGTGTCACGTCGGAAACGCCAGGCGTCATTTGTCACGCATGACGCGCCCTACATTCATCATGGCCTCAAGATCCGCTATAACCAATTTGTGTATTTGTATGTTTGGCAAGTGTGCAAACATTTTCACATCTCTCTCAATGTTTGGATCGGATTTGGCGGTGTAAAAAGTATTTTTAATATTTTTTAAGATAGTATTTGACTAGTTATTTTTTTCTTTTTTTATAAATATTTATTAAATATGATTCCTTTACAGCTAGTACACGAATCATTTGTCCACTGTATTTTCTTTCTCCCAGATATTATATTAATACGAAAATACATCACTAGTCAAGTTGATGGTGAGTTTAGTGTCCACTTGAACATTGCGTGATAAAAAACACAAACATCAAAATGAAAAAACATACACATCTACATAAATATTTTACATTTTTATATATCTGGTAATAAGGCAAAGCGCGGCGTTGAGTTCCGCCATTCAACACGCAATGCCTCAAATTCAGCGGAAAATGGGAAATGGAAGTGGAACGGAGTATCTTAACACTAGGTTCTCTCCCAAGTTTCCTCTTTCTACCCTGCCATATGTGGGATGCGGTGTGAAGCTTTGAGAGAAACATTCTTATAAATTTAGAAAGGAGTCTCTTTTTCAATAAAATACTTGACTCTACAATTTACTTTTAAGTATTTCAATTGTTATATTCAGATTTATCATAAATTATCAAAGATCTAAAATTTGTCTTTAAAAACTCATATGCTACATATACCCCGTACACTAAAGTTATATTAATATTATTAACCTCTTTAGTGTATGTATATGACTTAATTAAAGTTAGCCAAATTTGCTTACTTCATGAAATATAAAGTTCTCTCAAAACTCCCTGAACTGAAATTTGTAGACGAAGTGTTGATAAGAAATATTTAGATTAAACTTTTACTGCTGACTTTGATGAAAATTATTCAAAAGCATATGCATACATTTAAGCCGAGTGTCGTGCTAGTGTATAGAATATGAATTATTATTATTATTATTATTATTTTTATTTATATAAATCTAGATTTTGCTTGCGGCTACGCCCGCGTAGTCGAATGGGAATAACTAATAACGTTTAGCCTTACTCAGTAATGCTAGTTATCTCACACAAAATGTTTTTTGTCTCATGGATATTTTTCGATCTTCAAACGGTAAACAATTTTGTTATACATGATTTAATTTATAATTTATTTTTTATTTCACACATTAGCTTTATAAGATAACATAAAAGAAGTCTAGATTAGTCTTTTCTCAACTGGTTGACTCTAACTTTATTTATTGAGCTTAATATAAATAAAAGGTTTTTAAAGGAATATTTTCAGGAAACAAAAATACAATAAAATACGTAAATTATGTTGCTAATATATACTAATTTTATAAATTCTGTTAGCTACATGACTAACACTTTTATAGAACTAAAACTTCAATAGATTGCGGTTGAATTCACGTTCTCTTACTTTGAAAAACGTTGAAAAATTGCGTGTATCACCTTCGCTTGAAAACGTTGTAGACAATTTTATTTGTTAAAAGCTTCTCTTGTTAGAAGATACATCAAAATGTGTCGACTTTGCACCTCAGCTCGTTAAGGTCGGGGTTAGGTTCTTTGTCTACACCGTACTATAAATGGCGCGACGCTC
Source organism: Eueides isabella (assembly GCA_019049475.1). Taxonomy (NCBI): domain Eukaryota; kingdom Metazoa; phylum Arthropoda; class Insecta; order Lepidoptera; family Nymphalidae; genus Eueides; species Eueides isabella. The sequence goes on from CM032387.1 coordinate 11,797,009, forward strand.
ATTTGCTGAAAACCTCCACTTCAAGTTCGAAACTAGGCCATTTTTGCTTGCTTTTCTGAGCAAAAGTGCCAGCTTTTGAATACCGTGATCTTTACGTTTATATTTAAATGCAAAAATCTTAAGCTCATCTACTTAGCTTTGGTAGTACAAAAATATGAGTAACTTAGCGGTAAATGTTGTTATGAAAACTTTTGTTCGATTTAAAAGTGGCTAGCTTAATTAAACTTTTAACGTTGAATGATTTAATCTTTTAGAAATGGTGTACACTGTTTTAGTCAAAGCAGAAGATTTTTCGAAACCAGGTCAATTATAAACAAGGCATGAAAGCTAAGCTCTACCTCCAGTGAAAATGTCGATTTGGTAGATTATTATCTACTCTACTGCCGTTCACTGAAATAGCTTGGTACATGAATAATAAGATATACTTAACAACTATCGATTTTCAATGATATAATTTGTGACATACAAACATAAATAAATAATATCATGAATAACTGGGTCGTACTGAAAGATATTTGATTTGTATAGATAGGGAAGCCCTTTTTTGTTTTGTTCACTTTCTAACTGTATCCCGCAGATATCAGAGAAGGCAGAATACTGGTAATGAACTGGTATAAATATATTGGACACATAGTGTTAGGACACTCCGTTCCAAATTAAGATCCCTTCGTTCCCCAGTTTCCATTAGATTTGAGGCATTGCGTGTTGAGTGGCGGACGACTCTAAATTGCTGGAGAAGGGCTGTATATATTTTTTTTATTTTAAATTAGTTATTTCCATTTGATCACGATGTTTATATATTAAAATAATTCTACCTAAAAATTATACCTTGTAAAATAAAATAACTCCAAAATTTAAATGAAATTAAACTTTTGAAGTTTGTAGGTACCAGCGAATTGCAAATTGGCAAAACCAAAATAATAAAACTTGAGGTTCACACAAAATAAAATGTGTAAACGCAACTGTAAATTAAAGTTTCACCACTTCTTTTGAAATACCCATGTGCCACTGCAAGGGTTGCCTGAATTTCACACTCATTTACTAAAAGCTCCCACTTGAAGTGTTAAAACTCAGCCATTTGTGTGGCATGTTGCATTTTAGTTTTACACCGACACTGTTAAAGCTGTTTAAAACATTTTCAAAAATGAAGCTATATTTTGGTTATGTTTTCCACGATTATTTTATTTACTTGATTACAAAATAGTGTTTATTGGAATATTAGTAATATTTTTACAATTTTTATTTTTAATCCATACTTAGGAAAAAAAGCCCACGCAATCGTCGGTTGAAATTTTCAAAAAAATCGGTTAATTTTTTATACATTTTATAAATAAGCATTAGTAATGTTTGTGTGTGTTTGCGTAAGGAGATCATAAAAAGGTAAAACTCTAATTAAATAAAGGAAACTCCCTAAAACTGAAAATCGATTTGTTGGCTATATATGTATAAGTTATAGTTTTCGATAGATTAATATTGCATTTTATAAATTATTAAATTACTATTATATAATTTAATAGAGGCATTATCGTAAGAGAATTTAAAAAACAAATACATTCAGAATTAGGCTAAGGCCCACCCGCGGCTATAGCGTCTTCGAGGTTGATGATTTCAAAAATAAATGCATCTCTTCAGTTGGAAATATAACAATAAAATATTCAGTATTACAAACGAAATATTATTATAACAATAATATTCTATAGTTATTCAAGCTTTACATTTGGAGTAGCTTAGAGCTTGGCAAGACATTCAGCCCACTCGCGGCCAATCAGCTGACAAGTAGACATTTACTTAAGTACCCTGAGAGAGGCGTATTAAAATGCCGTGCTCAAACCCCGCTGAGCTGCCAGTTGCAGTTGTGTAGGTGTTTTGTATCATTCGGTGGCATTATTATATTGTATTTTTATTTTTTCTTGTTTTTTATTGTAGCTTCATTTGGAAAAATACTTAAATAACTATACTATATATATTGTGAAACCCACGCTCGCATCCATTACTCGCTCACATTCCCTCCTATAGCAGGGTAGGCAGAGGGAACTAGGGAACCTAGTGTTAAGACACTCCGTTCCATCTCCGTTCCCCACTTTCCGATTAAATGCCGCCGCCTGAGGCATTGCGTATTGAGTGGCGGCACTCAACGCCGCGCTTTGCCTTGTTACCAGAGCGAAGAAATGAAAATATTAAATATTTAATTACCACGAGAGGAGATCTAATCCACACCCTGTCGTTTTCAGTCACACGCTTGTACCACTGTGCACGACAGGCCTCTCAGAAGTAAAATTATCTTTACTTAAATCTATTATTAAATTTGCACCCTGCAAACAGACACACCGAACGTATTGTTAAAACACTCCGTTTTCCACTTTTAATTTTCCAGACGGAGTAGTAGTAAGTCCGGAAATAAAAAAAAATCCTCTCGTGAGTAGGAAGTATAACGACTACACTCCCGTCTCGCTTACAGTCATACGCTGTTTCGCTGCACCGATCTATACACCGATATTATCTGAATTTCCATATAATATAATTGTATGAATATTTGTGAAATGGATTTAGCAAAAATTTCATTGATTGACGATAATTTTCATGAAACAATTATGTTATACTGACTTTCGGCACTTAAAATTGTGACAAAAAGTGTTTTACTCTATAGTATTACTATTTACATACGCAAAGGGGGCAAAAATGCTAATACAATCCTATTTATTTTTCTATTAAGTTGAACCCCATTTTAATCTGTTATTTAATTATCAAAATTTAACTACAATCTTTCATCAAATTATTTTATATCATTAAAATAACTTTTAAAAGTCGCTATAGCCACCCATAATAGAACTGCAAACGTTTTATCATTTTAATTACTACGCTATCGTACCTTTTCTAACCTTTATCTCGCTAATATAAAAAGTGAAATCTGAGCTCACCCCTCAGTGCTGTTTTCGATACCGAGTTGCTAGCTCATTATTCTTCATAAACTTTAATATGCGGGATTCATTTGTATTAATTATATCTCTGCTCTTAATCACTGTGTGCGCGAATTTAGACAAGGATGGCTTCAATTTATATAAAGGTTTACTAATATTTAAAGTATAATTAGATAAGGGAAGATATTGTTACTGCTATATTACAGTTTTAGTAAAGCATTTTTAAGATAGGATAGTGTCGCTGGTTGCGGGTTCGATTGACCCAAATGAGAATTATTTATCTTTCATTGTATTTGTTTTTCAAGCGCAGTTATGACTTCTGATAATCAACGTGTAAATTATCGAAAATTCGGCGGAAAATGGGTTCCCTCTTCCAACCTAACCATGTGAAGCTCAAAAATATATAGAATGAACTAGTAAAAGTTTAAGTTTTTGTGATTTAGGTATATTTTTTTATGATGATTCTCAATTAGCCCTTTTTAATCTTATGTCTACTAGGATGTTTTTTTTTTTTACTTTTTGATAGTTTAATAACAAGAATATATTTCTTTGTTAAAATGAACAAGTACTACAAATAAAATGAAACAAATACCAAAAGATCACAGAAAAGACACGATATTTTATATATTATAATAATTTTTATGTGTTGCAGATCATTTACGAGGGCGCGCTGATGAACCTCTGGAGCTTGACCCAGAAATCGGGCGTCGAATGCTATGTCAGTATGATTTATATCACATTGCTTTATTAAGAGTTAAATAATATTTATTGTCATAGCTTCCATTGCTGTTCCTCTTAATCGAGATTCACTAGTAGGAACTTATTTTGCTATACACAAACGTCACTTATGTGTGACTGTCAACGCTATGGTTGTGCCTATAATTCTTACTCGATTGAATGAATTATCTAATATTTTCATTAATTCTCTCTTGTAAAAAGGCTAAGCATAGCATTAAGTTTTGTTACTGAATATTCAATTTCTTAAAAAATTAGCGGAAAGTTCGTAAATTTTTCTGTACCTTTTTTGTGGTAAAAGAGGACTAGCCAAAACTACATTTGTTTTATTTTTACTGCGTACGTTTTTCTCAGTTAATACTTTTACTTTTCGATAAATTATATTTCTCCAAATTTCTATATTGTGACCTAAATAGCGACACGAGGACCGACGAATTATGATGGTTTTTATATAATTAATAATCTTTTCCATAATCTTTTCCATAATTAACCTTTTATTTACTAAGAAATTTATTTCAAAGTGTAGTAATTGGGACAGTGTGTCTTAATATTAGGTTGCCAGATTTCCTCCACTTTTCCTGCTATATAAACGATAAAGCGTGGGGCTAAAATAATACAATAATAATTAATTTTGTATTGCATCATTTTGTTTTATTAATACTAAACGGAGCTGTTCAAATTTTTTAGAATTTTAGTACATAAAAATCTATGTTACAAGATTTTTAATAATAATTCGTAATATCACAATTTGATATTTACGTTTAAGTTATTTTATATTCCAGATTAACTGAAGATAATTTAATTGATTTAATTGCACTCATACATTATATTATAACGCTATGTTATATATTTTAGTTAGGGCATGTAATTAGCTCTTTTTGTTCTTGGAAATTTTAGTAGCAAAGTTTATTCTTTGTGAGTTACTATTAAAGCCACGAAAAATAAAATAGATTTTGTTTTAGAAAAGCGTCTCAAATAAACATCGTAGGCAGCGTAGTCCATTTTACCTTTCACGGAACATTAAATATTGAAGCCTGTAGGTCGTAATACATTATTTAGATATGTCATTTACTATTGATGTTTAATATATTATTTTTCAAATAAATGGAGATAAATTAAAACTTATCTGTGTTTGTTTTTATAAATTTAAGTATTATGTATTTTATAATTACTTTTTTTTCAGCTATTTATAATTCTTGATATGAATTTGTTTTCTGGATACATTTTTTTTATTATCCTAATACAAACGGTTATGTTTCAAGATGTATGGTTCTACAAAATAATTTTAAAAAATATTGATATTTCTATATTTATAAGATGAGAATTTAATTATTTTTTTTAACAATCAATTACAAGCGTTCCATGTTGGTTTTGTTTCTGTCATCACATAAGCTTTGTGTTTTTCTTTCTTTTTGTTCTTAAGTATAATGAATACAATAAATCCCTTTTCAAATAAATTTGTAATTGAACAATTGTTTGTTTTCTACAAAGCGTGGCACAAAAATAGGTAGATAGAAATTTACTTTCAAATAAATAATGTTAATATGGAGTAGTTAAATACTAGTTAATTAGCTTGTGGGCGTCGGTATATGTGTTAACATTAATCATAAGTATTATTAGAGTGAACAAGTTTAAATATCCTCAGCTTCACACTATAATCCCTTACAGACAGGGTAGGCAGAGGGAACTTGGGAACCTAGTGTTAAGACACTCCGTTCCGTTTCTTAATTTTCGCCAAGTATGAGTCATTGCATGTTGAGTGGCGGAACTCAACGCCGATTATTAGTTGTACCTAAACTTTAATGAAGAACCGAATAAGTTATGTAAAACTTGTTAAAGATGTAGACATGTCCATAGACCGGACTGTCTGAGGCCCTAGGTAGCAAGGAACGACTTTCTTAATTATTCGTAAGAAAAAGAATATTCGTTACAGTCATTACTATTTACATAGAATACGTATATAAGAAATACTTGATTATATTTTCAGATTTTTACCGAGCACCTTTACGATTTTATATTGGCTACCTACCGGGACTACCACAAGAGTATAGAAAACGTGCGACTAATGTTTATAAAAGTAAGTATGTTCAAGTTATCGTTAAATAAATCTTGGATGTCGTTGATAACTCGACTTCAGAATGTGAAGTAGAGTGTGAGAAATATATATCTAGGACTTATAAAACGAACCCGGGTGAACCCTTGTATTCTGGTAAAAACATCCTTAATATATTTGGGTTCAATACAGTAAAGTTCTTGGGCACGACTAAATTAGTCTATGGATGGCCGCTACTAAATTAGTCTATGGAAATAGATTAATTTAGTAGCGGATAAGTGATGATATTATCAATGTATAGCACATTTTATAACTTTTTTAATTTAATATAAATTATGTTTTACAGATTACATGTTAAACAAAGACGTCTTAGGGACAGAGAAACGGACGTCTAAAGCAGCTTTATCACTTATGTTACAAAGCAAACAAGATCCTGATCAGGAGTGAGAATTATTTATATATTTTGTATAATACATATAATTTAATATATGTAATATTTATATATTACATGTATTAAATTATATGTTAATTCTTTGACATATTAAAATTGACTAAAATAAATATACGTTTCTTGCAAGAGTATTCTTGTGTGACTTACGGGCATCATAGTTCTTAAAGGCAATTGTGGGCCGGTAGACCAACTTAATTCGTCTGCTGAGCATCGTTGTTTTGGATATAATCTAAAACTCACCATGACACAATGAAGCCTCTTGTAAGATCTGTAAATTTAAGTTGCGACTACTAAAGGTAAACAGATCGAAATCATCACGCAAGAGGACTTCTTTATAGCCCATAAAAGTCAATCTACCCGTATCCCTGTTGGTTACCTGTGGTAATATGGCTTGTGGTATTATGTCTTAATGTTTACAAATTCTCTACAATTTACTGTAGAGAATTTACTGTATCTGCAAATTGTATTTTAGTCATAAACACAAAAAAATCAATACTTTTAGAATGATGATTCCACCAGAATAGTGAAGAAGAAACAAAATCTACGCCCAACATGGCCAAAATGGCAATAATAATTATTATATTATAAAATTAAAAAGAAAAAATATAAGAGCTCCACAGAAATTACAGAAAACCTCTATACGCTGATATAAAATATATCACTTGACCTCAATCAGATAATAATTTCATAATATTTGTTTTATTGTAATGTGGTTGAAGTTATGAACAAATTTACTTTTATTTCAGGAAAGAGCATTACTGCCTCTACGGGAAATAAGGAAAACAAACAATATGAATACGCTCTATATCAATAATGGATAATTCTAAAGAAATATATTTTCCTGTTTCCATATTAATGATAAACGATCATGTGGTGTTTAGGGTTCTGTGTCCAAAACTAATTTTAGGTACTATATTTCGTTTATTTTATATATCTATCTTTCATCTTTTGAAAGAAATGTTTCGTACTTTTCATATTGCTATTCCTTTTAAGTATTAATAAGATTTATATAAATTAAAAAAATAATAAAGACGCCCGTTTCCTAAAATCATGTTTATAAAAAAATAAAGTAGAATATACCGCGTATAATACATAAATTAATTATAACGAGGCAGTACCTCGTCAGAAAATGCAAAATTGAAACCATTTTTCAGTGGATCAATTGCGCACTAACACATTTAAACTCTTATCCTTACTTCTCTATTAAATAATAACTTTAAGCATAACATAACCAATAATAACACATATATATATATTTTTACGGTCATCGTGGCGTGGTGGTACAGCGATCAAATGTCAACGCGACGGTTGTGTATTGAATTTCCACTAGAATGACTTTAATTTCTTTGCTTTGATAAGTAGACAAAGCGTCTTTCTTTCATCTGAAGAACTGATAAATAAAATACTGGTAAGAATTGGAACGCAGAACCCTTCATGTATGAATCGTAGTTACACTTAACTATTATTACAATATTTCTACAAAAAGCATAATTTATAAAACATTTCACATGTTAAAATATCTTTTTAATATAAAAATATTTTAATTATAAATTGTTAAAGGAAGCGAGGTTCGCAAAGTAATATAATTAAATGTGAATATTTTCTCGCGTTTCGCAAATTCTTGAAATTTTGCATTTCACTTACACTTTATGCGGAGATACGTATTTTGCAAGATGAATTTCTATGACGCTGTTCATTAAACTTTCAATATTCACATAAATAAAATTATTTTATTAAGCGTTTTAATTTTTTACCCTTTCTTCTTCTATTTAATGTGTAATACAGTATTTCCCATACGGTACGTGGTTAACTAGTAATTAACATAAAACAGCTTGAAGCTAGGTTGAGACAATGCTGTGGATGTAGATTTAAGTTTCAAATTAGGAAAAAATATTTATTATATATTTATTATATATATTATGTATGTATTGTATATGTCTGAAACAAAATTAAATGATGGAATGGTAATAATAATGGTAAGTAATAGAGAGTAAGGTACAGAGTAGTCGTATAACTGACAAACATCAGTAGTGCCAGATATAACTAATATTATCTACACAATTTTAACGATTTGAATATAGATAGGCATACTTTATCAAATACATAACGGTAAATTAAAGCTCAGCAGTGCCTGGGACTTGCCATCACTAGCTTGCTTAGGAGATCCCTTAAAATACATTAACACTAGCCTTTACTGCTCTAGCTCAATATAATGACAGATCAGTAGTAACATGTAACTATAAACAGGTCTTAGCCACATTGATAACTAAAATAACAGTTAATTTATTGATTAAACAATTAATGATCCATAGAGTCGAAGTTAGCCAGCGGCAGATTACGAGTAGTGCACCGAGTCACGCCAGAGTCAAAACTGCCTGAGACTGTCTGTGCGTTAACAAATAATATGTGGAGATACTCGTATAAAGGAAAATTGAACGACATACCGATAAATATGTTTTGGTTACATTCCGATGCAAAGTGCACTAAAATGAAAAAAAATAGCTACAGCAAATGTTCTGATTCTTTTTATTTATATTGAATTAAAATTTTAAAATTTATTGATCATTCCCATTATTAAGATTATTAATCAATAATAATACTCTTATAAATACGATATCGTTTAGGCTTCAACTAAAAGTAATGTAGAGACGCACGTTAACAATAGAATAGTAAAAAAATAATTGCAATAATATATTTTTCTAGCTTTTGGCTTGATAATGAAACAAATTAATGAAGAAAAATAGCCGCGGCGAATGTTTAAGTTCGTTATTATTACAAATTCATTGAAGCAAGTTTCACCGCCTGATAAATGTTCTGGCGGAAATTTCAATTCTGTTCAAATCAAATTGTACCTTTATTCAGTTTAACTTCAAGAAAGTGCACCTGAAAGGTTTCAAATATTTTATATTTCAATATGTAGTATTACTTCCTTGAGTTCTATGTACAACATGAAACGGTTCAAGGAAGACGTAAAGAATATTAATTAAAAGTTAATAAAATATATGGTATTATTTTTTTTTCTAATAATATCATTAGTGCCTTCAATCTATAATAAGTCAAATGAAGAAACGTCTATGCTACATTTACTAAGTTATTGACTATCTGTATCTAAATGATCTTTTCTCCCAAAGCATTAGAATAACTGCCAACATTTGCCTAAGTGGGCCAATTCTTCGAATCCCTTTTTAACAGATTGCTTAGAGGCCACGTAACATTCTTTAAGCTGAATATTTGGGCATCGAGATGCCAAATTGCTTTTATGTTCTGCAATGAAGATGGGAAAATCGGATGTGGGGTATTTGAGATATTTAGTGCTTTGATGGCAAAAAATGTTTTCGATTTTACTTAAGTACTTACAATTTTTGATTATTCAATCATGAATGTCATACCGACAGCAAATTTATGTAAAGTGTGCTTATTGGTGTTTGCATCTTCATTTTAGAAATAATTATAAATAATTTGTTAAACTATTCATAATTATTATTTAATTAATTTAACAAATTATTTATTACTATGCAAATGTCATATTACAGTGTTAAATAATATTATCATTTTGTACTGTTTCCATATATCATTTTTTACTCCAAAGTAGATAGTTCTATATAGCTATATGTAACTTAGGGTTCCAGTGTTACACTACTGTCCATTTCTCACTTTATGCTAAATTTCTAAGGCAAATCTAAATCGTAAAAAAGAGCGTTTTATTACATTATATTTCACTACGTCACAAAGGAATTAAATTTAAACCGTCGTAAAACACACTGACGCCTCAAATGTTACGAGTATTTTATAAAATTAATTAAACATGCGGCTGTCTTATAACCAAACTTCAAAAGAATGGCGCAGCTGCGTCAAGGCTGGTCTCTGTTATAATTATTTTACTGCAATAATTAATGGGACAATAAATTTTACGCTGCCGCGAACTTTAAACGCGCCTTACTTTCTTTATGATGTCTAATTAGCGATATATAATTTTTGGTATTAACGTTCCTTTAAATATTTATTAATCCTTATTTAAATGTGCCTATTTAAGGTTTATCTCTTTAATAGGCCGCGTAATAATAATAAAGAAATCATCTTTGCACTATAATAGAGCTTCGTAATATAATTGTTACAAATGTGGGTTCGATTCCTAGTTAGAGAAATATATTTAATTATTTTCTTTATCTTGTTTTGGAACATAAAATCAGACGTTGAGTTGTCCTTGACTCAATGCGGAATGCTTCGAATATTGAGAAGGAAGTGGAAAATGGAATGTTGTAACATTAAATTTCTTTTGCTCCTGCTGTGCAGAAAAGTGAAGCTACGTGAAAAGAATTATAAAGTTTTTTAAACTTAACATGTACATTTTGAAATCAAATTGAAGAAATCTTTTAGCAATATTAAAAAAAAAAATCGTCACTATTTCTATCACCTTACACCATGCGTAAATTACAAATTACATTGATGAGTGACTTAATAATAAATATGTAAAAAAGCAATTTAAAATGTTTTTATGTTAACTGCTTTTGTGTGAATACATATAAGAGAATATATTATTGAAGTTTATTGAAGTTTATTGAAATAAATCATCATTAAATTTGGTTTTGGCTAGAATCCTTCTATATATGGAACACAGCCTACGCTTAATAAATATTGCCAGTATTTATGGTAATATTTATTGTTGAAATAAGCAATTAACATTATAAAATCAATAGATCGTAAAGGCTTACTAGCGAAAATGCAATTCAGTGATTGACTTATTTGTATTGGGTTCGTCGTATCTATGATACACTCATGGTGCTATACTACTACGATATATTCGTGGCTTCTCTTACATGAAGTACACGATTATAGACTTAATACAGGGAATCGTTCGTGTTCTAATTTTAATATACACACTCGTTGTGATTTTTAAGTGGAATAGTTTGAATAGCTTGGTTGATTGATTTCGTTAAGAGCAACATAGTAATTCGTATCCTTAAAAAATCACCTTGCACCACCAACTTTTTTACAAAACATTTATTGCAATATTTACATTGCTTTATTGATTAAGATCAATTATAATAAAATATATTAGCTTTATAAATAATAAAGCTAATATCTTTTACACCAAAATTTGCTAAATTGATTTTAAATAAAATTCAATTTAGCAAATTTGGTGTTTTATAATTCAGATTCTGCTGTAGATTTATAAAACGAGTTGTCTTCTATCTTCCTTTTCGTAGGTTTGAATTATGGGGACAACCTGTACTTTGTTACTATATTATTAGAAGATTATAACTTAATTATTCAATTTGATTGCAATAACATCAAAAGCATAATAATTAATTAAATTGATCAAAATGTTTTATATGAATACTACTCATTATGAAAGAGTCCTTTTTTGCTCCATGCTGGCATCTTTCAACACATTTTTAACGTTAAGCAACCATAATCCAATCGTAATAAAAGCACCTTTCTTCACTTCTCACTTCTTTCCTTGAAAGATCAAATAAAGAGAATTAACTTAAAGCTATACTGTGTTAAGTTTACAAAAATAGGCTTACACATTATTTTAAAGACCTATGTTTTTATATACAAGCTGCATTGTTCGGAATTAAACAAATATATTAATATATCCACTAATTCTCTGTAAAGTGCTGAAACTATTTGGGTTGTACCCCGATAGAAAAGCTGATTTAAAAAAACCGATACAATAATATTATTTTGAATGTTAAAATTTCTCCTGGGGGATGTTCAGAAAAAATTAAGTTAAATGAGAGCTAACATTGCTCACCGAGGGTTACATATCAAATTATTATAAATATCAGTACAAATGTATTGTCATCATTATGAACTTACATTTGTAGTTACGTGTACATGTACACATACATGATACACCATTAAATATCTATTTTTTCTTATTTTGTTTTAAAAGCATTCTTGTTCAATTTCGTAAATTTAACAAATCCATGGGAAGCCCTCTATAGATTTTGATTACGTGGAGAAGTGTTAAGTAACTCTAAACGAAGGGTCGGTTAATGCTTTTATTTTTCATTTTTGAACTTGGGTTGGAATTATTTTCATCCACCTGTTTCTTATCATTTCGCTCATTCTGTTACGCAACATGCAATTTCCCTAGCACGAGCAAAGTAAAGAATAGAGTATCTTAACAAATGATTCAATATATTTATTTTTGTTTTCTTTATATACAGACGAAGGTAGAAATAAATGTTTGCGCATTAATGTATAGAAAGTTAAATTCATTTTAATTGTGTGTAAAACACAGCTAACTGTTAGAAATGTTGACAGTTACCTACATATCTCCATACATGACAGGCGAAATAGAATCTCTGTGTATCTTATATTGATTAAAGCAATTTCGATAGATGTTTGAAAAAATGAACGTTCAATTTTCGTTTGTGAGAACAGGGAAAAGCCCATTTCGCTATTTTCTTGTTATATTCATGCCGAAAAAGTGAGCTTGATGAAAAATATTTGCTTGCGAGTATCGACGATTACTTTATTATATTACGAAATAATAAGAAATGTGTATATAATACTTTACTTTACTTTACCACTTCCGTTCCCCACTTTCCGCAGAATTAGAGGCATTGCGTGTTGAGTGGCGGAACTTAACGCCGCGCTTTGCCTTATTACCAGAGCGAAGAAATGAAACATCACTAAATATTTAAATTGAAAATATTAAATATTTCATTTCTTCAACCGAGATCGAACCCAGAACCTGTCGGTTACAGTCACACGCTTGTGCCGCTGCGATGTTCGTTAACATTACATAAATTGTTATTTCTATAAGTAAGTACTTGGTAGCAACTATGATTACATAAAAATCACACAAAAATAATTTATATACATTTTAATATAATATGTAATCCTTACTGGTTGTATTATATATTTAAAAACAATTTAAATATGTACCTAGTCATTGTTACTAAAATATTTAATATAGCTATTTACTGGCAATATTATATGGTTAGTGAAAATATTATTTGTTAATTTTTGGTGAATGAATAGGAGCAAAAATGATTTGTTAAGCTTGAGGTTGAGGCGTTGGCACGAATTGACTTGGTAAAGGCGTCTATGCGGTACTCCAACTTAAATACCTACAAACATGTAACCATGCTCGTTTAAAATCTGTGAACAAAATCGTTTATAGAACATTTCGTCGTTCGTTTATTACATACAAAATTATTTACAAAAACACTATTTAAGATTCATATAAATATCATTAATTAATATTGACTTAAAAAGTAAATGTATTACAAAAGAAAAGTAAAAGGTCATGTATGGAATGAATACATCAAGTTACCACTTAGAACACCAAACTAATAATGTAAACATATAAATACTTACTCTTTGTCTTAAACAATATTGATAAACGGTAAATATAAATATTTCCGAGAAGATCGCAAAAAAAAGATCTCAAGTAACAAAAGAAGAAAAAGCCAACAACGTAATGGAATAACCCTGATTTTATATGAAACAGAATTGATTGATAGCGCGTCCTGAAGGGACTTACGTATAAAACCTATGAATACAAAAAGGCTGCATTGTATCTATTGTATAAAATGCTGAAAGGTAAAATGATATTCGAGTAAACAATGATAGGTAAATTATGGAAATTGGACATTTTCAAACAATATAATTGAATTTGATTTAAGAGAATAATATTAACTCTTAGTGGTCTGTCGTAGCGCAGGGGCACAAGCATATGACTTTAACGCGATAAATTGTGGGTTCGATCCCCACTCGAGAAAATGATTTTTTTCTCACTGGTTACAAGGTCAAACGCGGCGTTGAGTTCCGCCATTCAACAAGCAGTGCCTCAAATTTGGCGGAAAATGGGAAATAGGACGGAGTATCTTATCACTAGGCAAGTTTCTTACTTAAAGTAAGCTAAAAAAATATTAACAGCAGGTAGTATATATAAAAGTGTATATTATAGAATTATGTATTTATAGATTTACTCATATAATTATGTTATAAAAAGGTGACCAGTAATAAAATATTAAGAGTTTTCCCTGCATACATAGTGTATGCATGACACCATACTTGCTATACATACATTACTACTAATATATAAATAGTACCTATTGTACAGCAGGCATCAGTTTCATTTTAATATTTAAGTTGCAAATAATAAAACATTAACTAGTCTACATATAAAGTGAATCGAGAAAGTGTCTTTTGCAAGAGAAGTAAATGCTTTGTTACACAGACTCTGGGGTCGGTTGTGTAATTGATCCAACATGATACTTTCTAGTGAATGTGAAGAAAACAAAGGCCAAGGCTTCATGAAAATGCATGATGAAAATTGTTGCAGCATTTTATAAAGTAACATTGAATAAAAGAACAGATTTCTCTTCTAATATAGTAAATCAGATTTTAATTAAAATGCTACTACAAAGAAATATGTAATATAATAATTAAAAAAATATGTTTTACACGATAATTTTAATACTAACTGGTTGCAGCAAAAATGAATATTCAATTGTAAAAACATTATATATTAGAAATAAAATTTGTTGTTTACGGAAGCTATTGCGAACATTCGCAATGTAAACCCATTATAATTTTTTGTAATGCCAATTTTCAAGAATTTTTATGTGAAATTATTAAAAAAAAATGCAATGACGACGTTATTATTATGTACTTGTAGTATGGTAATATGCAAACAATGGCTAAGTTTTAGAATTCTACATTGTGTCTTTGGAGTCAAAACAAGATTCAAACTATAGTAGTGACGTATTTTTTATATTAGGGCTTAAGACAAAGGGAAATATCTTTCACTATAATAATATTTAAAAAAAATATTATATTTACGTGTAACATTGGATTTATAGGATTAATAAATATTGTTTTACTCTCTAAATCCATCCATACATATTTCAACATAAAATCGCTCAAGCTATAATTCAATTAATTATAATGATAAATATTGTACTTTTATTATAAAAACCATTTATATTAAAGTCCTTTTACTTATTCACATATAAAGTGATTGTAGGTATTTAAAAATAATACTTTTCTTAGAATTTTATTTTATTATTAACGTGTAATTATGAGATTTTTTTTATTGTTGGATAAGGATTTCAGCCTTAAGTTAAATAAAAATAGTTTGTTTCTAATAATTTATAGCTGCAATTTATTCTGTAGGTAAATTTTGATAGTCCACATAAAACCAATCAATCACCCCTGGTCATTGCTTTAACAAAAACGTAATAAACGACGGACATGGCGGTGATAAAGGAAAGTGACGATTTTCACATAAATCATAGTTTCATAATGTCGACTAAAGATCTATTGAAAAGGGTTCAATTATGTTTTGGATCGTTTATAAAAGTATATTCGTAATACTATATAGTAAGAATATATATAAAATATACATTTAAAAATATGAAGTCATGCGCTCTTTCTTGGTGTTTTAATATAGAAAAATTAAAAGACTTACTATTTTTTTAGCTTCTCTTTCAGTAGACTATCTACCATTAAGACACTTTGCGCAGGTTTTTTAAGGTCTTCCATGTTGAATGGTGAACCTTACGCCACGCATTGCTTCGGTACCAAACATTAAATGTTGCATTCCACTGTTTTGTCCCACAGATAGAACATGAATACTTCTTGATTAAAGGATTTCTTGCGACGTTAACATTTTGATATTTTTTCTAAAAAATATATATTTTCTTGCTCGGTCTGTGATTATAACATCTTGTAAGAATCAACTTATTAGCTTTGTAAGTTATACAGGAAATGCATTTTAATGAATTTTATTCATCACAATATTCTTTGAATAAAAATCGAATCCATGTTTTATTCACTATATTTATAAGACGGAAATTACATTGTAAATTCAAGAAGGCAATTTGTATGTTAATGCATATAGCATTCACAAAGCACTGCCCATCCGACCACTATGAATAAATGTACAAGTGTTTCAACTACGAGGTGTTTCAGAAAATTACTTTACTTATTTTACTAGAGTTACGTTATCTATCATTACTAATATAGAAAAATAAAATAAAATATTAATATCTAATTTAGGTCAGTACTATCAGAATTAGACTTTAGCTTGTAAAGAGATACTAACATTTTATAGTCAAAGTTATTATTCTCGCAGTGTTCGACTCTGCTATACTATTTATAAAAACTATACAAAGTGACAGGAAAAGGGACAGATATTTTATATCATATTGCCTAAAATAGTATTAAATTTAGGTTTATTTCAGAATCAAGCTTATTATAATATATGTTAATACATATAACGTAACTATTATAGTTTGATACACTTATAGCTCAAAGTAGAGGTAACATCAAACTGTTGCTAAATGCAACAGCTTATATGTATACAAATTATAAATTATTCCGTTAGGAGTAGGTAACTTAGTGAAATGTAGTATAACTTTCATAGGGTAACTCCAACAAAGCCCGTCAGAATTAACAGTAGCAAGTAGAATTTGTATTATCATGAATTCAAAATAAATAACTATAATATCAACATTATGTTTCAGAATTGGCAGAAAGGAACCTTCTATATAAAAGGATTTTATATTGAATCCGCCAATATGTAGAGGTACACGTGTTGTAGAATTTACGTAATTTAAAATATACTGAAATAATAAAAAAAAATGAGAAGAAATCGCTAAGAATTGAGAAGAAAAAAAAGAGAAAAGTTGGCCAATATTGCGTTTTTAGGCGATCTGTCTTAGGCGAAAATTCTTATTTTTATTTTCTCGCTCGAGCTAGATAAAGCGCGGCGTTGAATTCCTCCATTCTACACGTAAAGTCTCTACAATTTAGACAGAAAACTTAGAACTGATCTCGACACTAGATGTGGACGCAGTGCGCAGATGACAGTTCGATAATAATGGCATTTCAATTTCTATATAAAGATATATATAAAGAATATATATAAAGACTATTAAATATAATATTGATGTAGGTGTGACTCTTTTGAGTATAATATAATTAGAAATATAGGGAAAGGAGTCGTTCTCATCCCTAGGTTCCTTTTGGTTACTCTGCTATATAGGAGAATCATCAGACTAAATAAAAAAATATATATGTATACATACTTTGATTTCTACATATATTTAGATTACTTTATTATCGTGTAATATCGACACGTAGACCATTGCACTACCACCACAATAGTTTAGAATAGTTTTGTACAGATTATAAAAGTTCAAAAGCAATCTCACGTTAAATCTGAAGTGAAGCTCGAACAAGTAGCGAACTATACAAAGTGGGATATTTACATGCATTGAAAATCCAAGGCATCTGTTAGAGCTAACACTGGTTGTAACACAGTAACTTGACGACGAAGCATGCTCTCCACCTGATATTTGCACATACATAGATACATATATTTTAGGTTTAAATGATTTTTTTTAAAAAGCCGTGAAATTAATTCACACATTTTTTTCTTTATATGTCACAGCTATCACAGCTGGTATCATTTGTCAGTAAGTTTTATGACGTCACTTGTTATAGCCTGCAACTTTGTTTGTATAGGCTTTGTGATCGTTGCCATGCTTCTCGCATTTTTCAGAATTTGTACGAAAATACTTTCTAAAGTAGCGATATATGTAACCATGTTTTTAATAATTTATTAATGATGTTTTAATAATGATTTTCTAATAAAATAAAAGAAAACTTTTTAAATTAAATCTTTTATACATGTGTCATAGAAAAGTTACATTAAAGTCTATACATTATTTTCTGCCAGAATAGGGAACAAGAAACAGGGAAAGCCAAAAAGAAATAGATAAATAAAAATAATAAAAAAAATATTTGGTTGGTCAAAGACTCCAAACACCATTTTATTTTAAATTTAATTTACTTTGACTTATCTTATCTTATCTTATCTTAGCTTCACGCTATATCCCTAGCGGGGTAGGCAGAGAGAACGGAGCGCCAAACGCTACGGTCTCGGCATACCTCTTTCGCCTCGCCCATTGTCATCAACCTCTTCATACATGCCCTCCGGGGGATCCTCATGCTTTTTACGTGACGTTCCTCCAGTATCGTCGATACTGTGTTTTCGAAGGTCAACCGAGGTCCTCCCCCTCCCTCTCTTACCACTCACTTTTCCTTCATAAATCTTACTTTGACTTTTTTCACTATTTTATTATTTATACATTAGTTACATAGAACTACAGTATGGAAACTGCCTACGTTTACTTTCTGCTACTTGTTATTTTATAAAGTGAATTTGTCGATATAGCAAATTATTATATTCCCACGAGAATTATAGAATGATATTTTTTTGTAAGAACGGTCATTCCATATTCCCACATCGAGGTGGAATCATCGTTCGTAGGGTTAATTTGTTTTAAGTTAATAATTATTAAAGTTTATTTTTAAAAGCATTTCGGTTTTTTTTTAAGTCCTTCGTCTGTCGCAAACGTAATTGGCGCAGTCGGTAGGATATTCGCGGGAGATTTCAAGACCATATCTCAAATCGATAATCGCGTCGCGAGTCACCCGGGTTGGCTATCAAGCACCGTTCCGGATATCCTGAATCTACGGACCTGCAGCAGACCAGAGGAGGAATCCGAAAATCGATTCACAGAGAGAACCAGAAATGCTGTATTTGTAAGTACACTTGAATTATTCTCGTGTTGCTCCTTTAAATCTTAAACTTCAAGATTTATCATCCCAGAGCCTCTAGTTCGCGGGAGCCTGAATCGCGCCAGGCCCGCAGACATTTAGCCGATAGTAATAGAAATATCGTAGGATTAGGCAATATAGAATTAGATAATTTAGAATTAGATATTGTTCAATTAAAACATTTAATAATGACTCAGTATAACCCGGACGAAATTTTTAAAGCCCTCCGCTTAGTCCCGGAATTTGATGGAAACCCTAATGTCCTTACGCGTTTTATAAGAATTTGTGACTCATTGGTTACGCAATACCTTAACAGTAACCCTGGTAGTGAATTTTCCAATCTTTGTTTGATAAACGGAATTTTAAATAAAATAACAGGTACAGCTGCGTGCACTATAAACGCAAACGGTATACCAGACAGTTGGCTAGGTATACGAACAACCCTCATTAATAATTTCTCAGATCAACGTGATGAGATCGCTTTGTATAATGACCTCTCCATAGCGACTCAAGGCAATAAAACACCACAAGAATTTTATAACCATTGCCAAACTTTATTTAGTACAATTATGACATACGTGACCTTGCATGAGAGTTTACCCACCACAGTCCAAGCGAAACGAGAGCTTTATAAAAAAGTCACTATGCAGGCATATGTACGCGGATTAAAAGAACCGCTAGGATCGCGTATACGATGCATGCGCCCGGATAGTGTTGAGAAAGCTCTTGAGTTCGTTCAGGAGGAACTTAACGTTATGTATTTGCAACAACGGGACTCTCCTAAAATTAACACAACCCCTAAACCAGGTCCTTTATTACATCCATTAGTATTTACCCCTGCAAAACCTCATAACATCACTGCACCTAACTGGCCGGCTCCGTTAAGTCAGCGCCCTGCGGGACCTTCACCACAACCTTTTAAATTCCCGGTGACTGGGTATAACCAACCACGCATGCCTACTAACACACAAAGGATGTTCGCTGCACCACCACCAAATTTAACCCTCGTAGTAACATTTTTAGATTACCACCCCGAAATAACCCACCTCAAGGTCCTCAACCTATGAGTGGAGTCCAACGCTTTATACCTAAAAATTTACCTTTGAATAACAATAATCCCACGCCATTGAATTATTTTACACCACGGGAAATGAATGTTAATGAATGTGCGACATATGACGACTCTTATTACAACTATTGTTATGAACCAGAGTACAATTTCTATACAGATTACTACGACACTGACTTTGCACCTGAATTTTCTCATGATTTAAATAATTTAAATATAACTTCTGAAAATAATTCTTTCGATTCTCAAATACAAATAGCCGCAACCGAGCAAGAACAGCAGGATTTTCACGAGGTTTCGAAATTACAAAAACCAAAATAGAATTAAATCTTCAGACACAAAGACAGCTTCCGTATATACAAATAGAAAATCCACCTTTAAAATTTTTAATAGATACCGGTGCTAACCAATCGTTTATTAGTCCCGAGGCCGTCGAGAAATACTTCGCTCACTTTGCGTTAAATTTCGATCCTTTTGAAGTAACCAACATACACGCGACAAGCAGAAACAATTATTCTATTACATTGCCATGCTTTGCAGAGTTTAATGACGTCAGTAATATTAAATTATTCGTTTATCGATTTCATGAATACTTTGACGGACTAATTGGTTTAGATTTATTAAGTAACTGGGAAGCTCGTATAGATTTAAAAAAACGAGAACTGCTCACAAAAAACGCTTCGAACCCGATTCGAATGTATAACTCGTGTAATGTTAACCTATACGAAGACGTTATCCCCGCTAATACCTCTAAAATTATTCGTGTTCCTGTCGATATTTCAGAAGGCGACGCCTTTATTAGAGAGCAAATACTATGTAATTGCGTTATTCACGAATGTATTAGCTCTGTAAGAAATAATCGTTGTTATTTAGAAATCGAAAACCCGACACCGAATGACATTATATTCTCGCTCGATCGACCGGCTCACGCGGATTTATTTAATACTGAGTGCACGAGTACTCAACAACTAGAGACTCGCACACAAGACGTCATTTCACGCTTACGTACAGACCACTTAAACCCAGAGGAAAAAGCTAATCTCGTAGCTCTTTGTTCTCGGTACTCCGATGTATTTTATATCGAGGGTGAACGGTTAACTTTCACAAACAAAATTAAACATAGAATACGAACCACCGATGAGGTACCTGTACATTCCAAAAACTATCGATACCCTTTTGTACATAGACAGGAAGTAAAAGCCCAAATAGAAAAAATGTTAGATCAGGGAATTATAAGACCTTCCGAGTCCGCTTGGAGCTCGCCCATTTGGGTAGTGCCAAAAAAGGTAGATGCCTCCGGAAAACAAAAGTGGCGTTTAGTAGTAGATTTTCGAAAACTTAATGAGAAGACTTTAGACGATAAATACCCTATCCCTAATATTAATGACGTCCTTGACAAATTAGGAAAATGTCAATATTTTACTACCCTTGATTTAGCCAGTGGGTTTTATCAAGTCGAGATGGACCCCCAAGATATATCGAAAACAGCGTTTATTATTGAACATGGGCATTTTGAATTTCTTCGTATGCCCATGGGTTTAAAGAATTCCCCTTCAACCTTCCAACGAGTAATGGATAATGTACTCCGCGGCCTTCAAAACGAAATATGCTTAGTTTACCTAGACGACATTATCGTATTTAGCACGTCACTTCAGGAACATATAGTTAATCTCGAAAAGGTTTTTAATAGATTACGAGAATAAAATTTAAAAATTCAGATGGATAAATCGGATTTTTTAAAATTGGAAACTGCGTATCTTGGTCATATAATAAGTAAAGACGGTATTAAACCAAATCGGGATAAGATCAAGGCTATTGAAAATTACCCATTACCTAGAACTAGTAAAGAAATAAAACAATTTTTAGGACTTTTAGGATATTATAGAAAATTCATCCCTGACTTTGCTCGCCTTACGAAACCTATGACTAAGTGCCTAAAGAAATCAAGTAAAATTATATTAGATTCTGAATATATTAATTGTTTTAAAAAATGTAAATCCCTACTGACAAACGACCCTATACTACAGTACCCAGACTTTACTAAAGATTTTGTCTTAACAACTGACGCTTCAAATGTAGCCATAGGGGCGGTTCTTTCTCAAGGACCCATAGGCTCCGATAAGCCTATCTGTTATGCTTCTAGAACTTTAAATGACAGCGAGTTAAATTATAGTACTACGGAAAAAGAACTTTTAGCCATAGTATGGGCAACGAAGTATTTTAGACCTTATTTATTCGGACGAAAATTCAAAATCTATACGGACCACAAACCTTTACAGTGGTTAATGAATATTAAAGAACCAAATTCCCGCCTAACACGCTGGAAACTTAAACTAAGTGAATACGACTTCACCGTTATATATAAAAAGGGTAAATTAAATTCAAACGCAGATGCTCTTTCCCGTATCGAAGTTCACACGAAAGAAGCATTATCTTTGATAGAAGAAATAGATGAGCTTAACTCTTTACTCGGTAATCCATCAGAAACTATTCTTGCCCCAGCTAGCTCCTCTACGGAGACAGTTCATACGAGTTCAGAAAACCCAATCTTAGAAATACCGATAACTGATGAGCCACTTAATAAATTTAATAGACAAATTTTTTTCAATGTCGTGACTGACGTTAAAAAACGACCCGTAGTTACCAAACCGTTTGACACTCACACGCGTATTAGCATCCAATTGTCTGAGTCAAATTTAGAAATGATGTGATAAATGCCGTTAAGGAATATATTAGTCCTAAAATTAAAACAGCTATCTTAATAAACCCTCCTCTAGCTATGTATTCAATTATACCGATCCTGCAAGATAAATTTAAGTGTTCCTCTTATAATCTAGTTTTAGCAAAAAAAGAACTAGAAAATGTTAAAGAATATTTGCGTCAACAAGATATAATCCGACACTATCACGACGGTAAAACAAATCATCGTGGCATTAACGAATGTTATTCAGCCTTGTCATACAAATATTACTGGCCGAAAATGCGAGAACAAATAACAAAATGTATTAATGAATGTACTACGTGCGGTCAAGCTAAATATGATAGAAACCCGCTTAGACCAAAATTCAATATCGTTCCGCCTGCCACTAAACCATTCGAAATAGTTCATATGGATTTGTTCACAGTCCAAACGGAAAAATATATAACTTTCATTGACGTTTTCACGAAATACGGTCAAGCTTACCATCTTCGCGACGGCACAGCTTTAAGTATATTACAAGCTTTATTACAATACAGTACCCACCATGGCATACCTATGACTCTTATAACTGACAATGGGACCGAATTTACTAACCAATTATTTATGGAATTTACCCGACTTCACAAAATCAACCACCACCGAATATTAGCTCATTCACCTAATGACAATGGTAACATAGAACGATTTCATTCAACCCTTTTAGAACACCTAAGACTTCTCAAATTAAAATATAAAGAGGAACCGATAATCAACCTTGTGCCCTATGCCATAATAGCGTACAACAGCTCAATACATAGCTTCACAAGATGTCGCCCTTTTGACTTATTGACTGGACATTTTGACCCTAGGGACTGTACGGATATAGATATAACACAGCAACTCTTGCAACAATACACTCAAAATCATAGGGATAAAATGAAATACGTATACGACGTTATTAATTCATCCTCACTTAAAAATCGCACTGCATTAATAGAAAAAAGAAATGAAAATCGTGAACCTGAAAAGGAATACGCACCCCAACAGTCAGTTTTTATAAAAAACCCGCTTGCTAGTCGACAAAAGATTGCACCACGATACACTCATGACACTGTGTTAGCTGACTTACCAATTCATATATACACTTCTAAAAAACGTGGCCCCATAGCAAAATCACGATTAAAACGAGTTCCTAAAACAGCCAATTTGTTACAGGATTCTCCTAGTAACGACCCTCCCAATGACTCAACTTCAAGAGATAAAACTTGAGAGTCTTAATAACGGACCAGGACTACTACCATTCAAACTTGGATCCATGAAATTGACTACGCATTATCATACATTCATACAATATGTAAAATTAGACTATATCGAGACTAACATTCATTCGCTAGAAAATCAACTGCTTGACTGTAAAAATCGCATGAGTAATATTACCTATAGTTTGTACGAAATTCAAATTAACTACCTCACTAACAAGCTTGGCAATATTTTAAAACAATTACACTCTTTAGAGCCCAGTCGAGTAAAAAGAGGTCTTGTAAACGGTTTAGGTTCTATAATAAAAAGTTTGACCGGTAATGCGTTGAAATATAATGAGGCAATTAGAGTATTAGAAAATAATCAAATTAAATTATCATCTGAATTTAATAGTCACATTAGTCTGAGCAAGGAGTGGATGTTAAAACATGGCAACGTTATTAGGCAGATAGTAGAAAACCAGAATATGTTAAATAATACCTTGAAATTTTTATTACAGAATAAGGATATAACTGATGACAGCTCAACAAAATACGCAAATTTTGCCCTACTTTTAGAATTAGTTAGTGAAAATACAGAGGATTTATCTTTAGAATTACTTAGAATAGAAAATAGTTTAGCATTTATTCATGCTTCTAGCGCACATCATTCTATGATAGACGCTGAAGTACTAGAATCTATGATTTTAAAGTTAAAATCAATTTATTCAGAAGATCAAATATTAGATTTAGAACTTAGGGAATATTATAATATTATTAAGCCAGGTTCATATTTTGTGAATAAACAAATAGTTTTTATATTTAAATTTCCAATTTTTTCTAAAGAAACTTATGATTTTTATTAATTATCAGTAATACCAAACAATCACGACCAGGCTCTTATCCCACCTTTCCCTTTCCTAGCAACAGACGAGGTATCATATGTGTACATAGAGGCTGAATGCCCGAAGGTAAAAGATTGGTATCTCTGTGAGAAAGAAATTCATCATCAGATTCGCACCAAACCAGATTGCATTAAGGAACTGATTACCAACCAAGTCATACAGGAAACCTGTGAATTTACCACAGTTACCTTAACTAAAGAAGCAATGGAGAAACTCGATGTGGTCATCGACTATTCACTACGTTCAAGTTCGTTGCACTACGTTCTGTCCTTTCCTCAACAAACGAAAGTACAGCTTATTTGTAACCAAAAAGACTACACATCTCTACAAGGAAGTTATCTAGCTACGATTCCTGCTGGATGTCGTTTGAAATCAGAACAGTTTACAATAGCAAACGATTATAATGAAATCAAGGGGCAACCCCTAAAATTAATGAAAATACCCTATAACGCCGTAAAGCAGTCCACTAAAGCGACTCACATCCATTAAAAATCTATCGATCTTCAAGGACTACATGGTGTCCAGGACCAACTTATAATCCAGACTCCTGTACATATCGACGAAGTGCAAAGAGACGCCCTGTACCACACTACAATACCGGTCTACACTATACTATTAGGTGCAGCCGCACTCGGTGTCATCGTAGCAATTCGACGTAACCTATGGAAATGTAAGAACAACGTGGAAAAGGAGCAGCAGCCAACGCTCGAGATCCTGCAAACAGCTGGAAACCCGGAGAGCATGCCGGCAACATTTTCACTAAACGTACTAAAATAGTCGCCTTTCTAAGGGGGGAGGAGTTACATAGAACTACAGTATGGAAACTGCCTACGTTTACTTTTTGCTACTTGTTATTTTATAAAGTGAATTTGTCGATATAGCAAATTATTATATACCCACGAGAATTATAGAATGATATTTTTTTGTAAGAACGGTCATTCCATATTCCCACATCGAGGTGGAATCATCGTTCGTAGGGTTAATTTGTTTTAAGTTAATAATAATTAAAGTTTATTTTTAAAAACATTTCGGTTTTTTTTAAGTCCTTCGTCTGTCGCAAACGTAATTCATTATGTATTACTTTACAGAATTCTTATTCTATTTACATTTAAGGATATGAAATAAAGAACATAATAAATTTCTTATTTATATTTAATATGTAAAATATCTCAGTAAATTCCAATTAGCAGATTCACCGGCGAGTACACGCGAATACAATTTTCATATTGGTTGTTAGAGAGGTATGCTTGGACTGTAGTTAGCACTCCACCTTTTTACCTCGTTAAAGCAATAATAAGAAAAAGTGTGTTTATTTATATTAAATGTATATTTAGTTAGATATTTAATGAAAATTAAAACTATCATAGCATTATTCACAATTTGTTAATGAATTGTTACGCTGTAATTATTTTAAGTTCCATCCCGATTTTTGCAAATAAATATTATTAAGTTAATTTGAAATTGAGGCCTGCCGTAGCTCAACGACACGTGTGACTGTAAAGTTGTGGGTTTGATTCCCACTCAAAGAAATAAAATATTTAAAATTTTCAAATTAAATATTTTATGTTTTCATTCTTTGCTCTGGTTACAAGGCAAAGCGCGGCGTTGAGTTCCGCAACTTAACACACAATGCCTCAAATTCGCTGAAAGGTGGGGAACGGGAGTGAAACGCAGTGTCTTAAAACTGGGTTCCCAAGTTCCCTATACTTACTCTGCCGTGTGCAGGATACAGCGTAAAGCTAAGTGAGTGAGTAATTTGAAGTGTTAATAGGAAAGATGACAAGCAGAGAAAAATAAATTTTTATTATAATTTATTGAAATATTATAAACAGGGCAAACATTTAAACGCAAGATAATACTGTAAAATTTATAGAAAGTCTGTTATAATAGACGCAGATCGTCTTACAAGAAAATGAAATTTTGTTGCTGGTGCTCGGAATTTGATTATACTGTCTTTTATTCTGCTGTATCGTATGGATTTTTTTAAAAAATATGCTTTATAATACAATAATTATAAGGAATTAAAAATTATCACTCTTCCGTGTGTGGTCGAATTCAAAACCGGTGAGTTACTAGTCAAAAGATAACATCTGACCGATTTAGAAACAATGCTTAATCTGTCAGCTGCAAATTGAAATAAGCCTTATTTCTTTTTCTAAAACTCCTAAATATATATAAATAGTAAAATAGGAAATTACGTTGTCTAAGGGATTAAGCGTAAAGTTATGAAAAAGGTTTTAAATTTACTTGCATCAAAAGAGTTTTAAATCAACCTTGAGTTGTTCAAAAGTAATTGTTGAAATGTTACTGACATAGAACTAAACGTTTACTGTTGATGATAATGATGATGGAAAAATGATTTTTATGTATATTTATTTTAGTAGACACTTTAACATATTTTTACAAGTAACTGTAACTTTATTCTAGTTTAAGATTAGGTTTTGGAATATAAATATTACGTTAAACATTTTTC
This sequence comes from Eueides isabella, assembly GCA_019049475.1. NCBI lineage: Eukaryota > Metazoa > Arthropoda > Insecta > Lepidoptera > Nymphalidae > Eueides > Eueides isabella. The sequence goes on from CM032387.1 coordinate 11,824,122, forward strand.
ATAGATTTATAGAGTTAAGAACTAATAAGTGGAGATGCTAATCTCGCCGCACCACAGACCATGAACTAAAAAAAATCAATTTTTAAAATAAAATCTTTAATAATGTCTTTGATTTTCGCGATTATTACACATTTTAAATGATACACTTAAAACGGATTAATCGCGTATATTGTTTCGAACACTTTACAGTAGTCTACTGTAAAGTGTTCCAAACGTCAAAATCCAATATACGCGATTAATCCGTTAAATCCGTTTGAGTGTTTCATTTAAAATAAAATCTTTAATTATATTTAGGACAATTATTTATGTACTTATTTATTACATTTGAGTTTATTAATAAAATATATATTATTATTGATAGAGAATAGATTGATATAATACATAATCTTAAATTTTATAAATAAGACACAGAGTATGACTGTAATCGGAATAGTACCTCTACACACAACTAATTATTTTCACTTTTTTACTTTACTAGAAAAAAGCAAGCGTTGAGTTCCGTCTTGCACTATTCAGGTGTAGCGTGGAGAACGAAATATCTTGACTTTGTGCTATATATGGCGTGAAGCTGAAAAAGATAAAAAAATAATAATCGTATAAATTTTCATCAAGCATTCATATAACGGATTTCACATATCGGTTTTCAAATCGCAAATTCGTAGGCAACATTGACCCATTCCATTCACACTCGGTTTATTGGAGATAGTGCAGCGCTACTGCCAAATAAGGCGTTATAATTAAAGGCAACCTTTACTGGCTTAACATAAATTATTATCAAAGCCTATTTAATCCGGATACCTCAAAGCATTTATTATAGAATTAACTAATCAAGTACATATTTTACTTGATAAGTATTGATTTGTGATATTCATGTTGGAACACAGCCATAAACCAATAAACGCCTTTATATGGAACGCATCCGTGCTTTGTCACAGGCGCCCTCTAGACGCGTTGCCGTTTGTATATATATAGTCTCTTGCCTAGTCATCTTGTATTCTGTTCGTTAACCGCTCTCTCTGTATTAATATCTTATTTCTAATAATTACTTTGTTACACACAACTCTGTTTTATTTACTACAGGTTATGGGCCATTAAAAGTAAAAAGTTGTCCGATCGTACAAAGTAACCAAAATACTTCTGCGTGATTTCTCGATTTTTAGATTAGCCGTTATAGCATATAAATTTGAATTTGCACCGAAGAAATTTTAAATAATGGCTATGTCTAATGTTCAAATAGACAAATTATTGGGACGTGAGAACTACAGCACTTGGAAATTCGCAGTGCAAACGTATTTGGAGCATGAGGATCTGTGGAGCTGCGTAGAACCCGATGGAGAATCAGTAAACCCGAAGCTTGATTTGAAAGCAAAGTCTAAGATAATTTTACTCGTAGATCCGGTAAATTACATACATGTACACGATGCAAAGACATCGGCCGAAGTATGGAAAAATCTACAAAATGCGTTCGAAGACTCTGGCTTAACAAGAAAAGTGGGATTACTCCGTGATCTAGTCAATACCACATTAGACTGCTGTTCAACTATTGAAGAATATGTGAACAAAATAGTAACTACAGCTCATAAGTTACGTAATATTGGCTTTAATGTGGATGACGAATGGCTAGGGACGTTAATGTTGGCTGGTTTGCCGGAACAATACAAGCCTATGATTATGGGGCTAGAGAGCTCTGGTGTAAAGATAAGTACAGACTCAATAAAAATGAAGTTACTTCAGGAGGTTAAAGAGTCAAATGTCTCTGTTCTTTATACAAAACATCAAAACAAAAGTACCTCCAAAAATAAGTTTAATAAAAACTTCAAGCCACAACCACGCTGTTACAATTGCAATGAGTATGGTCATATCAGTAAGTTTTGTAGCAACAAGAAGAAGACTAATACAAAAGGCTTTGCTGCAGTTTTTTCAACAACTTATGAACAAGCGAACAATATGGAATGGTATGTGGATTCCGGGGCTTCTGCACATATGACAAATGTGCCTGATGGGATGTATGATATCCGGGCAGCTCCGATAAATAATATAATAGTTGCTAATAATACATCTATTCCCGTACAGCAGATGGGTAATGTAAATTTGAATTTATATGGTGAAGATGGTAAGCCTAATCACATACAGGTGAGAGATATTCTATATGTTCCAAAACTAAGTACTAATCTATTATCTGTCAGTCAACTGGTTAAGAATGGCTGTAAAGTGATTTTCAATAAAACTGGTTGTAAGATTTATAATAAGCTAAACCAATTAATAACAACAGCTAGACTGACAAATAATATGTATAAATTAAACATCTTTTGTGAAAATGCATTTATGTCACTAACAGACTCTCAAAGTATTGATCTGTGGCATCGGAGAATGGGGCATCTGAATTATAATGATGTCAGAAGGCTCCCATTATGCACAGAAGGAGTAAATTTAAAAAAAAAAACAATAATCCAAATAATTGTGAAAATTGTATTCCATGTCTGAAAGGTAAACAGACCAGATTTCCTTTTAATAAAGTTGGCTCAAGAGCGAATGCACCATTAGAAATAATTCATTCTGATCTGTGTGGCCCTATGGAGACACCTTCCGTGGGAGGAGCCAGGTATTTCATTACTTTTACTGATGATTACTCGCGCTATGTCAATGTTTATTTTTTAAAAAATAAAACAAATGTAAAGGAAGTCTTTGAAATGTATAAAAATGAAATGGAAACTCAATTTGATAAGAAAATAAAAATTCTGCGAACCGATAATGGCTTAGAGTATATGAATAATACTTTTGAAAAATTTTTAACAGGTTTTGGTATCAAGCACCAGACAACTGCTCCATACACACCGGAGCAGAATGGGCTAGCAGAACGCCTGAACCGTACACTCTCAGAGCGTGCTAGGTGCATGCTATTCGATGCAGGGCTACCAAAGATGTATTGGGCAGAGGCAGTGGAGACAGCTGGTTACATTATTAATCGATCTCCGACCAGAGTCCTTGACTATACAACACCACTGGAAAAGCTATCAGGTATGAAACCGAAAATCTCACACCTCCGAGTTTTTGGCTGTAAGGCCATGGTGCACATACCAAAAGAAAAGAGACTGAAATGGGACCCAAAAGCCAAAGAAATGATTTTTCTGGGTTATTGTCAAAATACAAAAGGGTACAGATTGATGGATCCACACACTAAAAGGGTCACTAAAAGCAGAAATGTAACATTTCAGGAAGGCTGCCATACTAATCAAACTCATTTACAGAAACCTGTTCCGATACCTATACCATTGAATGAAAGTGATAATATTTTAACACAGAATCGCAGCTCTGATAATGATTCAATTACATCTGAAGGGAGTTATAGCTCTATAAAAGATTCCTCAAATCATGATTTGACTTATATACCAAGCACAGATTGCACTATTGATTCAAACTATTCCATAAACCTAAGACCTCGAGGAGGTCAGAAATATTATGAAGATGATGATGATGACATTTGCAATTATGCATGTTTGGTACTAAATAATGACCCCGCTACTTTGGAGGAAGCTTTGTCTTGCTCAGAATCCAGTCATTGGCAGAAAGCTATGGAAGAAGAATTTATGTCATTACAGAAAAATAATACTTGGGTATTATGTGATTTACCCACAGGAAAGAAAGCTATAGCATGTAAATGGGTGTATAAGACAAAAATGAATGAAGTTAGTGATATAGTTAAATATAAAGCAAGGCTAGTTATCAAGGGCTGTGCCCAAAGAAAAGGATCAGATTACAATGAAGTTTATTCACCGGTAATCCGATACTCATCTCTTCAATATTTGTTCTCATTGGCTGTGAAATATAGCCTCGATATTGATCAAATGGATGCTGTATCTGCCTTTCTACAAGGTGATATAGAAGAAGATATCTACATGGCTCAACCTCCAAACTTTGAAGAAAATAAAACTCAAGTATGCCTATTGAAGAAATCTTTATATGGATTGAAGCAAGCTAGTAGGCAGTGGAACCTAAAACTTAGTCATACATTGAAGGAAATTGGTTTGACACAGTCTCAATTGGATCCCTGCATTTATTATAAAGTACAAAAGGAAGATATTTCATTTCTAGCTGTATATGTTGATGATCTGATTTTATTTTCAAGTTGCACTGAAACTAAAAACCATATAAAAGGAGAATTATTTAGAAAATTTGAGATCTTGAAAGATTTGGGTGAACTGAAATACTGCCTTGGTCTCCATGTATACAGAGACAGAAATAAAGGACAAACATTATGTATTGGACAACAAAAATATATACGAGACATATTAGAAAAATATGGAATGTCCAATTGTAAAACTGTAAAAACACCCATTGATCCAAAGATGAAATATGTTGTGAAAGAAAATGTAGATTCAATTGCAGATATTTATCCATATCAAGAAGTTATAGGATGTCTACTGTATCTGTCACAGGGAACCCGTCCAGATATCTCATATGCTGTGAACACTCTTAGTAAATACAATAGTAGACCTGAAATGCAGCACTGGGTTGCTGTGAACCGTATACTGCGATATTTGAAATACACAGAAAATTATGTTTTATCATTTAAAAATAATAATGAAACCTCTATAGTTGGTTATTGTGATGCTGACTGGGCTAGCGATGAGGGTGATAGAAGGTCCTGTACTGGCTATGTATTTTTACATCAAGGTGGCGCAATCACGTGGAATTCACGCCGGCAGCCTACTGTTGCACTCTCCACCACGGAAGCAGAATATATGTCTCTGTCAAGTTGCACGCAGGAAGCTATGTGGCTTAGACAAATGCAGGAAGAGTTCTGGCCTAATTTATCCACTTTACCTATAACTATTATGTGTGATAATCAAAGCGCTATTAAACTTGCAAATACCGAAAATTATCTTTCCAGGTCCAAACATATAGACATACGACATCATTTTGTTCGAGATAAGCTGCGCCTCAAGAAGATTGTCATTGAGTATGTTCGAACTAATGAGATGGTTGCTGATGTGTTGACGAAAGGCACTCCCCAGTTAATGCTCGAGTACTGCTCTTCGAAGATGGGTTTACGGCTAAGGGAGGATGTTGGAACACAGCCATAAACCAATAAACGCCTTTATATGGAACGCATCCATACCTTGTCACAGGCGCCCTCTAGACGCGTTTCCTTTTGTATATATAGTCTCTTGCCTAGTCATCTTGTATTCTGTTCGTTAACCGCTCTCTCTGTATTAATATCTTATTTCTAATAATTACTTTGTTACACACAACTCTGTTTTATTTACTACAATTCACTAGTAAATATTTTTAATTGTGTTTTTTAGATATTCGAATATGAATTTCAATCAAAATATTTTTCTGTAGTAAATTTTAAACAACCCTTTAAATTCTTATAACTCCTTTGTGAATCTTTTAAATAATTATTACGTTAACAGTAGACTTGTAAAATACATTTAGAGATATCAAAATCAACGTAAAGCCTTTGAATATCTAAGTTATAATCCTTAAGTTCTCATTCAGAATAATATTCTTGGCATGACGGCATCAATTCTTAGCACAAAGTGCAACATTCAGCTCGTCAGAAACTACAACTACAGTAGTTCGCAACTACTTACCAAATTGTTGGATGTTAGAATGCTAGAATACCAGTTCAAATTTGGTACAAAATCATAAAGTGAGTGAAGTACACAAATTCCGGCTTTATAGATCTACTTAGTACAGTAATAAATCTACGTTTGGGTAAGCAATACGATTATATATTGACGAGGTCAGTCGTGGTATAGGGGCACAAATGAGTGACTGTATACACGACAGATTGTAGGTGCAATCCCGACTCGATTCCCGAAAATGAAATATTTAATATTTTCGTCGCTCTGGTAACATTTGCCATGTGAGCTTAGCATAAAATAATACAAAATCATAATGTCGTAGTGATTTTTCAAGAAAAAATCTTTTACTTCAATAAATTGTTGTGTCACTTCTTATCGTTATAATATTTCTTTATAAATCACTTTTCAAGTTGAGTGAACATGCATGCACCATCTCGGTCCAAATTGATAAGTGACGATTTGTTTTTTTAACATTCCATTATGATTGATGATGAATATCTGATGATAATAATCAGTTGATCCATTCGTTGTACAATTTAAATTTGTGAACTTTTATATAATGACAAAAATCAACAAACTTTATAATTTTAATAAAGATGTTACTCGAAACGACTACTAGAAATAATTTCGTTAATTGTATCAAACACGAATGAAATATTTGTAGAAGCTTAGTAGATCTTGAAGGCGGTCGATTCATTTAATTTGAAACGAGGAAATAGAACTAATCGCCTGCAGGAAGCGTTTCTTAGTTTAACGCCTGAGCTGTACTGTGGATTACGATGAAATTGCAGAAATTGAAATGTTGCCGTTAATAATTAAATGTATTTTGTGTTAAAATATTTTATATTTTTAAGTGCTTTTATATTATTATTTTATTTAGACATGGTAAATTGAAACTAATTCACTTTTGGAGGAAATTTACTTTGCATGTTTTTTATTCAATTAAACCATTTGTTCTCTGTGATAGATGAAGAATTTAATACCTGAGAGTTAACAAGAGACACAAATTTTCCAGAGATTTAATGTTATTATGACTGACTTTAAAAAAATAAATACAATAAGAGAATATCTACGACACCCAATGCGAAGAATATAATATTTATCACATTATTTTATTAATTTTGTCCTTATCATATCTTATACACATATGAGGTGTGCTTGAAAAGTATTACGAATATTGATTTTCCGCGGGTTACGTATAATAGAATTGCCATTTTTTGTGGCGTTATGTTGGTTCTCATGTGTTTTATTTATGCCGACAAGTTCGGCCATTTTTAATGTTCAGTTAATTGTTGACAGCTGCTTTGCTTGCACGTGTTTTAAGCTCATCATAGAATTTTACCTATTCAAAAAATACATCACAAGATGTATCACGAAATCGAATTCGAATGTTGAAGATAAAGAAGGTGGAGCTGAACAAGGTAAAATAATGATAATTTGAAGTTTGAATTTGTCGAAGATAAGAATAAAGGTTAGCACAAGTGTATAATATATCATGGATAAATAAATAATTTAAAAAAATACACCAAATTCGCGATACTTTTTTGATCACTCTACGTTTATTGATATACCTAGTGGTATTATTAAAGCACGTATCTAACGATCGTATCAAATAACAAAAGCTAGTGTCCAAATCTATACTGCACGTAATCGTGCAGACAGTTTCAAGCGATCACGATTAAATACCTCAGGGAAGGTTTACTTTGATTTCGCTTCCTGGTATGCGCTGTCGGTAGACTGTAATTACACAGAGAAACAAAAGGCTTTGTTCGTTCTGCCTGGTTTTCTTGAAAATAATGTAATTGACTTTGTACAAAAAGTAAAATTTTATACAAAAAAAATGAAAATGCGTTTATTTTCCATTTTCATTTTTTTTGTATAAAATTTTACTTTTTGTAACAAACCTATTTTTCTGATTATTTTAAAGAAGATTGATCTTAGCTACATTTTATATCATAATAAGTATATAATTTATAAAATAAGTCAGATTTCAATTAGAACTCTTCAATTTATGGAATTTCCAAGATACTTTTAATTTTAATTTTCAACACATCAAACTTACTTTTATTTAATTATTTATTTGTTTTACAATAACCTTTAGAAGATATGGCTGTAAGTTCTATTTATAGTGCCACATTGCTAATTAAATAAAATAAGTAGTTTGCCGGATTGGGAGATGCAACAAAGTGATTCAATAAACAATGTTTGAATCCATAACGTTGGCATTTACGTTTAAACCAAATTCACTATGACGGCGTTACAAAATAAAAACCCTCAACAATTTTATTATATATTTCCCATGAAACTTTTATAATACAAAACGAACGTCGTAATTCCTTTTCTATTATCTCTATCTAGAAGTATTCAATAGACCTTTAACAGTATCGATAAAAACTTTCAATCTAAAATAAAAGCTGATAAACGATTCCTAACCAATAAGTGTTCGCAATAAGTTGAACAATCTCCTTCAGTCCTCGCATCGCGACGAAACGTCGCTTTTATTCACTACTTTGTCTTACACTCGAACTTTTTTCTACTGATTTCTGGAAACTACGACTGTCAATAAAACTTTTTGATTTAAAAAAAATTATAGTAAGTACGTAATAGATATATAATTCAAATTTCAAACGAACAGTATTTAGTTTAACATTTACATATCTATGTGACATTGTAAATTTCTAATTGTATGCATGTTTGTCCTTAGTTTTTCGAAAACTTTAGAGTTGTATAGATTTTTTTTGATTTAGTATGCGGTGTACTACACTTTAGATAAAAATCAGTTTAAGGCTTTTCCAGTTCTGGTTATCCACGTGCTTCTCGGGGAACGCATACCATGTTTAGATAATTGACATGTATTTTAAATTAGTTATACCAGTCGCCTCCATTCAACATTCAAATAATCGTTGATTATTAAATGTAGGCGATTGGTTGTAAGAAATATTACAACAAAAAATTAAAACTTAACCCAGGCTATGTTGTTCTTGAAGGCAGTCGTAGCACAGGTGTACAAGCGACATGCTGTAAACGCGACAGGTTGTGGATTTTATTCTTGATAATAATTCGAGGAAATAACATAATTAATATTTTCATTTCCACGCTCTGGTAACGAGACAAAGAGCTGCTTTTTGCTCCGCTATTGTAGACGTATTACCTCCAGAACTAACGGAGTGTCTCAACAATAGGTTTCCGAGTTAACAACGTAAGTGCGTTTTCGTCGTGTTTGAAGCGCAAGAGACTAATTTAATGATTTTTACTTACAAATAATTTGTGAGTTTGATATCATTTTTTTTGGTACAAAGTCACCAAAAAATGGGTTGCTCTAGTGAATGACTATATATGCGAGTATTCTCTGAGCGCTTTAGTACTTATCCTGACATATTATACCTTACAACTCTGGAAACTGCTAGAAAAGTCTCTTCTTTTATATTCTATTGTATACATATCTCTACACTATTTTATACTATCTATATTTGAATAACTATATTTGATTAATACGCTATGAAATATGTTAAAAAATATAAATAAATATTACATCACGCCATAATTATAGCAGGAGGATTGGAAAATATGCAAAACAATTTCATACAAAAAACATATTTGTATATAAGTATACAAATTTCCATAAAGTTTTACCATAAATTTAGAATTACTATTCTATCAATTTTTCAAGACGCCGAGCGCAGTAACGCGGAAGCGAGCTTAGTATTCAAACCAAAATTAGGAAATGATATTAATAAATTTCCCCAAGTGGGAATTGAATCCAGAACCGTCGGCGACATCATGAACATAAATTAAAATAAAAGTAACATAAATTAATAAATGTTTGACTAATGTAAAATAAATAAATAAAATACCTATTTACTTTACCATATAAAAAGATATTCATGTAAATTGGAATGACTATTTACAAAACATTTACAATTTTAACATATTTATCAAATTTTATTGAAAAGTATAAAGACCTTACGTTTTTGACTGAACCAACTAGACTTTTCTGATAACGAATTATAAACTAGTGTGGGCATTCTTTAATAACAATTCTATATTCTATGTAAAAATGTATTTTTGTATAATTTTATCTCGAATCTAGCTTGAAATCGGACTTTTTGAAAAATAAGATATCATCAAAAATGCAACTAATTTTGGTCGGATATTTACCGTTACGTTGAAAAAAAAAAAAGTCTACTTTCTAGATCTATTATACATTTAAATTCATTCTAAAAACTATTCACTTCAAAAAACATACGGCAGTATAGTATTTAAGCCATTGTTCTTGCAAACTAGCATACCTATCGAAGCTGATATATACAAATTTGTGTTCATGATGTGTCACGTTTGATTTCGGCAATTTTTTATTGACCTTGGTTATTTTTCACTTCTCAAATATAATTTTATAGGTCTAAATAACAATTAAAATACTAAAATATCGATACATTGTAATGTGAAAATATTAAAGATTTAAAAAAAAAATTAAACTTTATGCATATTTCCTATCGTATAAAATTTGTATAAAGTTTTATTATCTTTCACGAAATCCCTGAATTATTATAATTCTTATCTCCCCCATTTGGGATCGTTTATTCTGAAATCTGGAAAATTTATGGAAAATATCAAGGACAAGTTCTTTTATATTCTTATCAATAAGAACGAGCAAAAGTGCTTAAGAAATCGATGATTTATTACAATAATGGTTTTTATGACGTTCAGATGATTTTTTATGACAAAAGAATGTGAATGTGATACACACATGTAATATAGATCGTATAAAAAAATTTTCTTTTAATTTCATCATTTCATTTTTATTGCTAAATATTTTTATTTTAGATAAGTTAAGAAAATATTACTTCATAATTTGTATATTTTTTAACTTCATACTGTATTTCCTAAATAAGATGCAAATACTTTACTCAAAAAGGAACTCAACGCCGCTCGTTAACTTGTTACCAAAATAAAGAACTGCCACTTAACAGCCACAGTTATGTTGTTTTAAAACTATAATTTGTAATTTTAGAATAATAATTTTTCATCCTTTGTATTACAGTACTCTGTACATTTTGGTATTTGAATAAATGTTAATATGAATTACAGTAGAAAATTCACGTTACGATGGTCGTATGTAATTCATATATTTAAGCGGCCTCATTAATTTGACTAAACAATACAAAACGGCGTTTTCGTAAGGAAATGGCGCAGAGGGCCTAACGCAGTAAAATTTCAGTGATTTATTACAACTCGCATTATAATTATATAAAGACAGTCATGAAAATGTTTTGAACTTATTTACATTTAAGATACAACTCGAGCAAGTAGGCAGTTTAGGATTTTTTATAAGCAATCTGTCCGAATTGTTTTATTTATCCTTAATAAGTAATATTTAAGTTAAAATAAAAGTTCAAATATATTCATCACCTCTTAAGAGAAAATTCTTAAGTAAGCACTTCTTAAAAATCTATACTTCTATTCTTATTAATATAAAGAAAAGTTTGATTGTTTAAACGCGCTAGTATCCTGGATTATTTTTATTGGAATTTGAATTTGAATTCTTGTGCTCACAATGCTTCTACAATTGTGTTGAAAGTGGGGAACGGAGAGTCTTAACACTAGATTCCCACGATCCCTTTGCCTACCCTGTTGTGCTCGCTACAGAGCGTGAAGCTAATAAAAAGAAATCTTTTCAAAATTAAATAAAATGCGATAGTCTTAGAAGCTGGATTGCATCGACTACAAAAATAATTTAGTTATAGATAGTTCTTTTTCCTTTTCCCTATTAGCCATATTACTGTGTGAATAATTACTTAAAATGTGTCATGTACCACGATACATATAGCTATTGATTTTTTCAATGGACCTCGCAAGCAGTTATTGTTCATTAAGATATTTTATTATAATTGCTAGACAAAATATAGTATAACTTTGTTAAAATTTCTCTACACTAAGATATAATCGTATATATGTATGTATGTACTTAGCTCAATTAGCTGGGTGCCATCAATAATGTATCAAATTCCATCCCATTGTCATTCCCAAGTGTAGCCACGAATATCATATGTTTTAAAAGTAACTCAAGATAAGTCACTTGTCCACTGTAAAAGTTAAATGTAGAATCTATGTACCTTGACAATAAGACAAAGAAGTTGGCGAATGCAACCTCTTAAGTCCTTTAAAATATTGAGGAGACAAAGCTCCTTTGCTGTTTAATATTGGCTAACACTTACTACAATTTTTATTAAAGAAATAATTGTATAAAATATAATATTTTATATTAATTTGAAAAGAGCAACATTGCTGAGGGTATCCGAATAAATTGCATGTAATAGCTGGTATATCATTGAAAGCGCACTGTATGCATGTGTATGTGACACTTACAATATAAACATGTTGTAAGTAAGGACTAATGTATTTAAAAACAAACTTTTAGTATTAATATTTTTGTCCTGAGTCTAAGGAAAATGATGATTCCTAATATGTTTTCGTTGGCTAACTCTACAGATGTTATATTTCGCTATTACTGTTCCCCCTTTGATGTCTGAAGTTTTTATCTTGTTTTCAAGAATTATCTTTAAGGTATTTCACGTAACTACTTTTAACATACATTCCATACCTTGTTCTATTTGGGTCAGTATCTATTGCAATTTTACAATCAATTATTAATCAATTATAAAATTTGGCAACTAAGTGCAAATATAAAAAAATCGTCTTGAATGGAGTCACAGGCGCTTCTAGTATCAAATAAAACATTTTATATCCACAAAGGGACAGCTTAAAGCAATATTGGATGGAACTATCACTATTTTCATCTTAGTTTGCTAGTGCAACGATATTCAAAGTATATTTTAGAGAAAGGACAAAAGGCTGTCTTCATTTCAGTATAAACACTGTTGAATAATTTTTATATTACCAAAGCAAGGCAGCCTTTGTGGACTATTATGAATGAAACATAATTATTGATAGGATTCATAATTTTTTATATATTTTTTCTGAAATAAAATCTACTTTTATTAAAAAAAAAAACAAAATAAAAATGAAATTTGTAAAAAATAAAGCCGTAGCCTTTATTTGCCATTATTTAAAAAAAAACGGAAAGATCAATAGAAATGTTTATATATAACTTATATTTTGTTTTCCTTAGCCACCTGAGGACGCTATGTACATAAAGATATGTAAAAATATGTTACCTCAACAAGAATATAATTTCTTGAAGTTATCGTATTACAACGCAAGTGGCAAAATATATACATAGCTAACAAAACCATAGGATTTTCAAGGCATACTAGACAGAGTAAATTTAAAATAAAGATTCTAGGTTTCCAATCTCTGAGACATCGTACATTATCGTATAAAGAATGAACTTACTGGAACTGGACTGGAATTCGGACCCACCACCGCCCCGTTTACGCTAAGCCTCGCTGCCTTAAGTGGCAAACTAATTTTACTTACGCACACACATACATTTTTACTTAGTTTAATATAAGCTCACTTCCTTATTAACTGCTAAGTTTGAGAGTAATTAATTAAAAATTGAAACGTAAGTTGAGACCTCTCATTTTGCTACCAGTAGAGTCGACTGGGCTATTGTACTTGAAACTATTATTAATTTTGTTTGCGAAACATGAAAGGTTCTCCAGGGACTGTTTCCAGAGAATCTCTTGAAACCCAAACAAAATCAACAAGATATTTCTAGCATAAGCAAAGTTAAGGGTTACATTGCAAGTAACGATGTATGTAATCTACTTTTTTTTATATTTCAAAAGTAAATACTTATTTGATGAATATAAATATCTCTTTTGCTATTTAGAAGTGTATAAGAAGTGTCTTTTTTTAACAACATACATGCGATGTCTTGCCATAAATGTTGAATAAGCCAACTTTAGTACATGTAAATTTAGAATGTGAATTATGTAAACTCTTATTGTTTATAATAATTTACACAGTTAAATGTATGTCTCTTTTTTTCAATAATAATTTATAAGCAAATTGTCAGTAATTCTAGGATATTGAATTGCAGGATATCCAGACGGAACGTAATGATAAGTCACTCCGTTCCCTGCTTCCCACCGATAATGCGTGTTACTTGGTAGATATCAAATCCGCTTGCTTACTATTTTTAAGAGATTTTTATTTATTATTTGACCACATTTTACCTATTACTGATATTTGTTTAAATATTTTATATGATTCAAAATTTACTCTAAACTTTACTTAGTGGGACCTTACTTTATTCCTTGCGTATAGCTCATTTAATTGTACTTTGATACATTATGTATTCGTACATGTTACGTTCGAGTAGCTATGCTGTTATGAATAATTTTCCGTATTTATATACAAAACTATTTGTATAAAGATAAAATACAGACGTTTTGTCTGTTTTAGTGAAAATTTGGACGAAAAGAAGTAGTTTTATTTATTTATCGCAATCAGATAGGATTTGGTGTCCAGATTTTCAGGTTTCCACCAAAGTCTTCTTTGGTCAGTGGCGTAATTCAAAACGGCGCTTAGTTTTGTTAAGGTAAAATACCTTAAACATATTGTCAATAAGCACGTCAGGAATGGCGGGAAGTGGAGGACGGAGCTACAAATGCTACATGGAATGTAAGATTAGGGATGGAAGAAAAGATAATGGATTATTAGATGTGATGGATGGAAGTTATTTGTGTGACAGAGACCAAGCGAAAAGGCAATGACACGATTGATTCACCAGGTAAACGTGTCAAACAAGAGTTTTCTTGTTAGCGAAGTACTCACCGGCATCTTCAGCTCCATTATGGGAACTCGAGAGGTTTAGGGGGAGTGTCGGGGACGAATTTGGTTTTTTTATGGAAAGATACGGCAAACGAGCGTGCGGGTCACCTCATGGTACGTGATCACCGCCCCCCACGGCCCCGCATAGCACCAGAGGATCTACAGGTGCGTTGCCAATCTATAAGGTGCATGGGCACCGGGGCTCGGCATTACACAATATGAAACGCAAAGAGTCTGCCTATGCGTGTTGTCATTGCTGACGACGTGACTCTCCCACATGTACTTTAGTAGCTTCTTACGACACCATCAGTACCAGGGTGCTCCTATTCTAAGCCAGAATCACACGGACAAAAGTATATAAGTAGGTAGTGTTTGAGAGAATGAAAAACTAATAGAATGAGATGATTTGACCAGATACGTCGGTCCTGCGCGTGGCGGTTATGAAGGAGAGCTAGGCAAGTACAGTGACAGGAGAATTACACACATCAAATCATTGTAAGTATATATATATATATATATATATATATATATATATATATATATATATATATATATATATATATATCAGTCAGTTAGTATTAAGTAATGAAATAGATTTATATATATATATATATATATATATATATATATATATATATATATATATATATATATATATATATATATATATATATATATATATATATATATATATATATATATATATATATATACTTACAATCATTTGATGTGTGTGATTCTCCTGTCACTGTACTTGCCTAGCTCTCCTTCATAACCGCCACGCGCAGGACCGATGTATCTTTACTGTGAAATCGGTCTTTTGCAATAAGTTCTCTTGGTCCACACAACGGGACTATAAAAGTGCGTAGAGATATAATATTTAAATTAGTCTTTTATCCAGCAATTGAATAAAAACGTCTGTTAAGAAGGCAGGCAGCCGTTAATCCGGCTTACCGCAAGGACAAAATAAAACAATTCTAGACACTTCGGGTGTTAATTTTAATCTTGTTTTTCAAAAATCATTTATGTCTCAAATAAGCTTTCTTATTTACGAGTATAAGGATCACATGTATCATATATCAATATATAATAATATATAAGAAAATATTTTCTGGATAGTTTGTCACCTTCTAAACTTCTGAAGTAAATTAAAACATAATATGTGTCGTTAGTACGTCCCAATATGAATACTTTTTAAAATTTTGTTCGGTTATTTAGTAATTTGTTAATATTATTTTTTTCTTAATTGACACAATGTTTTAGACTCAAAAATTACAAATATAAAAAATATAATAAAAGTATGTATATTTCTATATACACCTACCTCCTTTTCAAAAAATAAACTCGGTAAAAAAAGAAAAATAACTGAACACTCCACGGTCCAAATGATTCAAGCATTTTACTTGAATCCAATGAGGAATCGCTTATTGGGATTAGTCTGTTCCCTTATTGACCTTTACAAAATGGAAACGTAAACCTTTAAAAACGTATAAGTAAATAAATGTAAGCACATATGTACATATGATATGCTTAGTATGATGAAAGGTTTTATCAGACGAAGGAATTCATTAATAAATTGTACAACATACAATACTGAGCTTTTTAATTACGATGTTACCATGTTCAGTTGTATTGCTAACTGTTTCTATGCTATGTTACGTGTGAGTTATCTTACAGTCAGTTAGTATTAAGTAATGAAATAGATTTATAAATAAATAGAAATTGAATGGAAAACATATTATTTGCTTTTAACATGCATAAATGATTATTATGTTATAAGGACAGAAAAATATTTTAGAAAACGTATAAAATTTTAAAGTACGGGATTTTTTGTTAGTGATTATGGTTATGACAAAAATACAAATAAAAAAGAGCAGTCTATAAAAGATACTTGATTGAAATTTATTTTGAATAGAAACGCACGCACACGTCTGTTACAGACGTGATACGTGTTCGTTTAGATTTATTTTGAATCAAATCAAATTGTTGCATGGCTGACGTTTGTTCAAAAATGGAAACAATAACATATTTCAATTTATATCTAAATTCTAAAACAAAATTCAGTTATGATAGTTTGTTAGAATCAATTGAAATGTTAACAGTCCAGCGTTTTGTTATCTAAGTAAATAGCTCTGTTGAGCTCGAAAATATTAATGTCTCTACAAATACTTTTAGAATGCCGTTCTTCCTTTGTACTACAGGGTTACGGAGAGTCATCATGAATTATATATTTGCAACAATTAAAATATTTTACTATTAAAAATGCATGGAATTGGTCGTTAATAACCGCGACACAGATAATGTACTATTAATAAATTAATAAGTAAATTTTTGCCTCGTTAACTTTCCTTACTTTTAATATTTTGTTTAAAAAAACATATGTAAGGATATCTATCATTTTAAAATTCTTCTATCGAAAACGACTTGAATATTCTTGTACCTATTATAAGCGTTGAAATTGGTTTGTTCGTTCGAAGATTGAAGGCGAAAGCATCGTTTAATTAAAAGTTTCGCCCGTATTGACAAAATGAACAGGTAAATTGGCTTTTTTGAAAAGTTTTAAAATTTTTTTCAACACTGTTTAACTCTTATATAAACTCTATATTTGCGTGTTGTTGTTTTTATATATTTTGTATATTTTTTGAAAAAATAATCAATTAAAAATTTTACAGATATAGAAGAAACTAAATGTTTTACAGACTTCCAGTGTATATATAAATAAAGAACTTCTGAAAATATTCTGCATAGTAAATTAAACAAAATATGTTAATTAATAATAATGTGGTATTTATAACAATATTATTTATTACAAGGGTAAGCTGTATTTTTATTAAAAATATATCTCAAATATCTGCTTATATAGCAGTCCATTTTGGCCCAGACCCAGCCGCTTTACTTCGGTACGGTTTTAGTGTAACGTGTTAATTTAAAAGCTATAGACTGCATTACTTTAAATAAGGAAATACTGGTAACATAAATAAAATGCCATTAATAGATGTAATTAATTGATGCAGCAAAAAAATAATGCAGTGCATTGGAAAGTATGTATGAAATGGGTTAATGAGTTTAGTTTATCTCCTCGCTAATTATAAGGAGTGCATTTAGCGATAAATACACATATGTGTCTTTCTCTTGCTAATTCAGAATTAATTTTGGTATTGGTGAGCTCCAATTAGCCAGCTTGACAGGACCCCTTTCTGAGCATATTTCATAGAGTTTTACCATCATTGAATGTTTGTAGATGCATGTCATTTCACAGGACTTATATTACATGTATAGTACATGTATAGTAGTGTCACAAAAACATTTTCAGTAACGATATTTACCAGTCACACATATTTGCATTTACATTTGAAATGAGATCTGAGGTCTTAAGAGATCATATGAAATTTAATGATATATATATATATATATATATATATACATATATATATATATATATATATATATATATATATATATATATATATATATATATATATATATATATATATATATATATATATATATATGTATATGTATATATATATATATATATATATATATATATATATATATATATATATATATATATATATATATATATATATATATATATATATATATATATATATATATATATATATATATATGAACAGAAATCAGAATTTAATAAATCATCTGTGAAAACGTTTCATTGAAAGCCTGCATTAATTATAAAATCGTTATAAAAGCTATGAATCTAAATCAAGTAAACCTCATCAGAGTTTGTTGTAATTCTGTAGGCGCTCCTAACTCATTTTGTTGCAGCCTCCAGTGTGACGCCCTGCCCAAATTTATATATATATATATATATATATATATATATATATATATATATATATATATATATATATATATATATAATATATATATATATATATATATATATATATATATATATATATATATATATATATATATATATATATATATATATATATATATATACCTATATATAAATAAAAACGACATAATAACTACTGAACATACATTTCAATTAACGTTTATTATTCTAATTCTTGTAATTAATGTATATGTATAGAGGAAAGTCTGTATAGTGGCCAATTCTGTGAATCAGAGTAATTCCAACGAATACTGTTAGTTATTTTAATTGTGTTGTAATTAAATTTGTTTACTGTTTTATCTATATATATTATTACATACACGATAAAATTATTTAAAATCTTAAGTAACATAATTATCTTTGTAAATCCTAAAAACTTAGAAATTGTGAGAAGATAAATCTCAAAGAATACAGAAAACTTTTATTGTTTAAAATAAGTGCTCGACTTTATAGTTACTGTATGTAAAATGTAACATGTTTCTCGTAGTGAAGATTGATTAGGAGAACACTTAAGGGTAGACGAAGCATAATATAGTCTGTTATGTTGATTAGAACTACGCCTACAGGTTGTGATCAGTCAACTGAATTTTCTTCCATTTATTTCGTCCATATTTGGCGGAGCATGAAATTAGGAGAGCAATATCAGGCATGCCCGGAAGACCCTTGGCGGGATTTAAATATACCTTACCTTTCCATTCTGACAAACGTATAAAAAATGTCTTATAAATAATACACAAATGACAAATATGTAAAAATATGTTTACTTATTTATATTAAGGTACGAATACATCTTATTTGAATATAAATCACATTTCTTCATTTACGTAGAAAAGATATGCGTGATGTGTTAATGTAACATTTCACGTCGTTTCCTTTTTCCTGTCGAGACAACACATATGGCACATCAACGTCTTATTTTTACTTTACCTTAGAATATGATTTATATGGTATTTAAGCATACTATTACGGTACGATTTTACAAACTTTATCGTAAATTTTGTGTCTAAAATTATCACCTAGATTATTTATAAATTGTTTTTCCCTATTTACAAAATTATATGTACTTTTAAAATATTAATAAATTATATATAACCTACTCAAATGAGTTTACTTCCATAGCACATATTAAACAAAAACTAAATACTTTTAAGTTTACTTACAGTCTATTATTTAACAATATAAGTCCAATGAGATTCGAGAAAATAATAAAATAAAAAAAAACCAAATAGATTAGTCCAAAGGGTTAAATTTTAGACAGAAATAATCGAATTTCCAGTCGAGGCACGTTGTTGCAACGCTATTTAGAGGGAGTCCAAGTTTGTTTATTCGGCAAGTACCGTCGTGGGCCTATCTTTACAGTCGTGGCGAAACGTCTGCTGTAAAATTTTAGATCTACAAACAGACACATAACAAGGTCGGTGATATACGTTTTAGAACTTTATTTTTCAAAATATGACACAGCCGGTAAGCGTTTTTTACATTTTTTTTTAAATATTTTACCGTTTTTAAATGAAGTGATCCTATATGGTTTCGTTTTTTCTTTGAACTAGGAAATCCTAAAAACGGTTATCTATGAAAGTACAGGTCATGTAATTACTTATTAAAACGTAATTTCGATATTTCATTACTAAAAAATAGAAATTCTTAAAATTATTTCGCGACGCATTTCTTTACAAAGTTTAAGTAAAGAAGAAAGAAACCATAAAATTTCCATTACAAAGTTTCGTTCGTATAAACATTGACAAAATAAGCATGGTAGGGATTTGACCTTTTGAATAAGATTTTTTTTGAAATCCTTTAAAGAATACACTTAATTTGAATTTGGGTAGGGCGTAACAATGGAGGCTGCAACAAAATGAGTTAGGAGCGCCTACAGAATTACAACAAACTTTGATGAGGTTTACTTGATTTAGATTCATAGCTTTTATAACGATTTCATAATTAATGCAGGCTTTCAAGGAAGCGTTTTCGCAGATGATTTATTAAATTCTGATTTCTGTTCATATATATTGAACAAGAATAAAATGACATGTTTTCGGCAAATGGATCTGGATGGATCTATACAGATATACGTTATTATCGACACGTAATGCCTGAACTTTGTCAAAAAGTGGAGAATAAAACGGAGTATCTTAACACTAGGCTTCAATGATCTCTCTGCCTATCCTGCCATTTTCTGCATAGTCTCTAACTCAACGCCGTACTATGCCGCGTGTAGTGCTATATTTTCATGTTTTCAAAAGTGGGGAAAGGAATAGTCTTAACATTAAACCTTTGCCTACTCAAAAAAATAACTGAAGATTGAGTACATACCTCCTCAGTTATACTCCTTGTACATACTGTTTGTTGCAATATATAATTTACGTAGATTATTCAATGCAATATCATAGTTTTCAGTTATACTCGTGGCTAGTGCCAAAAATATTAGGTCAACAAAGAAACAATATAAATTCAACTGTAACATAATATCGGGTGATTCATTTCTCACTTTAAAATGTAATGAGAAGATACTTATGAACCTACAAGTCTGTCTGAGGCACAATCGGTGCAGAGTACAATATCCTGAGCAAGGCGATGCTCCCTTCGCGACGCCATTCTACGTAACGATACGAACGACGATAAGAATTCAATATAGTTGGTTCAGCGATTCAACATATTTTTATTTTCAGTAATGACAATGGTTGAAGTACCATTTTTAATGTACATAGTATTTAATTAATATTTTTTCTAAATAATACTAAGTACTGCTTGAAGACATACTCGTAATCAGAATAAAATCAGAAAAGAGTGAAAAAACCGCATCTTGGACAAGATACGTTCAATAAATATTTTTTAATAAACTTAAAATAACATTTCTATTTATGTATTTGTATATATTTATATCTAATTAGTGTTGGTTTATATATAAACATATGTTTTTTGCTGTTATATTCTATACCTTTTCTCATATTATATAAGGACCCTTGCCAACAATACATTATTACTTCCCGTTTTATTGTGTATAACAAAGAGCAACAAAAAGTATTACTTATTTATATGATATATATAGTTTGTATCTATGTCCATTTTCACTCATAGTTTATTTTAAAATTCGACTCATAGTTTATTTTAAAAATAATTGTACCAGCATATAGCGAAAAAATTGTCTCATTTGAAATAAATAACAGCACAACCTTATTATATATATTTAGATAGCTATCGTCGAAGCGATTTTTAACTAACAATATAATAACATCCATCCATATTGAGACATATATTCTTGAACTATTCAGCTTTGTACTGTGCAGTAACTGTCGGTTTTAATTTATACTTTTCTTTCCTCTCATATCCTCTCATATCAAACTGTGCTTAGATTGAAGCAGTGCGAATAAAGAGCATTAAACTAACAAATAATAACATAAGAGACTTAATAAAATTAAAAAGTATTTTTAGGATCTTCTAGGATCGATTTCAAGGTAAGTTCTTAAATCTAAAACACAATATAAACAAACAATCACACCTTCTTTATATTCAATCACCAGCAGTTCATTTGCATCTTCGCACGCTTAAAGTTAACTATTATTTATTCAATATCGCTTTAATTACACTATCTTACTTACTAATCTCAATGACTTTGTTAAAGTAATATCACTTTTAATACATTTATCCCAACACAAGTATCTAAGATGACTTATCAGGAAGTCTCAGCTTGTTAAAAAACTTATATGAACAAAAGCTATTATATTTTTATTATAATTTTTTAAAAACTAAAATTTCACTAAAATGATAACTTTTTTTGTAGCAATTTTGTCGAACAAAATAATTTAAATCGAAGTAACATTTATTTTATATGTATATTATTAACCGACTTAAATAATACAAATACTAAATGTTAGAGGAAAGTTGCCAAAATATAATAATGAAATGCGTTTAAATCTGGTTAGGGGTTTTTGAGATTAGCGCGTAGAAACGCACAGACAAACAGAAAAAAAATAATGATTTAAAAATAAGACTTAAAAAATCTTCCATATGGGGCATTCCACGTCAAGCGGGCAGGTAAAAAATGTTGATGTTTCCGATTTTAGTAATGCTTAAATATGTTATTGATATATATGTCCTCGAGCTAGATATACAATATTTTTGAAATGCTATGTATAGTTAAAAAGTTATAGGACATTGAAGTTTTAACTACTCGTAACTATAGCGTATTTATTATTTCAAACGCAAAAACTAAGTTTTACGAATTTCTAATCGAATAAACTAACTAATTAAATATGTACTCGACTTAATGAGCTATCTATGCTAATAGCATGTTTGAATATTGAAAAAAATTTTTTTTTTTATAAAAAAAATGCTTTTTGTTTTTTAAATGGATTTATTTCAAAGTTGGACCCGTTTATTTTTTTTTTTTACAAATGGATCTTGGTATACAGATAATCTATTCCAAGTTTCATAATGGGCCCGAAAGCAGCTATGAGCATAAATTTATTTGTAAAGATACATATGTATAGATTAAATATGAAGATAAATTCATGAAAAATATTTTTTAACATTTAATTTAATATTTAATTTCATCTTCATAATCACTAGCACCAATAGATATTTTTTAAATAAAAATATCTAATTGACGATTTCTAATGTTACAATTGTAGGCTATATACAATAATTTAGGTTACATAGAATTTTTCTCTAGGGTGATGAAAACAAAGAGGAATTGCTCATAAAAGAATAAAGTAACTGAATAAAAGTTCTTTTATTCTTTTGATTATTTATATTCTTCTTGATTATTTATTTCTATATTCTTGATAAAAAAATCAAAAATATCGCGTCTGCGGGGTACAGATATAAAATCGCTCCTGTTAAGTCAGTTTACTATATCAACATTATTGCGCATGATCGCTTTCCGTTCGTTTATATTGCCGTGATTATATTTGTAAATATTTTGTCTTTTAAGTTTTGATATTCTTTTTACCACTTTGACGACACTACACATGGTAATTACCTTATAGAATTAAAATAGTTTTACTTTATATTATTAGAATATTGTTGTTATTGGCACAGAATAAAAAATATATTCCAATAATATAGCTTAGGCCTGTCATAGCGCCAGGGCAAAATCGAGCGACTGTAAACGCAGCAGATTCTGGATTCAATCCCCATTCGGTAACATTAACTAATAAATATTTTCATTTCATTGCTTACTGCTGGCAAAATAACAGAGCGCCGTACTACATTTCGCCTCTCAACATGCAATTTGGTGTACATTAGAACAGTTCTAATATACATAGACTTATATGTCACCATTCGTAAATCAAATAAATTAGACAATGAAATACATTCTTATGTTATTTATCGCCAGCTTATACATTCTTAGACACGATGGATGGATTCTTAGAAACTATTAATATTGTACTACTGCTTTTCACAAATTTATAAAATTTTAGACAGCTAATTATAGTTATATTGAAGTTGAACATAATAAAAGGATTGAAAATTCAATTGTGAATATCAAGGCTTAAAAATATCTATAAACTGAACATTAAAAATCTCTCATAATTTTTATCAGTGTAACTATTTTTAAATCACTTAAAAACTACTGAAAAGTCATGAAATTAATTTAGTAAGCTTCGAATATAAAGCTAGATCTATTTTGCTTTCAACCTAGTGTTCCCTAAAAAGATAGTATTTTTATTAGTATGGTAATCTTAAAGCTTAAATTGAATTCCAAAGCAGTTTTAAATCTGCAGCTTTCGTAGGACAAATAAAAGTTATATTTATTTTAAATTACATCAGTTGCAAGTAAATGTAATTTACCTACACCCAAACAATGTAACATTGGAAGTTATCAGGATAATCTGTTTTTTTAGAAATCTGGAAAAAAAATTAAATATTTTTTAAAGAATATTGTTTTCGCTATCTTTATTCCCACGCAAATATGATTTTAAATTATATCTACATAAAACTACATCTACTTAAATTCTACAAAATAGTTTTCATTTACCAATATTTGACTGCAGGCTATAAGTTCAGAAATAGCAGACCTACGCTTGCGAGCGCTACGCTCGTTACGTTACGATAAAAGTCCATGTTGATACACCCGTGATATTTCCCTTTAATTAGTTTCTAGTACCCTATATGTTGCCAGAAATATATTACGTGGACATATTAATTGCTAAGAATGCATAAAATAAACTGCATAATTATCATGGTGGTACAGTGTACGAAGGAATTTATACAATTTTTATGCGTTTTTAGCTTAACTTAAGTAACCTACATCACGCAGGGCAGGCAGAAAGAGATTTCTAGATTAACAGCTGTCTAATTTCTTCGAAAATCTTTCTTGATATTCCTCTCTGACTGGTGATTTGGAACACTTCCTTCTTTTTAATAAATAATGTAATAATATATTTTTATAATTCGGCGTCAAGCTTGGACACCCAGTGCGGCTACGCCAACTTGCAAACAGACCCCTTATTCTACTTACATAGTACACTTACGTGTTCCTAATAGGTACTGCACCCCAAAATATTTGCGTATTTATATCGTGGCCTCGAATACGCTGATCTTGGAATAGATCAATCATATTTTCAGAAATATGTACACGTCAATTTATTAGTAGTCAAACGTCGCGTTTGCCACAAATTCCTTTCCTTAAAAATTTCCAGTATGAGCTTTCCAGCCTCTTTCTCTCTCTTGTCACCAGACTTGCCTAACACTCTTTCGAAACCAATACGCGCCATTTCATCGCAACCGTTCAAATAACCACATATCATTCATTTTTTATTCTATCTGACATTACCTGACACTCTACCAAAACTCCTCGACGTACGTCCTAACAGTGCACGCTCGTATGGTGCATATAGAAATGATGGAACGTTGCAGCCCTCTTGAGGGCTGGTAGGGGTCGCTGCGAGCAAACTCTCCATGGAGGATCATAAAACTTTAAACTTTAATTTATTAGTTATAACATATGATAATTAAAAATTATTTCATTTATTTCTTAAATAATGTTAGACTACATTTGACTTACTATAGGTTCAAGTACGGTAAATAGCCTCATAGCTTGCTAAGTTAACTTTATTTTCACAAGAGGTTATTAAAAAAACTCCATTTCTTTGCTTACAAATATTTTGTGAAAACTTAATAATAAGAATATTACGGAATACAATGTATAATGAGTAACCAAACTACAAAGCCAAAACTTGTCAGACTGTGAGTATACTCCATACAAGTTTCAGTGGAGTTCATTCAACCGTGTCTATTTTATGTACATTCAAAGTCTAGCTTGACTTAGTACTGTACTCCTACCTCATATTACTACTCGTTAACTGTTCACACTTTAAAATTACAGACAATGATCCCTTACAATTGGACAAAGATACTTGCTGCGGGTCACAATTAAGCCAACATAAAGGAAAACAGTTTCAGTATCAAATTGCCGGTATATTTATGTCAAAATAAAAATGTTAAATTACCAGAGACTTTTGTCTATCTATATTAAATTAATAGGACAGTTTTTTTTATTTCATTT
Organism: Eueides isabella; assembly: GCA_019049475.1. NCBI lineage: Eukaryota > Metazoa > Arthropoda > Insecta > Lepidoptera > Nymphalidae > Eueides > Eueides isabella. The sequence continues at coordinate 11,849,827 of CM032387.1, forward strand.
GCGAATGAGAGTGTGTGAGTTCACCTAATATTTCTTGGTTTTGGTATAGTTTGTTACATTTTTTTTCATAACGTTTTTCTAGAGAACTACCATAATTTTGCAGAAAAATTAGATAATTTTAATTTCACTTAGGTTTTCTTTTAATTTATTATTAAGTATGTGTCTGTCTTTGATATTTTTTTTCTCAATTCAACTTGAAAGAAAATAAATATAATTGCTTCATTATATTCGTAATGTAACGGTAAACTCGTATTGGTAAACTGGTAATTACTTGACACAAATACTTACCCTTATTTATAATTATCCTCTAGTTAGAGTTTGAAATTTGGCTCAATAACATTTATATATACAGAACGATTCCTTAAAATATCGTTCTAGTAATTAAATAAATATATTAAATACTACTTTATCATGATATACATATGTATCTATATATGTACATGTTGCTATGGCAACGTGTTTTACATGCCTCAATTTGTTCGCCCATTCGATGAAATAAACATATTGGCGAAGTGATTCTGTGCTCAACTGGCACACTCGGAACGCTATAACCAAAGAACTGAACTGAACTGAATCGAAATAAACATTGAAATTCTTTTTTTACTATTAGTTCGAATGTATTTTTATACAGCCCATAGAAAAGTGCTAGCGCTAGTATATAGTGACTGAAAATACGTGTACCATATATCAAGATAACAAAATTGTTAGAAGCAGTTAAGCCGACAGTTGTTACAAACTGCCGTTAAACATTTACCTATGAGGCTACCAAAGTTCACAAATTAAAGGTTATCAGACCTATAATATCACTTCACTGGGGCGGTTTAAATTTTGAAGTGCAGCTTATGTATGTATATTAAGCTTTCGGTATCTTTGAAATGTTACAGATTATGAAATCGGCGTTTTCAGGAAATTATGCAAATAAAATACGTGTTTTTAATGTTTCCGTTTATGAAAATTGATATAAATAAGCGGTAAATATAAAAACATCAAACGTACTTTTGATTATATAATTCTCAAATCTTGATCCATATCATTTTTAAAATTGTTCAATATAATTTGTATAAGAAACATAGATTCCGGAAATATTAAATTTTAACGATTTTTTATTAAAATATCCCTCTATATTGCAACAACTTTTTATTTACAAAAAAAGAATCTACTAAAAAAATTAAATAATTCATTTATATAGTAGAATAGGATTTGTTCGAGAACATTCTTTCACCGAGTACTAATAAATAGTAGATAAAGGGGGGACGGTCCATTACATCGGAGACGTTTATTTGAGCTGAGTGTGCTTCCAAAATGTCTTCTTTTGTATGTTATACCTAATATATGACGATGATAATGTCACTAATTCATTTTAAATTTGTATATTTTAACTTAATACAACAACAACAACATGTAATAATATTTTTGTTATCATTAAAAGATATTGACAGTATATTTAAGTATTTTGTATTATTTAATAATATATAAAGTATTTTGTATTATTTAATAATACTCTTTAAATTGGTTAAAATAGTATATATATCTACATTCATTGTAGCCTTATATTATACGAATAGGAATATCTTCAAATGTTTAAACATTGATCTAATTTACCCTAATGAAGGTTATACAGAAATACCTTAGGGGAGTTTGTTTACAAAATTAAAACCTTGGGATGTTTCTAAGGGTTAAGCATTTGTATTTGACGTTCATTCTCTTTTGATTAACTTTAGCTTAAGTAAATACTACTTACTTATTATACATATATAGAATGTGGTATGATATTGTAGTCATACTAACTTGCTTCTTTTGATTCTTTGATTTACCCTCTAACCACCCAGGTGTTTCTTGGTAATACTAGAACGAGGTGTACCTGATATGTAAAAATGCGGCCATTCATTTTATTGTTAACTTAAGGTATCTAATAATAAAATAAGATACATGTGTTTGTTAATTTTATAAAATTTAAGTTTGTTAATTTTATAAATTTAAGGATTATATGACTTTTAAGAGTTAGTTCCGTTTTTAACAATGAAATATCACCTGGCGAGATAAAGATAATTAAAAAGGGAACCATAAATTGTATTATTTAATTATAAAAAGAAAGTAAAGGATGTCTAGTACTCACAAAAAATAAAAAAAATCTAACAAAGTTTTTATACTTTTTAATCGTAGTGTGCATTACATGTTTTTTCTAAGAGTTATGTTGCGATATGTTATATTTATTCATCAAGAATTCAGAAGTTTTTTATAGATTTTTTGCTCTATTGATTCGATCTTGAACAGGAATTGAATTGCATTCAACTCTCAACTCAACAGCAACTGATATTCTACCGGAATAAATACTCTATTTAAATTAATACACAACTTCAGGACCCAAATGTCAGTCTACTCTACTCTACTCAATGTACTCTTCATAATTTTCAACACTAAACAGTTTTATAGTCTGTCATAATTTATTTCTGGCCCTAAAATAAGAACTGATAAGGATAACAATTTACAGAACAGAACTTAAGACAACTAAACTTACAGATACTGATACAACTAAACTTAAAACACGGGTTGAGAGCCACGTTCATCAGTAGCTGTAACTGTTACTCCACTAATGGTCAATCTGACAACTTTTCAATGAGCCACATAAAAGTTAAAAGAAACATATGGAAAAATATTATCAGTAAGAGGATTTGATTTTATCCTTAGAAGGAGAAAATCTTCCGAAGTTTTATGATTTTAAAACACAAAAATATTCTAGTCAGTTATAATTATAAAGTTTTTATTTCATTCAAAACAACATTCACAAAAAGTGTACGTACTCGTATTCCTTGGATTAATGAGGTAAGAAAATGTCTACAAAAATTTTATAACTTATAGTTTTAACTATATTGATACTCAATCATGCTCGTATATTACTGATATAATAGAAACAGAAACTTAAAAAAAAACGGAGTCAAATCTAGTACACTTTCGGATTTCCTCGACCGACTTTTTATTTTATACCTTATAAGATTTACGTCAAATATATTATGATTTAATCTGGCTTGTTTGTTTTTAATTACTGAGTAAAATGTCTAATTTAGGAGTTCATAAAACCATCTAGAGTTTCAAGCTAAGTTAAGAAGGCAAACAAATTGGAGGTAATTGCTTGAGGACGTTCCCCTTCAATTATTTGTGGTCCCATAATTTATACTGTCCGAAATTACGACCAATTTCTTGTTAAGAATGTTGTTATTTTGTAAAATAATTTCAAAGCTTATTTCAAAAAAAATGTTGTTCATATTTCTTTATTATGCAAATATAGCTTTCTGGTAGATTTTTTTTATAACTTATTCATATTCCATATGATGAATACTTACAACTACTTCCGTATCTTTGCCGTTATGTCAAAGCCACCATTAAAATAATTGTGTTATATAATATGTAGTAGAAAATAGCACTATGAGTTTACAAAGAATTCATTTTTTTGATATAAAAAAAGAACTGTTCCACTGAAGCATCCAGGTTTTTGTGAAATAAATACTAAAAAAATACTATTAAATCCTCAGACAGGAAAAAACTAAATTACTTTCCAAACAACCTAGTAGCTATCATATAGGCTTCAATATTTCAAACAAAATAGAAAACTGCATCACAAATTATTATTAATAAAATGTGACGTAAAACATTTAATAAGCTCGATAACGAGTGAATTCTCGCATTTTTTAATTTCGACTTTTTAATTGCAGCCATAAACGCGTTATCCCCGTTTCATTTACAGATTAAAACGTTTTTACATGAAAGGCGGTTTTGTATAACATTTTAATTTGCATTGAATTTATATCTTTAGGGGTTTAATCATACACTTACTTACTTACTTAGCTTCACGCTATATCCCTAGCGGGGTAGGCAGAGAGAACGGAGCGCCAAACGCTACGGTCTCGGCATACCTCTTTCGCCTCGTCCACTGTCATCAACCTCTTCATACATGCCTTCCGGGGGGTCCTCGTGCTTTTTACGTGACCTTCCTCCAGTATCGTCAGTATCGTCTTTTCAAAGGTCAACCGAGGTCTCCCCCTCCCTCTCTTACCACTCACTTTTCCTTCATAAATCTTTTTACCATTCTTTCTTCACTCATTCGCTCGACGTGCCCAAACCACCTGATCACGTTCTTCTTCATTCTCACTGTGACATCCACGCTAGTACCTGCCATTCTGTGTATTTCTTCATTGGACATGCGATCAAATAAACTGACTCCGCATATCCGACGAAGAGATCGCATCTCTACAGCAATCATCTTTCTTACATTCTTCTTCAGTAATACCCACGTTTCGCTGCCGTATAACAGTGTCGATACCAACACTGCATTGTGTACGGCCAAACGCGCAGCTATGCTGACGTTTCGCCGTCTCAACAATGCAACTAAGGCACCGTTAACTCTGTTACCGACAGCAATACGCCTTTCCACATCCATTTTGTATCTACCGTCTCTGCTAAACATACTTCCTTGCAAACTGTTCTTTCTTCATTTCTTTCAAATACCAGAACCTTCGTCTTATTCGCATTCAGGCTTAGACCATTATTCGCGCATCCTTCTTTCAGAGTGGTAACCAATGTCTGCAACTCGCTTTCTGATGATGCAATAAGCACTGCATCATCTGCGTACAGCAGGCAATTTATATTCGAGGTACCTACTTTCACTCCCATGTCACTTTGTCTCACTCCATGAAGACAGCTGTCCAAATACAAATTGAACAACCAAGCTGACATGGCGCAACCTTGTTTAACACCCGATTGGATGTCAAACCAAGGCGACATGCCAGCTCCTACTTGCACGCAGGCTGAGTGATCTCTGTAAAGAGACTTTACAGCCTGCAGCAAGGGTCCGCTCACATTGTACCGGGGCAGTATCTCCCATAATCTCTTTCTTACAACCCTGTCAAACGCCTTTTCCAAGTCCACAAAAGCACAGAAAACTTTTTGGTTTACTGCCAAAAATTTTTCCGTAATCATGCGGAGGGAAAAGATCTGATCCATACAACCTCTTCCAGGTCTAAAGCCTCCCTGGGCCTCCCACAACAGCCTTTCAGATCTATCTTGCATTCTTCTCACTAATATTTTAGCATACACTTTACTACCTAAGCTAATCAAACTGATAGCCCTATAGCTTGCGCAATCTATCTGTGAACCTTTGCCTTTATACAAAGGCACGATGACTGCACCTCGCCAATCGTCTGGGACCTCCCCGGATTTCCAGCATAAATTACACAGAAACCAGAACAGGTCCAAGACGCGTGGCCCACCATATTTGATCATCTCGGCAGTAACTCCATCTGCTCCCGCTACCTTACCACATTTAAAACTTCGTATGGCACTCTCAACTTCTTTTATACTGATTTCGCTATCCGCTACATCAAGACTCAGCGTTTCGCTGTTACTTGAGGCAGAGGCGTCATCACATTCATACATCTCCTTGTAAAATTCCGCCCATCGCTGCAAAACCTGTGGTTGTTCAGTTAAAAGTTCACCGTCTTTCGAAAGCACCCCTTTCATTCTACAGGTTAACGAGCAACTCCGGGAACCACTCACTTCTCGCCAGAAAAGCTTTGTGTTTTCCCGAAAGTTGTCCCAAATTATATGATTAAACATATATATATATATATATATATATATATATATATATATATATATATATATATATATATATATATATATATATATATATATATATATATATATATATATATATATATATATATATATATATATATATATATATATATATATATATATATATATATATATATATATATATATATATATATATATATATATATATATATATATATATATATATATATATATATATATATATATATATATATATATATATATATATATATATATATATATATATATATATATATATATATATATATATATATATATATATGTTTAATCATATAATTTGTGTGAAAGCTATATGTGTGACATTTTTTTTTTATTGAAAAGGCAAGGCAAACGAGCGTACGAGTCACCTGATGGTAAGTGATCACCGTCGCCCACGGCCCCGAGTAACACCAGGGGAGCTACAGGTGCGTTGCCGGCCTTTGGATATTTTTTAACAAAGCGCAAATGAAATCAGTCACCATAAACGAAGGACTATGTTGAAATTCCAACAAGAATTTTGAATAAATCATATATGTATTTAATGATAGAAAAAGAAGAAGAAATAATTTCATAAGGGCGCTGTAATTACATATTGAAACATTAACACAAATATAATAGAGTGTTAAATAAATTATCCCGCAGCTATGTATAAAGCGTGTAAACTGGATCACTAATATAGTACAAATATAGGTACTTTTGTTTGTGTATATGAAAGCTGGGGGAATGTTTTAGTTGTCTATAATTAAAACAACTTTAAAAGATACACCTACCTACTATCGTTTTCTCATATTTGTTTATTTCATTTCTTTTTTGCACTTTAATGTGTCTGTTTCAAGTACTTAGAATTACGTTTATATTCAGTAAAAGCAGGTGCTAATCTATACGAGTAAGCGTTGTGACATGAATTTTCAATTTGGCCAACCCGTAGACTAACGTTTATTTGAATACAAAATAATAATAACAAAACATGGTCAATACCTTTATATGTTTATTTCATCTTTACGCTGTATCCCATAACGGCAGGGTAGGCAGAAGAAACTGGAGAACCTAGTATTGGAACACTCTGTTCCATTAAGACATTTCCGTTCCATTAAAAGCATTATGAGTTAAGTATCAAAACTAAACGCTTTCTCTCTTTCGTCTTAAGTATTGTTGTAACTCAACAGCAATTCTATCACATTGCAAAGACATTTAAAGTACAAAGGCAGTATTCAATTTCAAAATCCAATTTACAAATCTTAATAGGTCCGTTGCCACTACGTAATATCGTTAAAAACCAAATCTTACTTGTCCAATTTAATAAAATAATACAGCGGATTCGGCCGGAGTCAGTGGATGAAAATTATACTCATTAATTGCCGTCCCTTTGTTTTTTATGATATAACTTACCCTAATTTCATTCTTTAAATTACGACTTGGAGGTTTTATTTTTTTTTATAATTTATTTAGTAAAGTTTTGCATGAAATGAAATATTTTGTAATTTTGTGGCTAATTTGTTTATAAGCATTTTTATTGTCTTTTCGGCTTTTGTTTTTTTTTTTTTCATTTAGTCTTCTTAACAATGTTAAGAAGACTAAATGTCTTCTAAGATGAGGATTATATCTTCTAAGATGAGGATATACCACAAAATTACAAAATAAGTGAAATAATTTGATTTTTAAGTTGTTTTGATTCTGTTGAGATTATTTAATATTTATATTTCTTTGTTCTGGTAACAAGGCGAGGCTCAGTGTTGAGTTGCGCCAATCGACGCACAAAATTTGGCGGAAAGTAGAGAAGACAAATATTTTAATGGGAGTGTATTAACACTTAGTTCCTATGTTCCCTCTGCCTATCGTTCCTCTCTGCCTCTTGTAATTCCAGCAATCATAATTATTCCAGCTTCACTCCTTACCTTTTTATGGTTAGGAGAAGCAATTATTCAGACATTTGATTTTCCTTCTTAAACTAGAGGCATCCCCTGTTAAGAGGCAAAATACAATTGATTCATCAACCTAGGTGCTGTCATTGAAACTACATTAGTTGCATTTACTATACCATACTATGCTCTACTACTTTAAAATAATATGTAAGTAATACATAATATTTATTGTAAATAAAAATATTTCAGTAATATGATACAATATGTAAATTTGTCGACTAATAAATTTTAGTAATTAACTTACCATGTTTTAAGAATTATTTACAATTTAATATTTTTTTAATTACCTTAGTGCCGCAATACAATTTCGCTGTTAGTCTACTTACTAGACCGAGAATTAAAATATTTTTATTTTTTTTTCTCCGAGCGAGAATCGAACCCACAATACACAGTTTACAAATAAAAATTGATAGAGTATATTTATAGAGATTGGGCGAATATCTCGATAGGATAAAGATTGAATTATTACTGACTCCATTACACATCCCAAGGTAGTAAAATGTCATGTTTTTAGACAAAATTTACACAAAATAAGCAAAAAAAATGTTATCGCTATTTAAATCATGGTATGGTATGGTTCTCTGATTATGAAGTTCCGAGCGTATCAGTTGAGCCCATATCAGTTCACCAATGTTATGTTGTAATTAAATCATAGCAACTTTCATCGCTTAATGTTTTCGAAATTTCATTTTGACAGTTTTATTTAGAGGTCGGTTTGTGGATGTAAATTATAACAGGACTCCCAATGACATCCGGTCGTACCCACTGTCGACAACTACTGTTACACGTAATTAAATGTTGTCATATATCATGTAACGGTTTTGTGAAAAGATAATTTATAACTTTTAATCCTTTTTTTTATTTTTGCAGTGTTGTAACGTAATAAAATGGTATTTTATAATTTTATAGACAGTGAGGCCTTTGTGGAACAGTGGTTCTGTGTCTGTGTAAACACGTAATAGCTGTGGATTCAATTCCCAGTTTTTTTTGCGTTCCAGCTATACAAATTGGTCTCTTTTATGGGCTGGAACGTATTATAATTGCGTTACAAAATTAGAAATAAAAATCTACTTAGATACAGAAAAAGTTAAATTAATTCAGACTAATCTTTTTAAAATCAAAAAGTAAATTGTTATTACTTGTGCGTTAAATAGTATTTGCCACTCGAGCATTGTATTTTGTACAGTGGAATAAATATCTGGCTTAAATAAAATAAAAAACAATAGGTTCACATATTGGGTTGTTCGAAAAGTAATTTATTTTTATTTTTTGTGGAAAGGAAAGACAGTTTTCGTAGAATAAACTTTATTAAATTATCGATTGGTCGTTCTGTTCCAACACCTTTTGCCATCTTCCTAGTAGTAGCATAATTTCACACTCATAAAATTATTCGTCTGTGCTGTTTAAAAACTGGTCACAGCGATTTTTAATCTCCTCATTTGAGGTAAAAGTTTTACCGTCTAAACAATTTTGGAGTGACCAAAATAAATAATATTCCGATGGTGCCAGGTCTGGAAAATATGATGAATTTGGCACTGTATCCCATTTAAGCTGCGCAATTCACTACAATTTTCCTTTTGATTAGTTCTGACCTTTTCTGTTGAAGTGCACCATTCGGTTCATCCAGCTGATGACAGTTCAGTTGACTTCCGAATTAATCGTTGTAGTATCCGATAAAAGTTTAAAAATACCTAACAGACAGCATCACCTTTTAATGGTGAATGTCGGCCTTGAAAATGATTTAAGCCGGTTCATATTTTATACTCCATGATCTCTTACATTTGACGTTGTTGCATACAACCTATTTTTCGTCCCCAGATAATGCACTTCAAAAATGGATCATGTTCTTGACGTTTAAGAAGCGAATAGCAGACGTCAATGTAGATACACAAATTTCTCTCTGTGAGAAAACGGGGAACCCATACATTGAGCTTCGAGTATAATCATCCTAAGCCTTTCAATTGGTCATAAACTGATGAATTTAATAGATTTAACCTTAATCCGATGTGTTGTTTTGTTATTTGCCTGATCGTAAAGACATCTTTATCGCGTATTTATCAACCGGCTTTTTTGAATGTGGTGCATCTTCCACATCAAAACGTCTAAATTTTCTCCATATACAACAATCAATTTCTTTCTGGCTTGAACAGCATTTTTACCCATTCTATGGTAAAACAGTTAGATATGTCGAAATTCCTGCTTATATTTAAAAGGGCACCCACCAAAAATATTGCGTAAAATCAATTAAACTTTCACACATAAATCTTGCTATATCAGCTCTTAAAATTAATAAAAATTATACAACTTAAATGTAAAATTGGGTGCAAAAAATACAATTTAATCTTCTGTCAGGAAACAACTAAATTACTTTCTTTCTTCTTCTAATAAACGCGTTATCCCTGTTTTATTTACAGATTAAAAAGTTTTTACATGAAAGGCGGGTTTGTATAACATTTTAATTTGCATTGAATTTGTATCTTTAGGGGTTTAATCATACAATTCGTGTGAAATCTAAATGTGTGACATTTTTTAACAAAGCGCAAATGAAATCAGTCACCGTAAACGAAGGACTTTGTGGGAATTCCGAAACGAATTTTGAATAAATTATATACGTACTATTTATTAATTTTATTTCATGCATTTTTTTATTTTAAAAACATTATTAATTTAAAGTATCGTCACTACAAAAACTAAACAAGAACAGTACAAAAAGTGTCCAAACATATCCAATACTAATTGAATACAATTATTAGAACGTGATGCTGTTTGTTTTATTATTCTCATATTCAAACCACTACTGGAACAAAATACTCCTCGAGCATCAGTGTAATTCATCACGTTTGTTTCTTTAAAATATAATTTTACCATAACTGTTATAAAATTTTTAATGCGAAAATTTACTTCATTACGAGCAAAAGAGGTAATTTTAAACTATACTATAATTTTTGAGTATAAATTTAATATTTTAACTTGACTTAACTAGCGGCAACTTTTATTAAAAACTAACTTACAACTTTTTTATGCATTTTTTAGTACAATAACAAGTACATGAATATGAAAGTTTTTTATTGTAGGTTATTTCTTACGATCCTTCTAGTGTTTTCTTATATAAAATATATTTTAAACCACTTGCTTAGTTTCTTAAGCATTTTATAAAAGTAAAACATTGAAATTAATATTTAAATGGTTGCTATACGAGTACATAACATTGATTAAGAAAATGTTTATTTTTTTGTCACGAGAAAATTTATAAAAAATATATTAATGAAAAACATGACGAAGTTGTTACATCAAAATATGTTTTTGTTAAAACTTGCAAACGACAACTATATTTAGAGAAATTATTGCTTAATATAAAAAACAAAATTTTCTTTTTATTATGATTCAGAACAAATTCCGGAGTAGAATCCTGATTTTCTGATTGATTTGGAGGTTTTGACGCAAGCAGTTTTACACTACGTAGGATGGAAACAACTGTTTACCGGAAACATTGTTCTTTGGTTTGGTCCAAATCTTTGGTATAGCAAAAGGCATATGTCCCGAACGTTCTTGTTTTATTGTTTTAATATTAAAAAAAGATATATATGAGATCAGCAATGATATGATATGTATATCTGTCACAACAAACTGGACGTGATAGAACATTAAGATATTATTAATATGAATACACCAACTAAAACATAATTCATCAATCATTAAAAAAATATAAGACGGTATTCATCAAACTCATCATTCATCATCAAATGTTAGAGCTAATAAAATAAAATCAATTGCATTGCTTTTTTTTCATGAGAAGTAGAGTTCCGTCAATTTTTATATGCTCCGTAGATCCCAATTAAACATGAAGACAACGAGTCATACCGAAACAAAGGTTGATAAGATTCACTAATTGCCTTCTTTTTTTTTATAAATACTTTTAAAATGTCCTGAATAAGTTCTGTGATTCCGATTTAAGCACATACTCGTATTTACCCACTAATGGATACGACAGAAACTTTAAAAATAAATAATGTAAGTAATAGAAAGTAATATTTTTCTTTTTGTATTTTAAAATATAACTTTCTATTCAATATTTTGCTACATCGCTAAATTTATAAACTTTTTCTTAATAATTGGACAAAAAATTTGAAAAACGAATTGGTTGATTTATTTTGTTTAACGTATCTCATATGAAAATGTATACACATGTATGACCATTGTGGATTAAAGTTTTCAGTAATTGGCAACCAAGTAAATGGTAGACGGAAAATTACATAGAGGCCAAACACTTATAATAGACTAAATTTGTTTTTTTTTCTTTTCAGCTTCACCACGCTCTAAATACTAAATTTGGTTCAAGAAAATATGTAAAATAGACACTTCCTAATAAAATACGAATAAGTCCTATACTAATATGTTTCATTTACTGTTAAATGAGTTTAATTCAATAATTAAATCTAAAACTGTTTCTAAAGATTTAAAAATAAAATTTAGCAAGTGGGCAACCGTGGCTATATACTGCAGTAGAGATAAATTACACGAGCTGTACGGTACGAAGCAGTGGAATCGCTCGTCACAATGTAAAATAAAACTTGTAAAAAAACTATAAACTCTATGGGGTATATCTGTTAAGTTACTGAGGTCTATTATAACTCACATTCACCTCTCACTTGTCATTGATATTTAATATGTCAATCACCGCTTAAATTATTAACGCAAAAGAGGAGGGCATTTAGACAACAATTTAGACATCTATTTGCTGATGATACTTTGTTAATTTTTAAAGTTGATCGTAATAAAGACAACTATGACGAAGTGAATAGTGCACTCTCGCAAATACTTTACTCTTAATAATTTGGTATTAAATGCACAGAAAACTAAATGTATACAATTTTGTATACAATCCGTTAAGAGAGAGAGAAGCTTAATTAAACGTTGATAGTAAAATTCCCCACTTTTCTAAAACCGCAGTATTGTTGGGATCAATCCGAGATTCGACACTTCAATGGGGCCCCTATCTGTCTTCTTTTACGGGCAGACTGAGCTCCGTTGCTTACGCTGTTAGAAAAGTGAGGCAGCTTATGGATGTTGATACTGCACGGCTAGACTAGCCGGGCAACTTCAGCTATTTTCATTGTACGGATTTTCATTTTCCTACGGAATATAACTTTGGGGCAATGCTGTAGGTATCGAATCTATATTCGTAATTCAAAAAAGAGCGGTTGGGGCCATCTACAGCATGGGAGCTCGTAAAACCCTGAGAGATTTTTTTAAAGAAACAGGTATTCTTAAGGTTGCCTCACAGTATATATATGACAATATAATACTTGTTCTTAAAAATATTCACAATTACTTAAAGAACAGCTATAGACATGGTATCAATTCAAGAAGAAAAAAAAAGCTGATTTCTCCTAGTTCTTGTGAGTTATTAAGTTCGATCACCACTCGAAGATAGGATTATGTAACACTTTCAAATTAAATATTTATTATTATTATTATGTATATTCGCTGAATAAAGTGGCGTTGAGAACTGAATGGGGTATCTTGACACTGGAGTCCAAAGTTTCCTCTGAATATTCTGCCATTGCTGGATGCAACAAGAAAGAAAAAGAGAATTACTATTTTGTTGTCTAAAAACTTAACCACATGGAGGCATGTGGAATGTAGCAACGGTAAAATAGGTTGTATTTTTTATTTCCAAAACAATCAAAATTACTTTAAAGAAATTACCATAGCAAAGCCACGAATTTTAAACATCCTTATACTAAAAACCATTCACAAGTGTGCTGCGATCATATACTTAATTTATTAAAAAAAATAAATAATAAAAATTGAAATTGGCGTTTTAATTGTTTCAAACACAAAATAGCAATTTGTACACACCAGCACTAAAGCTTAACATTGTTTATTCATGCGTTTCATGTTAATCCTATAACATGTATTGCAAATTTGAATAAATCTTTATATGAAATTGTAATTTAACAATTCCAATAAAACATGCAGAATTATATTATTTTCATTTGTTTTGTAGATAAACATTATCTCTTTATTTTCCCTTATCGTAAAGAGTATCTTATTACTTTAAAATAAAAATATAATAATCTTTTTTATTTTGTATGGATTATTTTCTTCATCACATTTAGAGAATTAGTACGGAGCACCACGAGATTGTAGTAAAGAACATTTATGCATTTAATAGTTCTATTAAATGAATTTACAAATTCCTGTTGTTTTTAACGATAAAGGGCTTGTTCCTTTTTACCACTTGTTATAATATTTAAATATTTCTAATTTATAACTAGCCAAGGCCTGTCGTGGTGCCTATAAACGACAGGTAGTAGGTTCGATCCACACTCGAGGAAATAAAATATTTAATATTTCCAAATTATTTTTTAAATTTATTATTTTCAAATTATGTTTTCAATTTTTCGCTCTGGTAACAAGGCAAAGCGCGGTGTTGAGTCGTCCTGTCACTTATCACGCAATGCCTCTAACTCGGCAGAGAGAGCAGAGAGAGAGAGAGAGGCAGAGAGAGCGGGATATAAGTGACGCATGTAGCTGAAAACATATGATGATTCTTTTTCTCGCTCTGGTAAGGCAGAGGGGTACATTAAGTTTCAAATTCCAAGAAGAAAAAGAGAAATACGTAACAAGACTAAATTCGCTTTGCCTATTTATCTACGTGCCAGATAAACTTGATGGTGAAATAATATCACATTAACTCTTTCTTAGTATCTATAATACATGCATCTTATAATGAATATTGCGTTAGTATGTATATTGGTATAATAGTTCTATTTTGTTGTCTAGAAAGTTTTAATAGCGAGATAAGAACCCCAACTTTTTGGGTTGTCAAACAGGCGCGAGGTTTAATCTCGCAAAGTTAAAATCTAAAACTTTTTCTAAAAAAGTATTTTTCTAACTTAAATCTGGATGAATACTTAAGAGATAGTAAAAAAGCTTTAGTAGCTTTTTTTACTGAGACACGGCTCATTAAACTTTTTAAAGCTATTTATTTTCTACTACTGTTTACAATAATTTTATTGTATGATTTATAGTTAAATTTATTCAACAGTTACTTTTGCTTGCGGCCTAGTCCACCTGGCTGCGGCGTCATGGACGCGCTTAATGTTATAAATTATAAATATATTTAAATGTTACATCACTTTCCCTTGATAAGTGAACAGTGTCATACAAAAATGTTTTTTGATTAGATCTAGTATTAAAACACTTCAGCTTTATAAGATTATTAATATCTTATATTGTTATTGTAAGATATACTGATTTGTACGTATTTCATATATATATATATATATATATATATATATATATATATATATATATATATATATATATATATATATATATATATATATATATATATATATATATATATATATTACATTATGTATGTTTTCACATGTACATTTTTTAACAAATAATTATTAACAATAAACAAAATATGTATTTTGAGGCATTCATAATAATCAATTTCTATTAAGTCTATATGTCTATATGGGTTTCATTAGTTCTATAGATATCATTAAATAATATTATTTATAGTGCTATCACCATTTCCGTAGTAACTTAATAAAATATGTTAACTCCATCAATCTTAACCTTTAAAGTAACCCTTTTCTGGTTAATTTATCTTTTGCCTCACGGTTGTATAGCGTGTTGAGTAACAAATGAGGTAAACTTATACTTATTAATCCTATTTGAGGCTTGTCGTGACGCAGCGGCACAAGCGTGTTACAAACCGACAGGTTCTGAGCTCAATCCCCAGTTGAGGAAATGAAATATTTAATATTTTCAAATAAGTATTTAATGTTTCATTTCTTCGCTCTGGTAATATATATATATATATATATATATATATATATATATATATATATATATATATATATATATATATATATATATATATATATATATATATATATATATATGTATATATATATATATATATATATATGTATATGTATATATATATATATATATATATATATATATATATATATATATTACATTATGTATGTTTTCACATGTGAATTTTTTAACAAATAATTATTAACAATAAACAAAATATGTATTTTGAGACATTCATAATAATCAATTTCTATCAAGTCTATTTGTCTATTTGGATTTCATAAGTTCTATAGATATCATTCAATAATATTATTTATAGTGCTATCAGCATTTCCGTAGTAACTTAATAAAATATGTTAACTCCATCAATCATAACCTGTAAAGTAACCCTTTTCTGGTTAATTTATCTTTTGTCTCACGGCTGTATAGCGTGTTGAGTAACAAATGAGGTAAACTTATACTTATTAATCCTATTTGAGGCCTGTCGTGACGCAGCGGCACAAACGTGTGACTAACCGACAGGTTCTGAGTTCAATCACCAGTCGAGGAAATGAAATATTTAATATTTTCAATTAAGTATTTAATGTTTCAATTCTTCGCTCTGGTAAGAAATCAAAGCGCGGCGTTGACTTCCGCCACTCAACACACAATGCCTCAAATTCGGCGGAAAGTGGGGAACGAAAGTGGAACGGAGTGTCTAACACTAGGTTCCCGGGTTTCTTCTGTCCACCCTGCCCCGTGCGGGATACAGCGTGAAGATGAAACAAAAATCCTATTAGCAGTTATGGCGAAAGATGTAAAATGTATAAATCAGATGATATTATCGTCCTCACACGCCTTGGATGAGACCATAGCTGTATCGAGGGTTTAGACAGTGTTGAATACCGTAGCTCAAGCTAATATATAATTTAAGGACCCAACGTACGGAACGTTGGGACCTTAAATTTTCTTTAAAAATATTCAAAATCAATATAATAAACACTAAAAATATATTTCCTTGCGTTCATTTATATTAAACTTGCGCTTGATGTAACATTCCCTTTCATACACATACTAATAATTTTTGTATTCTATTATTTATGCATTATTAGATAAGATTAAGTCAATTCTCAACCCATTAACTGTACATTTGATATATATTCAGTAATAACATAATTACCATGAGGTTCTGCGTTAATGAAACTGTATAATTTGATATATTATTATTACTGGCAGTTAATATAATTTATTGTTATGACATTGTGGCATTGTTGTAATATGTAGTTTACTTTATAATATATGTTTACGTTTGAAAAGGCGTATTTATCTTTTGAGAATGAAAAATCTTAATTGTACCCTGAATTGGCCTATAAATTTACAGTTCTTTCTTTGACGATTAATTATTATTATTTAGCATATAGACATAGAGTAGGGGTCTTCCTCCCCTACTCTATGTCTATATGCTAAATAGTAGGTAGTCATTAGCATGAGTGCGAGTGTTCAACAAATAATAAAAGAGACACGATGACCCACAGTTATCGTTGACTAACCGTCCTGTGTCCCGTTCCTGTACTCTATAAATAAAAACAATATGTCATTATGTCATAGAAACATCTCTGATCAGCACGGGCTTGATTTTATAGTTAAGGAGTACCCTGATTATAAAATTAAACTAGTGTTGCCAGTAATTACGAGACTTAGCCGCTATATTGAATTAAACATTTATGGTTCCGGAAACTGTAAGGTAGAAGTTAACTTTAATAGATTTAACCCTTTTTGTGAAGGGAAATATAAGGTATCTTTTCATTTGTATTTTATTCTCTATTGTTTATAATATTAAAAATTAAAATTGATTGAAGATTTTAGTTTTCACAAATTATATTGAACAATTTTTGGAGATATAAGTAAAAGAGGAAAATATCAGACATTTTCTATTAACGTTTTATAAGAGTAATAAAGCGGAGATATAGCTCCATTAAAGTATTTTTTTTTTAATTTTCATTCATAAACAATACATTTTAATTAGGTAATTAAAATGTATTGTTTATGAATGCTATATGCATATGCTAGTACGCATTGCATTAAAATATTATATACAATATTGTTTTATATTTTGTACATTGGTATACGAGTATACGTTTGTATGGCTATGTATGTATATGTGTATTTATGTGTTTAGGTCTATGTTACCGGCAGCAATACGTCTTCGATACGATATCGATGTAGATCGATTTCGTATCTTCCGGATATACTACCTTATTCACTTGTTCCAATATTTTATCATTTACACTGATCTTGCATTCTGTCCTTTCTTATTTTTTTTTAAATATTAGAACCTTTGTCTTATTTGCATTCAGGCTTAGATCATTATTTGCACACCCTTCTTCTAGAGTGGTAACCAATATATATCTGTGACTCGCTTTCTGATGATTTAATAAGCACTGTATCATCAACGTACAGCAGGCAATTTATATTTAAGGTACGTACTTTTATATGATAAACTTGAAACTGCGGAGGGGCAGAAGCTCATATACAAACTGGCCCGTGGCCGGGAGATAAAGAGACGCAAGATATCGCAAAATGTCTTTGCGTGAAAGATTCCCAGGGCACGTTGCTCTGTAATCATGCTTCTGTGAAGGAGAGATGGAACTATTTCCAGGAACTGCTGCGGTGGGGCCTAACGAAATTCCAATCGAAGCATGGAAATCGTTGGGCTCTCTTGGTGTGCCCATACTTACTGACCTTTTTAACCATATCTTGAACACTCGAAAAATGCCACACTAGTGGTGGCTTAGTTTTATTACCCCTATTTACAAGGAAGGGAGCAGTGTTCAAGATTGTGGTAGTTATAGCGGCATTAAGCTTATGAGTCACACCATGAATCTCTTCGAGCGCATTATCGATATCAGGCTCCGCCGAAAGTGTACTGTCTCTAAGTCTCAATATGGATTTCAGCCTGGATCAGGTACTATGGACGCCATTTTTGCCCTCAGAACTTTGATGGAGGCAAACAGGGAAAAGAGGAGAGCTCTGCATGTGGCTTTTTTAGATCTGCAAAAGGCCTTTGACTGTGTGCCTCGTTGGTGTATCTGGTGGGCATTGTGTTTGAAAGGGATCCCTGAGGCCTATATTGAGATTATCAAAGATATGTATCAAAATTCCGCTTCCCTGGTTAGGACTGCTGTTGACGACGCCATACCTTTACAGATTACAGTAGGGGTTCACCAGGGCTCAGCTCTTAGCTCATTCTTATTCCAAGACCAGCCTCCGTGGCTGATGATGGATGTCGATGACATAGCACATATTGAAGAGAACCGGCTGATGCTAGAGCGTAAAGTTAACCTCTGGAATAGTACGCTTGATAACGGCGGTCTTAAACTAAATGTGTCAAAGACCGAGTACATGGCTTGCGGGAGACCGGACTCGAGCACTATCCATATAGGTACTGAACCAGCCGTTAAGTCGGAAAAGTTCAGGTACCTCGGATCCGTTATGCACGAGTCTGGAGGCATCGATCACGACGTTCATGGTCGGATTAGCGCTGCCTGGGCCAAATGGCGGGAGGTCACTGGTGTGGTCTGCGATCACAGAATGCCAACCAAACTCAAGGGGCTGATATATAAGAGCATCGTTCGACCGGTTCTTTTATACGGCAGCGAATGCTGGCCAGTACTATCTCGGCACACTCAGGAGCTTCATGTCACGGAAATGAAGATGCTGAGGTGGATGTGCGGCGGAAAGCAGTCTGACCGCATACGTAACACACCCAATACACAGGCCGAACAAATGCCGAACAAATGTTTAAAACCGGCGTTAAGTAGTGGCTTCGGCCACTGCGTTTCGCATTGGGTAATGCCGGGCCCCGGTGCCCATACATCTTAAGGACCGGCAACACTTCTGTGGCTCCTCTGGTGCTACAGGGGGCCGTGGGCGACGGTGACCACTTACCATCAGGTGACCCGTACGCTCGTTTGCTGTGTCTTCTCCATAAAAAAAAGGTGAAAGCACAGAGCCTTGGGGGATACCGGCATTTATTGGCATCGTCTCGGATTGAGCTCCGTCAACCACGACTCGAATCCTTCGATGGTCCAAAAAATTACCCAGCCACTTACAAAGACCCTCGGGAAGACCATATTTTGGTAACTTCGGTAGAAGCGCCCTATGCCACACTCGGTCAAACGCTTTAGCAATATCAAGGCTCACTGCGAGAGCTTCCCCTTTACTCTCGATTGCCTCGGCCCAGCTGGTCACCAACTGAGCGACCGTGGCGGAAGCCGTATTGACGATCACTAATCAGCTGGCGATCTTCAAGGTAACCTAGAAGACAAGTGTTAATTACTCGCTCCATCACCTTGGAGAGCAAAGAGGTAATTGCTATAGGCCTATAGTTTGCCGGGTCGGTTCGGTCACCCTTATTGAGAATAGGAAGACTATCTTCCAGGAAGAGGGCACGATACCAGTTTCGTAGGAAAGCAGGAACAATCGCGTTAAGACGGGAGACAGTTCGGGGGCACATTTTTTCATAACTATAGCCGGGATCCCTAGATGTTCATAAGTCGAGTGGGCCAGATGGTAGGCCCACTCGACTTATGAACATCTAGGGATCGCAATGCTCTTCTGACCGCTGTTTGTGTAATATTTATCTTTGGCATGCAACTATCGCAACTGGGTAGGTCAGGAGGTACCGCGCCTTCATCGTATAGGGTTGAATTTGAGGCGAAAAAAGTGCCCAGAAGGTCGACTTTTTCTTTCGCACTGTGGGCCAGTGAATCATCCGGTTTTCGTAGAGATGGTTAGGCTGAACGGCAAAAATTGCCTTCGGCAGCTTTAGCGAGCGACCAAAACGCCCGGCTCCCAATTGGATGTTTTGCCAACTGGTTATCAATCCGGCTTACAAAGTCGCTTTTTGCCTTAGCAATAATCCTCTTCTTTTTTCGAAGTTTTGGTATCATTGCAGGCTTGCGCAGACGCCCAGGTTCTAAACGTGTTCTTCTTGTAAATTGTTTCATCAAAACATGTCTTATTAAACCATGGACGACTTTTGCCTCCGGTGCGTTTAACTGAGTTTGGAATAAAACATTCCATTCCCTGCAACATAACATCGGCGACCGAATCGGCGCATCTACTTGGATCGTCCGAAGAAAAGCAAAGCTGTCCCCAAGGATAGGATGAGTAGAACTCACGTAACCCGTCCCAATCAGCTGATTGGTAATGCCAAACCTTTCGCTTGCCGGGAGGACAGGGGACTTCGGGTCGTGACAGAGGAGCAACTGTTTTGATCAGGCAATGATCAGATGAACCGAGCGGTGCATCGATCGTTACACGATATTGATCAGGATGCCTGGTCAGCAGCAGGTCTAGTAGAGAGGGAGTGTGATTCTCTATATCTGGTACTCTAGTTGGGTCGGTAACCAATTGAGAGAGATCATGGCCCAAAACAAATTCATGAGTAGCTCTACCCGCGTGGTCAGTAGTGTTCGATCCTAGTCGGTTCGTCTCCGCGTATCCGCTATGGAATCTGTAAACACACGAGTAAATCCGACTCTGATCTCCAAAGTCAACTTTCACCCATATGTTAGACAGATCCGCAGCTTCAAGCCCGTTGAGACGTCGGCAACAAATATCCCCCGGACGAAAAGACAGACTCCGGCACGACGTAGATATGCATGCTCGAGGTTGTAGCCTGGGTAACGTAGGTACGATGTGTCGGCCGGGGGAGATATTTGTGTCTCCGTCAAAAAGAGTAGAGCTGGTTTTGTGGTCTCTAGGTGGCGGTGGACGGCATTAAGATTGCAATAAAGGCCCCGGATGTTGCAGAAATTCACGTTAATAGTAGACGTTGAAGTTGCTTTACTCATTTTTTTAACGGCCATTGGATTTTTGGATTGAAAGGGAAGAGGGGTTGAAATTGCATCCAGTTGACGACAGTGAGGACAATGAGAGAGGTTAAAATAGGTCGCTCTGTCTGCGAGATCTGTGGTTAGCCAGCGTGGGGCACAGAAGGGCCCCCAGTCCCCCCTGAGAATAGCTGCCGGGGTCTACTCCTGTCTCCTACTCCAGGGCAGAAAGGGACAACCGTTGCACATAAAGTCCGGCCCTCACGTACTATCCAGTCTAGCATCTCAACCTGAAGAAAGGAAGGGAAGGGAAGGGAGCTGGAACTCTCACACTAGTACCAGAATACGCTGGCGTTGCCCCGTTAGCATTTTGCGGTACGTTTTAATGAGAGGGTACTCATAACCCAGGCGGGTCCTACCACCATGGAATGGGAGTCAAGTGGAGTTGCAGCCCTAAAAGCACAAGCCCAAGCCCAATTAAGTAAATACTTGCGCGTGTGCTAACAGGGCTGGCAGGGGGTGCGACGAGCACGCCTCCACTTACGCTTACCCCCTCAAATCCTTTACCACACACACTTCGCTTTCCGCTACTTCCGTCATACAATTCCTAAGGTTCTGCCAGCATACTTTAATATTTCTATTTCCAGATTCACAGCTGTCTAACTTCTTCGAAACTCTTTTTTGATATTCCTCTCTGATCGGTGGATCTTGAAGCTTCCAGCTTCGCTGATCCACTGGAAATAGATCAATCATACTTTTCTCTTCCGTTAACTCCCATGTGTATATGTAATTTTGTCTGCTGTCAAACAGTCCTATTACGTTATAATAGTCATATGTAATATTAAAACTCTTTCCTCTCTTTCTCAGCTTCACGCTGTATCCTGTCTATAGCAAGGTAGGCAGAGTAAACTTGGGAAACAAAAAATGAAATGGCAAAAGAAACGAACAAAACGAACAAAACAAAACAAACAAACATGACTGACTGTTTGAACGCAAAATAGATCCGAAAGACTTATATGGGAGGCCCAGGGACGGTTTAGACCTGGAAGAAGGTGTATGGATCAGATATTTTTCCTCCGCAATTTTTTTCTATATTGACCAGTGCTCAATAACTCAGTGCTAACGATTACTACAGTTGTTGTTTAACAAGTACGTCTACAAAATATATCTGTATGATACATACAATGCTTCCAATTCATTTCATTCCTTTGAAACTGAACATAGGTAACGCGAATCTATCAGATCTATATGAACGATGTAGCTCACATTCTCGTATGCATTGTCATAGAATGAATATATAGAGGCTTTCAGTGTAATTACAATTGATATGTGGGTCGAGATAACTATTAAGCCATTCAATTAGTTTAAATGAATTTCTTCAATTTACATTTGTAAGCTAAATGAATAGGTTACATTTTTTATGTAACGTTTAAAATATTTGTGTCAGGCATGGATGAAAACTTAACTATCTTGTTGTTTTGTATACAAAGTAAATAAAAGCACAAAGCTACAGCCACATAAACAAAATTGCATAATCTCTGTTTTAATTGTGACCTAAAAATATTATTTTATGAAAGACAGACACCATACAGTTCTTTGATGAAAAAACTACTAAATTATTATATAAGACTTTTTTATTATAGAATAATAGTAATTTTTAATTACTATTATTCTATAATAAAAAAGATTAATGTGCTTTACTTATATTCATGTTTGTTAAGATTTATTGTTCTTTTACTTACCACAATAACAACAGTATCCCTATGTAATTCTCTCAAATAATCATTCTCGAAACATTAAAACAAATATTTAATTTATTTATGATTGTAACTATAAATAAACAGAAAATACCTACTAATACAAAAACAATTCAGCATATTATTTTCATATATTGTAATAACATATCTTACTCGAAATAAACCGAAACAACGACCAAAATATAGCTCTAATATTATATTACTTTGTAAGTTTGCCCTTAAGCAAGGACCGTTAACATATCAGACAAACTAAAATACCTTTTTCTAGTCTTTCATGAAATAAATCTTTAATATTTTGTATTTAATCATCTGTTCTTATTTACTCCAGTTAAAATTATATAAGTTGATTTTATAATACATTTTAAAAGGCGTATAAAATTTTGAACTTGAAATTTTTAAAAATTCCAAGAGGCACGGGTTCAAATCCTGCTAGGATTTGAACCCGTGCCTCTTGGAAACCGTCCAAGTGCTCTGACCAACTAAGCCATACGTTCTCATCAAGATTACTTATGTTGACTTATTTATCATACCTAATTTTCATGTTTTTCCTTATCGTGTTAGAAGGTTTTATGTTTTTCTTGGGGATGTCGAAAAATATTTGTATAACATATTCTAGATAGTTTAAAATCATAAATAAATTTGTATTAATATACTAAAACTGGATGTAGTCAATAATAACTTTGATTTTTGCGATTGTTACACATTTTAAATAAAACAATTTCAAACGGATTATTCGTGTATATTAATTTGTTAACATTTTTGGAAACCCGACAATTCAAACACTTTAAACTAGTCTGCGGTAACGGTGGCATTCGTCTGTCCTTTGTGACATAATTATTTTATCAAACTACTGCTAACGATTTCTTAATTGCCTCGCGTACTGTCTTGGATTTTCGTAGAATGAGCTTACTGTATATGGTCTTTTGGTGTGGTGTGCTTGAGACTTTATTTTTTTTAAGAGTGGGTAGAAAGTTTTCAACCATCTTCTTTACTGAAATTAGGATGTTTTTGTATTTCAATAGCCTCGAGGATCATTCTAGGGATATATCTATTCTCCCGAGCGAGTATGTGGGGTTTATCGAACCTATTTCTTTCCTCATTTTTTTTAGCTTCACGCTGTATCCCACGAGCAGGCGACGCAGGGTAGGCAGAGGGAACCCGGGAACCTAGTGTTAAGACACTCCGTTTCCTACTTTCCGCCGAATTTGAGGCATTGCGTGTTGAGTGGCTGAACTCAACACCGCGCTTTTTTACCAGAGCGAAGAAATGAAACATTAAATATTTTAAATTGAAAATATTTAATATTTCATATCCTCGACTGGGGATCGAACTCAGAACCTACCGGTTACAGTCACACGCTTGTGCCGCTGCGCTACGACAGGTCTCAAGCCTCCTTCTTTCCTTATTAGTATTGAAATTTGTTTTAATAGGATTTTGTTTTAATATCTTTTTAAGTAAGTTTAAATTTACAACGAAAATTTGTATAACAAAGAAAATTTGTTTTAATATCTACTTAAGTATGTTTAAATTTACAAACAAATCTAAGTAAGAAGACAGGTTTGATGAATGTTTCATATGTTGGTGAAGTATGAGTATGAGTACCGTCCATAGCAAACTAAACTAGTATATCATTATACACTTAGTGTGTTTCTCATTACTATCTTTATGGGTTTGAAGTTATGACAGTAATATACGTTTTGTCTAGAGGGTCCGTTTTATTACTCTCGCACGAACTTTGCTACTGATATTAGAAGCGATTGTTATTATAACGGCTATGATACTTATCATTGTTGTATTTTATAGAAAAACATTTTGTGTGTGTGCGGGATGGTGTATATATATATATATATATATATATATATATATATATATATATATATATATATATATATATATATATATATATATATATATATAGTATATATATATATATATATATATATATATATATATATATATATATATATATATATATATATATATATATATATATATATATATATATATATATATATATATATATATATATATATATATACATACATACATACATACATACATATATATATATATATATATATATATATATATATATATATATATATATATATATATATATATATATATATATATCGGCGCGAAGGCAAAACGTAACTCGAATAGACGGTGAATTGACTCGTGTTGTCAGTGTTCTGCTGTCAAATGTTTATGGTTTGAGCGCCATTTGTATTATAAATACGACGGGTTTTCATTCTCCGGTTCAGAAGCGAGCCAGCCATCGACTGAGGGGA
This sequence comes from Eueides isabella, assembly GCA_019049475.1. Lineage (NCBI taxonomy): Eukaryota > Metazoa > Arthropoda > Insecta > Lepidoptera > Nymphalidae > Eueides > Eueides isabella. Next base: position 11,875,092 of record CM032387.1, read on the forward strand.
ACCTCTGGCTCCTGTGTCTCTGACACTCTGAATCTATTTTCAAATCAAATCTTATTGTTTGGTTTAAAATATTAAGGAAGTATTTAATTTAAATGTATTCAAATATTGCCATTTATTTACTAATTATTCTATTAGTAATGATAATATTTCATTAGACACTAGTTAAATTATTAGATGTAATATTATTAAAATTAAAGTTTTGACATAGTTTAATTTTTATATGACTTACTTTTTGAAGTTGATTTAAATTATCTATAATTAAATTAATATGTATTATTTACTTTTACTATATGTTTTGACTATATTTTAATGAAATAAACATGTATTCAATTAATCAATGTTATCTTTCCCTTACATCAGAAGTGGGATCGAATCGCACAAGTGATTCGACAAATAGTGACTCAATGGCGGGTATATTTTGAAAAACAGCGTGGCACCGATCCATGGTCGTGGTGTGTCACCGTTGACATGTTCTTTGAAGAAAGATTCTCAACTAATTATGATAATTGAAGTGTATCTTCGATGCTAATTACTTTACGAAATTAAACTGTGTCAGTGGATTTCATTTGATTCATTTATAACTACTGAAGGTATGAGTATCTTACAGCAAGCTATTATGAATGCGTTAGGTGACCTTGCTCACAGGTACGTAATTGTACATGTCGATAATGCTTTACTAGTATCGGAAAGAACATTGAACAGGGATTGAAGATCTCTACATGAAGTTCTCGAAGTCATCAATAGTTCAGGTTTCGCTCTAAATTAAATTTAAATTTTCCTTTCTTAAAAAACGTGTTGAGTTTTTTTTTAGGATTTGAATTTGAAGCAGGTGACATCAAACCCAAAAAGCGTAAAATTGAAGCCCTGTCCTCATTACCACTTCTTCAAGCTACCTACTCAGCATCTGGAGAACTACATAAAGCGTGCGAGCGTTGATGGGTACGGTACAATCTTGTTACAATTGGTTGACAGTAAGTTACGTCCAGTTGACTACTTAGTAAATGCACGACTTTGGGTGAGTTGTGATACCACTACGAGTTGGAGACCCTCGCAGTAGTTAATACGGTAAGACATTTTAGACACTATTTGCATAAATTGATTGGAAAATTCGTAGTCTTAACAGATTGCAACGTCATTAACCACATCGCAAAACAAGATCCCAGAGTACATAGATGGTGGACCTGGTGGTAGTGAGCTTTCGGATAGCTGTGTTTTCTCAGAGCACCAGCGAGATTCGGAAATAAAGAAGGTAATGTCTAACTTAAATTAACGATGTCTCAATGAGGAAAGACATTAGAGTTGAGATCAGGTATACCTCATCGTAAGCTACAGCAAAACGAGCGAACAAAATGCTTGCCCGTTGTTCCTCGTTCACTGAAGTGGTCTGTCATTAACAATATTCACGAGTCTATTATCAATGTTGGATACGAAAAGACTTTAGAGAAGCTGTACAACTACTACTGATTTAAAGGTGTGAGTAGATACGTTACGTTTACTTAAATTTGTGGACAATTGTGTGACTTGCACAATTGTGAAACGTAAGATACAAGCTGAAATGCAGACTATATCAATAGCTATCCCTTAGCATATTGTTCACATTTGATGTTACCGGTAAGTGGAGTGAAAAAGCGAACAAAGGAAATACGTCTTCGTGTTGATCGACGCATTTACCAAGTAAATATTGTTCTATCATACTAAAATATTGACAGCAAAAGCAGTACTGGGGTAGTAAAGGACAGCGTGGCTCTTTTTAGAGCACCTGTACATATCATAGCAGAGTTTTGCGAGGGTAAGAACATCGCCCTTCATCTTATTGTCACAGGCACTTGTCGAAAAGTAGAAAGGATATTGAGCGTACTAAGGTCAATGTTAACAGCAGTTCAAGCTGATAAGGATAACAATATGATGTAAAGCTTTGGTTAAAATAAAGGACGTATCCCGCCGAGTTTCTTTCGCCGGTTCTTCTCAGGTCTGAGGCGGTAACTTTAGTGAACCGGTGGTAAATTATCTGACGTTCAAAAAAAAACAATGGCTTGTAACTTCTTTTGTTATATAAAATATTTGAATTTGATAACTCGTTGCAGGATTTATAAGGGCATGTACTTAACTTTACTGTCAATAGAGTAACAAACGAGTCATTCGAAGCTTTTAGTAGGAAAAGTCGCGCGCCCTCTTAATTTAAAGGCTAATTACGATAATAACCGATATGTCTTGATGAGGTTAGGCAGGTAGCTTCTAATAATATTGAGATATCCGCGCGGTATGATAAAGATTGTTTTGATAAAATAAGGTAAACAGTTTTCGGTTGGCAGGTTCGTTCTTATTGAGAACGAAGAGAGAAATCGGACAAAATAAGATGCCAAAATTTAGAGGTCCTTTTCCAAATTGTTGAAGTACTAGACGGTAATCGTTATGTCTTAAAGTCATTACTAACAATCGTACATACAAATATCCACACGAACGTATCCGTAAAATGCCTGAAGGTCAATCACTAATAGATAGAGGTGAAAATGATAATGTGGTTGAGGACTCTTGTTGAAGAGTCTAGTTAAGTTGTAAATCGGTGTCTACTCTTTGAAGTAGCCCGTGGGCAAGCAGTAGGCGGTGCGGCCCTGGGTGGTGTGGTCGGGTCTAGCCTTGTAGCGAAGACCGTAGAGTCAGGTGCGACTCGGCATTCCATAGTGGAAGTTCATACAGAGCAAGTTTGTTGAAATATGTTTTAAAGTCATGATTTGTTGTGATTGATGTGACACGATGTCATTGTTGATAGGCCTCAGACATAATAATTCAAATTAAATGAAACTAAATATTAAATTCGCTATACATAGTTATAAATACTGTTCTCTGCTTCATTGATTACAGAAGGTAATTGTTGTGTAGGCTAATAAATCTTAATATGAAGATACGGGTAACAGTAGTTCAATTTATTTTATGACGGTAAAAATCTTTTCTGGTAGGAATGGCCGAACGGTATTGTTCTCTTGTGTTTTTGTTACAGAGTTACCAGACACACTATGAAGTTAAAAAGGTATTGTTTTAGAAGCACTCTTAAGTTTCGAGTTTAGAGTGACGTGGCCGTATCGGCTATGGGTGAAGTTAACGAAGCTGATGGATATCTTAACAACGCGGAACCAAACCGTGTGTTTATATTTGATTACTTTTTACGACATCACTGAATTCATGTTTGATTTAACGAAATAATTTTGACTTGACACTTGACTGACAGACTTCTTAATTTGTGTTCAATTTAACGATTAGTTATGTTGCTCTTATATGGTCTTTATAGGACATGACGTTTATGGGACAGACTTACCACTTCAATAATTTAAAGTAAAAGTTAAAGATATATTGTTAGGCAAAGCATATTATTCAATTTAAGACTATTATCATAAAAAAAAGCGTGACATTCAAAGCTGTTGTAATTTTGTTACATATTTTCTTTTATTTGTATTTTGAAAACGGCAACTGTTGAGTTTATTGCCGGCAGCCGGTGGTAGCTTCTTATAGGACTGACACTACAGACATTTAATGTAACGTAACGATTCAAAAGTAATTGTAGTAGCCTAAATGAATAAAGAATATTTTTATTTGTGGTCCTGTAACATGGCCAATAGGAGCGCTGAGGCTTTGAGGCTAACGTGCTTATTTGTTTTGTGACGAGAGTGCAGACGGGATGTGATCCCTGATGCATAGCCAATATTAGCGCTGAGGCTGAGGCTAACGTGTTTATTTATTTTGTGACGAGAGTGCAGACGGGATGTGATCCCTGATGCATGGCCAATATTAGCACTGAGGCTATGAGGCAGATGTGTTATTGTGCGCCGACGGGATGTAATCCCTGACGCAATTGCTAATATTAGTGTTGTGAGTTTGAGTCTTATGTGGATAACTGTTATATTATTTCAGAGTCTTAAGTGAGTAGGCGCAGGGACGCGCCACTCATCAGAATGGCCGTATCGGCGCAAAGGCAAAACGTAACTCAAATAGATGGTCAATTGACTCGTGTTGTCAGTGTTCTGCTGTCAAATGTTTATGGTTTGAGTGCCATTTGTATTATAAATACGACGGGTTTTCATTCTCCGGTTCAGAAGCGAGCCAGCCATCGACTGAGGGGAACCTCTGGCTCCTGTGTCTCTGACACTCTGAATCTATTTTCAAATCAAATCGTATTGTTTGGTTTAAAATATTAAGGAAGGATTTAATTTTAATGTATTCAAAAATTTCCCTTTTTTTTCTAATTATTCTATTAGTAATGATAATATTTTATTAGACACTAGTTAAATTATTAGATGTAATATTATTAAAATTAAAGTTTTGACATAGTTTAATTTTTATATGACTTACTTTTTGAAGTTGATTTAAATTATCTATAATTAAATTAATATGTATTATTTACTTTTACTATATGTTTTGACTATATTTTAATGAAATAAACGTGTATTCAATTAATCAATGTTATCTTTCTCTTACATATATATATATACCTATAATAATATATGTAATTAAGTATAGGTATATATATATATATATATATATATATATATATATATATATATATATATATATATATATATATATATATATATATATATACCTATACTTAATTACATATTCGTTTGCTACTCAGTATTGTAGAAAATGTCTGATATTTTCCTCATTTATTTATATCTCCAAAAATTGTTTAATATAATTCCTAAGAACTAAAATCTTCAACCAATTCTAACTTTTAATACATATTAAAATACAAACATTTAATAAAATACAAACGAAAATGACACGATATATTTCGCACCACAAAAGGGGTTAAATTTATTAAAGTTAACTTCTAACTTACAGTTTCCGGAAGCATAAATGTTTAATTCAATATAGCGGCTAAGTCTCGTAATTACTGGCAACACTAGTTTAATTTTATAATCAGGGTACTCCCTAATCAGAGATATTTCTCTGACATACTGACATATTGTAATTATTCATAGAGTACGGGAACGGGACACAGGACGGTTAGTCAACGATAACTGTGGGTCATCGTGTCTCTTTTATCATTTGTTGAACACTCGCACTCATGCTAATGACTACCCTCTCTCTTCCTCCCCTACTCTATGTCTATATGCTAAAAAATAATGATCAATCGTCGAAAAAAAATAGCTATAAATATTCAACTTATAGGCTTAATTCAGGGTACAATTTCCATTATCCAAAGATAAATACGCATTTTTAAACGTAAACATATATTATAAAGTAAACTACATTTTACAACAATGCCTGGCCTGTCGTGGCGCAGCGGCACAAGAGTGTGACTGTAACCGACAGGTTCTGGGTTCGATCCCCAGTCGAGGAAATGAAATATTTAATATTTTGAATTTAAATATTTAATGTTTCATTTCTTCGCTCTGGTAATAAGGCAAAGCGCGGCGTTGAGTTCCGCCACTCAACACGCAATGCCTCAAATTCGGCGGAAAGTGGGGAACGGAAGTAAGTGGAACGGAGTGTCATAACACTAGGTTTCACTTCCGTTCCCTCTGCCTACCCTGCCAAGTGCGGGATACAGCGTGAAGCTGAAAAAAAAGAAAAAAAAAAAGCAACAATGCCACAATGTCATAATAATAAATTATTTTAACTGCCAGTAATAATAATATATCAAATTATACAGTTTCATTAACGCAGAACCTCATGGTAATTATGTTATTACTGAATATATATCAAATGTACAGTTAATGGGTTCAGAATTGACTTAATCTTATCTAATAATGCATAAATAATAGAATACAAAAAATATTATACACGTATGAAAGAGAATGTGACATCAAGCGCAAGTTTGATATAAAAGAACGCAAGGAAATATATTTTTAGTGTTTATTATAATAATTTCGAATATATTTAAAGAACATTTTATGGTCTCAACGTACGGACGCTGATTTGAACGTTTTTTTTTATTAATACATTTTATGTTTTTAACCATAAGTAAAAAGCTGCTAATAAGATTAATAAGTATAATCTTACGTGCCTCATTTGTTACTCAACACGCTATACAGCCGTGAGACAAAAGGTAAATTAACCAGAAAAGGGTTACTTTACAGGTTATGATTGATGGAGTTGATATATTTTATTAAGTTACTCCGAAAACGCTGATAGCACTATAAACATTACTATTGAATGATATCTATAGAACTAATGAAATCCATATAGACTTAATAGAAATTGAGTATTAATGTGCCTCCGGAAAACATACAGCATTGTTATGAAGAAGCAGTATGTACCTAGCCATAGACATGCGATTGTATGCATAGATTATAGAGTAAATAGTTACAATTTACACCTACAGATAGTGCCTGTTTCTATACCAGCAAGGTGATGTGGGAAACGAACACATTTTTCAAATCATAGCGTTTTGTACTTTCGCCAGTAGCGGTTGTATTTTATTTTACTAAGTTTTTAGTTGTCAGTAGTGAACTGCATTAACAGTTTTAATAATTAATCCTCGTAATCTATTCGTGCGTCGTGGTTATTTTCGCGACGAATTTTGCTCCTAGTGAAGACGTCGGTGAGACCTATGGAGCCCCAGAGGCTTCAGTAGTCCGTCTTTCGACTACATCGCGGACGCCGTCGGCCGAGAGGGACGACAATCTAGCAGGTAACCGTTGATCCTCGGATCAACGTGTTATATAAAAAAGGTCAGTTTCTTTACTTATTATTAAATGCACCAGCAATGCGCTCTAAATGCATTATATGATATAATGCGGAAACATGAATATTATTGAAGTACCCCCAAGAGGAAATAATATTTTTTTTTTCATCGAATCTAATTCAACAAATTACAACCATTTAAATTGCCCACATATCCGTTATTTTAAAGCCTACTATGAGGCTTATATCTCATATCCGTTATTTTAAAGCCTGAAAGATAGGCTTGCTTTCCTGGGTGTTTAGGTAACTTAAAAGCTAACGACGAGATATGTTGCTTAAATCCAATTAATTTATTCAAAAGCTGACCGACTGACTTCCGATAATTTATCTCCGTAATATAAATTATCAGGGCAATCTTTAAATGTGCGGGAAAAAGGCACAATCGAAAGTATCACAAGTTGGCAAAAAAAAAAAAAAGAAACTCAGTGTTCTTGACAATATTCCTCCTAGTGAAGAATTTTTTACCTGGTCAGACCAAGCGTATGTCTTTTGGCAATACCCTCACAATCACAATAAATAAATTAATAGTTTTAGCAGACAAAATAATTTTCCTTTTTAAATAAAGAAATTTGCTATCCAGCACGTTTCAGCGGAGGGTCGTGTATTTTAATTTTTCTTAGCTTTAATAGCCATTGGCAAGCGTTGGGTGCGAATAATTACATAAATTCAGCATAACAAATTTACATTTACTTACCAAATTCTAATGAAAAGAAATCACGAGACAGTATTTAACTAACTCTTCCCCTGTAATGTCAACTCTTCCCCTGCAATGTCAAATAATAAAAGAGCTATTAAGTAACCTTGATGGTTTACTGGAAATTTAAAAGCTTTTCTACGGAAGAAAAGTGTAGGCTCAATGCGTTCGATTATCCCAGCTTCACGCTGAATCTTGCCCATGGCAGGGGGGCGTAGGGAGCTTGGGAGTTCTGATGTTGAGATACTCCGTATCGTTTCCCACTTTTCGCCGAATTTGGGAAATTGTGCGTTGAATAATTAAGTGATTTTCGTCCAGTAATTATGACAAGTGACAAAACATTTCCAACCGATATCACAAGCTAAAATTTCTACAACCACGAGGCTGTATGATAAAACTAGACACTTTGTCGGTATATTTCTACCTAGCACTTGTGAGATCTCACGGACCTTTTCTGAGAGTCTGTTACCAGCTCTTTCTTTACGATACGAAATAACATGTCTTCCATTCGACCTGGCTTCAGCGCCGTATCCCCTTTTTATTTCTGTAACATGCTAGGTCGCGGAGACTTTGCGTGGATAAGGAATGTCGAGTTCTAGTGTATCTAGACGACTTCCTTCTGGTCTATCATGACCAGTCCAAGTTATGCCTGCAAGTTGCGGAAACTGTGCGGCACTTGGAGAACCGGGGCTGGCAAATAAATAATCGGAAGTCCGGGTTAACTTTGACACATCATTGCGAATATTTGGGCATATGTAAGCAGAAGAAGGATCTACTTCCACCTTAAAGGTCGACAACGCACCTGTAGCTCCCCTGGTGTTACACGAGGCCGTGGGCGGCGGTAAACACTCACCATCAGATGACCCGTACGCTCGTTCGCCTTGTTTTGAGACGGCACAAAATTCGGTGTCGCTGCCTATGAGGAGACGATACAAGCTATATAGATCTATGGCTCAAGTACTACAAAAAAGTCGACTTAACTTTGCAAATGCAATCTTGTCATTTCTCGAGACCGTTTACATTGTCGAAGAATGAAAATATTTCTACGACGTTTAGACAGGATAAAACCGAGAAAGAAACTGCCAGTCCCGGGTGTTGTGGCACAAGAGATGATGTGTTGGCGCGGAGCCACTTGTCACAGTTTGCCTATTCACAACAAATCTGCTACCCATTTCCTTGCGACGGACGCATCGAAATTGGGTTAAGGGGAGGTCAACTGGATGGAAAGACAATGTCTGGACCCTGGGTAAACCACCAAAGTAGGTGGTACTGCAAAAAAAAAAAAATGCAGTGGTAGGAGCATTGCTAATAAGTGTAAATCTCCTAAAAAGTACTCGTGTCTTAATTCAATCGGGCAACCACGCGTTCATTGCCTACCCTCGAAGAAAGGGAGGGACAAAGTCCGTCGCTCTGTTAGCACTCACGGCGAGATTGCTACATATACTGGCTCAATACAAAATAACTGTATCAGCCTATTACCTCCCAGGAAAATACAACACAATAGCGTCCAGATTGTCACGATGGACCATTCGAGTGGCATCTTCATCCGCAAGCTAAACAGCTGATAGGTATTCCTGAAGTGGTGATGCCCGGAAATAGACTTATTTGCGACTTCTGTACAACATTTGTATCGATAGAATGATAAGATCAGTTTGCAAATTATATAGATGCCTGAAAGCATGATTGTTGAAGCAAACCATGGAGATACAGACTAGCTAGGGACTAGTCTAGCAATAGCTCCAGAGTGGCCATGAGTATTTTGGCTTCAAGACCTGATAACCAGAACTCTGGATAACCCATACGAAATACCGAACGTTTCAGAGAACCTAATAGGGGTGAAACAGTGCAGGCGGCATTGTCTCCTCAAACGTAAGCATTGACCCTCAAGGTTAGGTAAGTTGAGGGTGGTGGTTGACTAGTTAAGGTGGTCTGAACAAGTAAAAAAAAAGTGTTGGTGACTTTTTTCACTTAACCTACACCCCATCCATTAAAAGATGGATAAGGTGGTGCTCAGACTTTTATTACATTTTAAATTTATTTAACCTACAATTTCTGTGAAAGTTTAGCAATTTTGCTAGAGTTTTTATTTTTCTCTGAGTTAAAGGAAAATTATCATTTAGTACAATTCGTACTGATAAAACTGCTGTTTAAGCATCTTTTTCAAACTTCATGGTATGGTATGGTATTATTATTTGATTATGGTCTATCGAGATTCAACGTTCATGATATAACAGCCACTTAAAGTAATAGGCGCGTCAATATCAAAAATGATTAAACCACCATCAGACATGAGATCCTAGAATCATCCTAGATCAATTGTCTTTGATCAAAATCGACCCACAGATAATTTGGTCGATGTAGAACGTAAAATGGCCCGCTATATTATAGTTTCAGATAATAGCATTTCTTGATAATAGTGAACATAATAATAGCGTCATTTGACTCCAAAGACAGGTACACATAATCACCAAAATCAATCTGTATTGAAACTCTAAATTCTACCAATCTAGTTAAAATACCTGCCAAGTTACTCTTGTTAGGCTCTCGATAGAAAAAAGTTAAGCAAGTGAAGTTGATAATATAAATCTATTTTTAACAATTAATAACAAAATAAAATCTACTTCTCGCACAATCATTGGTTATTGAATGTACGAAGTGGGACGAATTGTTCTCAAACATGGTAGAATTAAGGCTTCTGGGAAGCTGTATATCTACTGTAGCTTCTGCTGGGTGAATGGAGAATCAACTCGTAGATGATATCTTATCTCAGGGAAACTGGAGATCTTCTAATAGGTTCTATAATGCTTATGCGTAGCTGTCGTAAAATAGAACTCTCTAGGGTGTATAGAAATTCGGGTGTTAATGCGTTTGCATCATCATAGATTGATGACAATAATGATTTCTGTTACCTAGTATTATTATTTGTAAGATGGTACACAAATAATTAAGTTTGTCTTTCAATTAGCAGGCAATTTATAAATATATATACAAAATTTGTATTTATGATTTTGATTTAATAATAATAATAATAATATATACTTTATTGTACACCACATAGTAGAGAAAAAAAAAAAGAACAAAATACAAATATAAAATGTACAACAGGCGACCTTATCGCTATAAGCGATCTCTGCCAGGCAACCTAAGGTGTAGGAGTTGTTAAAACGGTAGGGGATTTACTTGCTAAGCAAAAATATATAAATAACACATAATACATTTTGATTTCTTAAGAGTAAATGATAAAAGTGTTAAACTAAACGTTAACATAGTTTTTCATTGTATTTATGATCAACATAGCGTTTTTCTTCATTTTCACCAGCAGATAACAAACACATCTTCATAACAATGCTGTATGTTTTCCGGAGGCACATTAATATACCGGTTTTACATTACAATAAAACCGTTATTATGTGCCGAGAGGGAAAACATACAGCATTGCAGGAAAACCTTCCTGGTGAAGACTATGATTTGAAAAATGTGTTCGTTTCCCACATCACCTTGCTGGTATAGAAACAGGCACTATCTGTAGGTGTAAATTGTAACTATTTACTCTATAATCTATGCATACAATCGCATGTCTATGGCTAGGTACATACTGCTTCTTCATAACAATACTGTATGTTTTCCCTCTCGGCACATAATAACGGTTTTATTGTAATGTAAAACCGATATAATCTGAATACCTTAAAATACATATTTTGTTTATTGTTAATAATTTTTTATTAAAAAAAATCACATGTGAAAACATACATAATATAATAACTGTATTGTGAAACTTCAAATGTATTTTTATAATAATAAACTATGAAGAACAGACAATGCGATGAATTTTCTACATTAAAATGTGACGTTTTGTAATCGGTCGATCTATATGCGCTACTATTACAATACGTTTTAATTGTTGATACGAGAGAACTATTTTCAGATATTTTCGCTTAATCCTTGTTATTCTGTTGTTGCTTTAGTTGTTTTTTAAAGCTTTTAATATATAAAGGTAAAAAAAACATGAATATGCCATAACTGAGCAATGCTTGCACTTTTTTCCGCCAAAGTTGAAACTAAACTAAACTAAACTTACAATACAGACAAAGTGGCCGTTGTTAACATGTTCAAATACTCGTAAGTAAAACAAACGTAGCCGAAAAGTTCAAATCCGTAGAAATGTTATATTATAACATTTCTACGGATTTGAACGTTTGTTTACGTTTTGTCTCAAGCCGAAATTAATAAATTATAAATTAATAATATTTCTGCGTCTTGTCTCTTACATTAACATATTCGTTGACAGTATTATGTTATACAAATACTAATTAAATTTTGCTGTAAATTAATTTTTGTTTCATGTTTTGTAATTTTCTAATAAGTATGTTGCAAAGATAAAGTCATATGGTATTGTAATTTTTTTTATTTAACTGCCTTTTAAAATAATTATACATAAAATGAAAAGATATTTTATTTTATTTTTGCAGGTGCGGACTGACAAAAATTTTTTTCAGTCTGCACCTGCAATAATAAAGCTTCATTTCGATAGAAAATGTACTTTGTATTCTCATATCGGTACATTCACGTGTATGTATAATATGAATACAACTTTTCTTTCTCATATAGTAGAGCATAAATGGATCAACCAATTTAGCAAGAATTATGATTCGATTCGTCTGGCGTGAATGTCAATGGCCATGCTAAGCTATAAAACTGAGCAATATTGCGAAGTCAAAATGCAAAAAAATATATTACGCACATAGTTATCTATTTTTATATTTATAATGTAATTCATAATATAAAAAAAATCTATTATTCGAATTTTTATTTCAACTAATTTTTCAATTACTACAATGAGTATGAAACAGCAGATGGGGACGTACAAATCAGTATATCTTACAATAACAATATAAGATATTAATAATCTTATAAAGCTGAAGTGTTTTAATACTAGATCGAATCAAAAAACATTTTTGTATGGCACTGTTCACTTATCAAGGGAAATTGATGTAACATTTAAATATATTTATAACATTAAGCGCGTCCATGACGCCGCAGCCAGGTGGACTAGGCCGCAAGCAAAAGTTACTGTTGAATAAATTTTAGTATAAATCATATAATAAAAATATTGTATACAATAATAGAGAATAAATAACTTTAAAAAATTAAATGAGTCGTGTCTCAGTATACTATAGCTACTGAAGCTTTTTTAATATTTTTAAAGTATTAATCCAGATTTAAGTCAGAATAATACTTATTTAGAAAACGTATAAGTATCTTAACGTTGCGAGATTCTAACTCGCGCCTTTTTGACGAATCCCAAGAGGTGCGGGTTCAAATCTCGCTTAAAAACTTTCTAGACAAAATAGAATTATTATATCAATATACATACGAGTATTTACGCAATAATTATTATAAGATGCTAAGAATGAGATAACGTGATATTTTATCTGGCATGTAGAAAAATAGGCAAATAGAATTTAGTCTTGTTACTTATTTCTCTTTTTATTCTTGGGATTTGAAACAAAACGCAGCCCTATGCCTTACCAGAGCGAGGAAAAGAATAATTATATTTTTTCAGCTTTACGCTGTATCCCACAAATAGCAGGGTAGGCTATAACACTTTGCATTAGTCCGTGGTCACGGGAGTCTACCCGTGACCAAAGACTATTGTAAAGTGTTCGAAACGTCGGATTTCCAAAAATGCTTACCAATCAATATGAAAAAGATAATATTTTCGTTTTAAGATAATAATATACTCTTATTATGATAAGGAAAAATAAAGACATAATGTTTATCTAAAAACAGATGTACATAATATAATTCTGCATGTTTTATTGAAATTGTTAAATTACAATTTCATATAGAGATTTATTCAAATTCGCAATACATGTTATAGGATTAACATGAAACGCATGAATAAACAATGTTAGGCTTTAGTGCTGGTGTGTACAAATTGCAATTTTGTGTTTGAAACAATTAAAATGCCAATTTCAATTATTATTATTTAATATTAATACTAGCAATCCATTCGTGACTTCTTTTGACTTAAAGAATTATTTTTTAATAAACCTAAATATATGATCGCAGCACGCTTGTAAATGGTTCTTAATATAAGGATATTTGATATCCGTGGCTATGTTATCATAATTTTTTTAAAGTAATTTTGATTATTTTGGAAATAAAAAATACAACCTATTTTAACGTTGCTACATTACATATAGGGGGGTTAAGTTTTTAACGTTCTCTTTTTCTTTTTTGTTGCATCCAGCACATGGCAGGATATTCAGAGGAAACTTTGGACTCCAGTATGGACCCCATTCAGTTCTCAACGCCACTTTACAGAAGCAAATATAAATAATAATAATATTTAATTTGAAAGTGTTACATATTCATGTCTTTGAGTGGTGTTCGAACTCAATAACTCACAAGACTAGGAGTAACCAGCTTTTATTAAATTCTTGTATTGATATCATGTCTGTAGCTGTTCTTTAAGTAATTGTGAATATTTTTACGAAAAAGTATTATTTTATCCTATATGTACTGTGATGCAACCTTAAGAATACCTGTTTCTATAAAAAAAATTTTCAGGAATTTACGAGCTTCTATGCTGTAGATGGCCCCAACCGCTCTTTTTTGAATTACGAATATAGATTCGATACCTACAGCATTGCCCCAAAGTAATATTCCGTAGGACAATATACAATGAAAAAAGCTGAAGTTGCCCGGCAAGTCTAGCATGCTGTATCGACATCCAAAAGCTGCCTCACTTTTCTAACAGCGTAAGCAACGAAGCTCAGTCTGCCTGCAAAACAAGACAGATAGGGGCCCCATTGAAGTTTCGAATCTAGGGTTGATCCCAATATTATTATTTTTGCCGTGCGATTCCGGCTTAGAATAGAATCACTCTGGTACTGATGATGATGGTGTCGTAAAAGGCGACTAAAGTACGCGCATGGGCAGACTCGACCGGATCATTACCACCCCCGGCATTTAAAACCGGCGTTAAGTAATGGCTTCAGCCACTGCGTTTCGCATGGGGTAATACCGGGCCCATCCACCTTATAGACCGACAACGCTCCTGTAGCGAATTTGGAGCTACACGGGCCGTGGGCAATGGTAATCACTTACCATCAGGTGACCCGTACGCTCGTTTGCCGATTCTCGTCCATAAAAAAAAAGAATAGTCCGGCTAGTCTAGCCGTTCAGTATCAACATCCATAAGCTGCCTCACTTTTCTAACAGCGTAAGAAACGAAGCTCAGCCAGCCCGCTAAAAGAAGATAGATGGGGGCCCCATTGAAGTTTCGAATCTAGGGTTGGTCACAAGAACACCGCGGTTACAAAAAATATAGAATTTCACTATCAATGTTTAAATTAAGCCACTCTGTCCTACCTTTCTGTATACTAAATTGTATATATTTAGCTTTCTGTGTGTTTATTACCAAATTATTCAGATTAAACTAGTTAAGTATTTCACTTCATCATAGTTGTCTTTATTACGATCAACTTTAAAAATTAACAAAATATCATCAGCAAATAGTTGTCTAAATTATGGTCTTAATTGCGTTAGTAAATTATGCGATGAGCCACTTATTAAACATCAATGACAAGAGAGCTGCAATGTGAGTTATAATAGACCTTAGTAACTTAACAGACATATCCCATAGATCATAAGTTTTATTTTACATTGTGACGAACGATTCCACTGCTTCGTACCGTACAGCTCGTGTAATTTATCCCTACTGCAGTATATAGCCACGGTTGCCCACTTGCTAAATTTTACTTTTAAATCTTCAGAAACAGATTACTCACTCAGTCAGCTTCACGCTGTATCCCGCACGAGGCAGGGTAGGCAGAGGGAACCCGGGAACTTAGTGTTAAGACACTCCATTCAACGTCCGTTCCCCACTTACCGCCGAATTTGAGGCATTGCGTGTTGAGTAGTGGAACTCAACGCCGCGTTTTGCCTTATTACCAAAGCGAAGAAATAAAACATTAAATATTTAAATTTAAAATATTAAATATTTCAAAAAGAAAACAGTTTTAGATGTAATTAGTGAAATAAAGACATTTAGCAGTAAAATAGATATATTAGTATAAGACTAATTCGTATTTTATTAAAAAGTGTCTGTTATAAGTATTTTCTTTTTAAAGTTATCTTGAAACAAATTTAGTCTATTATAAGTGTTTGGCCTAATTACTGAAAACTTTAATTCTCAAGAGTTATACATGTGTATCATTTTCACATGAGATACGTTAAACAAAATAAATCAACCAATTCGTATTTCAAATTCTTAGTCCAATTATAAAGAAAAAGTTTATAATGTGATGAAGCAAAATCTTCAATAGAAAGTTATGTTTTAAAATATAAAAAAAAAAAAACTTACTTTCATCACTTACATTGTGTGATAAATACGACTATTTACTTAAATCATAATCACATAGCTTATTTAGGATTTTTTTAAAGTATTCATAAAAAATAGAAGGCAATTAGTGAACATTTTCAACCTTCGATTCAGTATGGCTCGTTGTCTTCAAATTTAATTGGGATCTACGGAGCATATAAAAATTGACGAAACGCTACTTTTCATGAAAAAACAGCAATGCAATTGATTTTATTTCATCAGCTGTAACATTTGATGAATACCGTTTTTGGTGCATTGCGTGCTGAGTAACGGAACTTAACGCCGCGTTTTGGACTTAGTAATGAAATTATAGGGGGAGGTACAGTTTAAAAAAGTAACGATATGCACAACCATCAAGTAAAGACCTCACAATTTTGATTAAATTACACTGGTAAACACTATTTTTGTCACTCAAACTTTGTTATGAATTTTGTTTAAGTTTGTGTATTCGTATTAATAATATCTTAATGACTGTTCTATCACGTCCAGTTTTTTGAGACAGATATACATTATTGCTGATCTCATATACGCGTTTTTATTAAATATAAAAACAATAAAAGAAGAATATTTGGGACATATGCCTTTTGCTATACCAATGATTTGGACCAAACCAAAGAACGGTGTTTACGGTATAAATTTGTTTACGGTAAACAGATCAATCAGAAAGTCAAGATTCTACTCCGGAATTTGTTCTAAATCAGCATAATCAACCATAATTAAGAATTATTACAGTCAATATTTGTAGGTACACAGATACGCTAACTGATAAAGGATACGATTTTGGAAGAAAAACTAAATGATCAAAAAAATCTCGCCTGTGTTTGGTTTGTAATCGTTGTTTAATAAAAAGAAAATTGTATTTTTTATTTTAAGCAATAATTTCTATAAATATAGCTGATAATTGCAATTTTTAACAAAAAAAAATATTTAACAAGGAACCCAGTCGTATCAATTGTTTTTCATTCATATATTTTTATATAAAATTTCACGTGGCAAAAAAGTTAAAATTTTGTTAACCAATGTTATGTACATATATACTCGTATAGCAACCACGTATACATTAATTTCGACGTTCGATTTTTATAAAATATTTAAAAAGATGAGCAAGTGTTTTAAAATAAAAAAAAATATATATATAATAAAACACTAGAAGGATCGAAAGAAATAAACTACAATAAAAAACTTTCATGTTAATGTACTTGTTATTGCACTAAAAAATGCATAAAAAAGTTGTAAGTTAGTTTTTAATAAAAGTTGCCGCTAGTTAAGTCAAGTTAAAATATTAAATTTATACTTAAAATTTATAGTAGAGTTTCTAAAATTACCTCTTTTGCTCGTAACGAAGTAAATTTTCACATTAAAAATTTCATAACAGTTATGATAAAATTATATTTTAAAGAAACAAACGTGATGAATTACACTGATACTTGAGGAGTATTGCGTTCCGGTTTGAATATGAGAATAATAAAACAAACGCAAGCATCACGTTCTAATAATTGTATTCATTTAATAATGAATATTTTTTTCTTTTTTCACAAGGGCGTCCTGTAAGACTCGGACCGCGTTTTGCATTCACCGTTCTTGGTATGTAGCCCTATCTACATACTTTGGTTTGTTCACTTTAGTGATGGGGTCATCATCATCGGTTTTTGTATTGTTTATTTTTTTTACTTTAAATTAATAACATTTTTAAAATAACAAAAAATATATGAAGTTTAGATTTTCAATAAAATTAAATACATATATGATTTACAAAATTTATTGATACAAAATATATTATAATTTATTAATTCGAAATATATTATAAATTTACAAAATTCATTTTGGAATTTCCACAAAGTCCTTCATTTACGGTGACTGATTTCATTTGCGCTTTGTTAAAAAATGTCACACATTTCGCTTTCACACAAATTGTATGATTAAACCCCTAAAGATACAAATTCAATGCAAATTAAAATGTTATACAAAACCGCCTTTAATGTAAAAACGTTTTAATCTGTAAATGAAACGGGGATAACGCGTTTATGACTGCAATTAAAGAGTCGAAATTAAAAAAATACATGCGAGAATTTACTCGTTATCGAGCTTATTAAATGTTTTACGTCACATTTTATTAATAATAATTTGTGATGCAGTTTTGTATTTTATTTTAAAATATTGAAGCCTATATAATAACTAATAGGTTGATAGGAAAGTAATTTGGTTTTTTTTTCTGGCAGAGGATTTAATTGTATTTTTCACATTTAAAGCGTATAATTTTTATTTGTTTTGAGAGCTCATATAGCAAGGCTTATGTGTCAAAACTTCCAAATGATTGTACGTAGTAACTTTTGGTGGCTGATTTTTTAAGCGAGAGCGATAAGCAGCAATTTTGACATATCTTACTGTTTTACCACAGAAAGCGTAAAAATTACTGGGGACGAAAAATGGGTTGTATACAACAACGTCAAACGCAATCATCGCAGGTCATGGAGCAAAAAATATGAACCGGCTCTAACTATTTCCAAGGCAGATATTTACCAAAAAAGGTGATACTGTCTGTATAAGTATATATCTGGTTGGATTTTCAATAAATCTTTATTTTCGAACCTTTATCAGATAGCACAACGATTAATTTAGAAGTCAACTAAACTGTCATCAGCTGGACAAACTGAACGATGCACTTCATAAAAAAAGGTCAGAACTAATCAAGAGGAAAGGTGTAGTTAATTGTACAGCTTGAATGGGATACAGTGCCAAATCCACCATGTTCTCCAGACCTGACACCATCGGAATATTATTTCTTCTGGTGACTCCAAAGTTGGCGGTAATTTTTTTTATGAGAAAATATACTACTACTAGCAAGATGGCAAAGATGTTTGTTTGATCAGAACGGCCAATCTACAATTTAAGAAAGATTTTGTGCATTCTACGAAAACTGTCTTTCCTTTACACAAAAAAAAGAAATTACATTCCGAACAACCCAATATATGAACATATTATTTTTATTTTATTTAAGATATTTACGCCATACTATACAAAATACAACGCTTGAGTTGATAATAATATTTAACGCACAAGTAATAATAATTTACTTTTTGATTTTTAAAAGATTGTTCTTAATTAATTCAACTTTTGTTATTTCTAATTTTGTATTAATTGCGTTTCAGCCCATAAAAGAGACCAATTTGAAGGGCTGAAGCGGACAAAAAACTGGGAATCGAGTCCACAGTTATTACGTTTTTACACAGTCACAGAACCACTGTTCCGCAAAAGCCTCAATGGCTTTATTTTGTCACAACATCGCAAAAATGAAAAAAAAAAGGATTAAAAGTTATAAATTATCTTTTCACAGAACCGTTACATGATATATGACAACATTTAATTATGTGTAACTGTAGTTGTCGACAGTGGGTAGGACCGGATGTTATTGGGAGTCCTGTTATAATTTACATCCACAGTCCGACCTCTAAATAAAACTGTCAAAATGAAATTTTGAAAACATTAAGCGGTGAAAGTTGCAATGATTTAATTACAACATGACATTGGCAGTGTTTTTTTCGTGTAGTGTATACCAGGTTATAGGTTTCTAAAGAATTGTTATGATTTTAATTACAATGCACAGATGCAGAGTTACATTTTCATGCAACATCTCACAGGAAGGGGCCGTGCGATGGTCTAAGGGGGAATCTGACGCGTTTAGCTGCGCGTGCAAGTTTACAGTTACCTTCAAGTAAAGCAATTGCATGAATAGGCAAAATCGTCATTAAAACAATCAGCTATTTATTTCGGTTCTTAAGATGACATACAACGTCAGAGATTTTTTTTGGAACCTTAGTTTGCAACTATAATTACCATTTCAGGAACCAGAAGGTTTCACTGCTTTATTCATACAACCCGAGGCCTTCTTGTAAAGAGGATCAGTTCTGCCATAGATTCCTATTGTTAAATTGTGAAAATAACAAAATAAACTAGTTTATGTATTGTTAACATGTATTTTTATTATGTTTCAATTACGCCCACTAACCGCTCTAAACAAGCACTCCATATGACCCCTCTTGCGACACGAGTGTATCTAGTGAACTTTTAATACCCGTTAAGCTTTAATTTGAAAGAAAAAATAAATAAATAAAATTTGTCGAAGTGACTGTAATTCTAGTTTAAATAGTTCACTTTCGGTTTTTAACAAGTAAAATCTTTTTATTTTTTAATTTTATTTTATACTGAAAAAGAACGATATGTTTTAAATATATATGTATGGCTGTGAAAAATGTTTTATATTATAATAAATTTGTTATACTCAAAAAATACTTTCAAATAATTGTAATAATTTCACAACAATTCTTTAAAAACCTATTAATTTGTTTTACACATACACTACACGAAAAAATATTTTGTGTACATTCATACCTGCTGGAAGTACAAATGGGCCGAATATGGTCGCTTTTCTGAACCTCACCTTTTTCGCCTGTCCGCTTCACCTGAAATGCCCCATTGGTGAAGTTATATGTGCTCAACTGGCACGCTCGGAACATGGCATTTTACTACCTTCGGATGTGTAACGGAGCCGGTAATAATCCATTCTTTATCTTGTCGGGCTATTCTCGCAATCTTTAATTTATACTCTATAAACTTTTACATGTAAACGCAATAATTGTGTGTTCGATTCCCGCTTGGAGAAAAAAAAATATTGAATTTTCATTTTCTCACTCTAGTAAGTAGACAAACAGCGAAAATATATTATTATTATTATTACTAAAACTATATCATTTCTTTCTTTTTTTAAGCTTCACGCTGTATCCCGCACGAGGCAGGGTAGGCAGAGGGAACCCGGGAACCTAGTGTTAAGACACTCCGTTCCACTTCCGTTCCCCACTTTCCGCCGAGTTTGAGGCATTACGTGTTGAGTGGCGGAACTCAACAGTAACAGGATAGTAAATGCAACTAATATAGTTTCAATGACAGCGCCTGGGTTGTTGAATCAATTGTATTTTGCCTCTCAACGGGCGATGCCTTGGATTCTAGTTTAAGAAGAAAAATCAAATATCTGAATAATTGCTTCTCCTAACCATAAAAAGGTAAGGAGTGAAGCTGGAATAATATTATTGCTGGAATTACAAAAGGCAGAGAGGAAGGATAGGCAGAGTGAACATGGGAACGAAGTGTTGATTCACTCTCATTAAAATATTTGTCGTCTCTTCTTTTCGTCATTTTTTGTGTGTTGAGTAGCAGAACTCAACACTGCGCCTCGCCTTATTACCAGAACAAAGGAATATAAATATTAAATAATTTCAAAAGGTTCAAAACAACTTTAAAAATGAAATTATTTCACTTATTAATGATGATATAATCCTCTTCTTAAAAGACATTTAGTCTTTTTAATATATTCGTTCATGATATTTTAATATGAAAAAAAAAACCAAGCCAAAAAGACAATAAAAATGCTTATAAACAAATTAGCCACAAAATTACAAAATATTTCATTTCATGCAAAAGTTTACTAAATAAATTATAAAAAAAAAATAAAACCTCCAAGTCGTAATTTAAAGAATGAAATTAGGGTAAGTTATATCATAAAAAACAAAGGGACGGCAATTAATGAGTATAATTTTCATCCACTGACTCCGGCCGAATCCGCTGTATTATTTTATTAAATTGAACAAGTAAGATTTGGTTTTTAACGATATTACGTAGTGGCAACGGACCTATTAAGATTTGTAAATTGGATTTAGAAATTGAATACTGCCTTTGTACTTTAAATGTCTTTGCAATGTGATAGAATTGCTATTTTGCTACAGCAATACTTAAGAAGAAAGAAAGAAAGCGGCGTTTAGTTTTGATGTTTAACTCTCAATGCTTTAAATTGAACGGAAATTGGGAAACGGAAATGTCTGAATGGGAACAGAGTGTCCTAATA
This sequence comes from Eueides isabella, assembly GCA_019049475.1. Lineage (NCBI taxonomy): Eukaryota > Metazoa > Arthropoda > Insecta > Lepidoptera > Nymphalidae > Eueides > Eueides isabella. The sequence goes on from CM032387.1 coordinate 11,896,755, forward strand.
CTAGGTTTCCCAGTTTCTTCTTACTACTCTGCCCTTAACGGAATACATCGTGAAGAGGAAAAAAATATATAAAGGTTTAAGTATTGACCATATTTTGTTAAATAATTATAGTACAAAAAATAACCATATTAATTGTACTATATTCTTATAATAAAGATATGAACTGCACGATAAAGGCACTCAGATTTTTAAAGTACCTAACATTGTATATTCAGATAAACGTGGGGCTAAATTGAAAATTCGTGTCGCAACGCTCAATCGTATGGATTAGCACGTGCTTTTACTGAATATAAACGTAATTCTAATTTCTTGAAATAGAGACATTAAAATGCAAAAAAGAACAAATATAAATAAGGAAAAACGATAGTAGGTACATAGTATCTTTTAAAGTTGTATTAATTATGAAAAATTAAAACATACTCTCGGCTTTTACATACTTGAAAAAAAGTATTAGATATTTCATAAAGATATTCCATTATTCATTCCATAAAGATATTTCATTTGAATGTCCATTGAAATCATACATAAACAAAACTTGTATGTCACGTGGTTCGTACTATGCCTACGTCTGCTGTGTACATAGCTCCGGGATATTTTTTTTTTCAGCTTCACCCGAGGTAGAGGGAACCCGGGAACCTAGTATTAAGACTTCGTTCCACTTCCGTTTCCGCTTTCCGCTTTGCCTTATTATCAGATAATTTATTTAATACACTTATTTGCGTTCGTGTTCCAATACGTATTAACAGCACCCGTATATAATGATTTACTTAGAACTTAGAAGCTACTATAAAGAGCTCGACAATGGCGGATGTCTTTTAAGTACATTGAAATATTAATATTTTGTGCTATAATAATTTAAATTAAAAATAGAACGCTTTGAGTGGAGATTGCACCCACAACCTGTCGATCTTACAGTCACTCGCTTGTGCTCTGTCGCCACGACAGGCCTTTTTTTACTTTTAGTATTATTTTCACAAAAACTTAAATGGTTTAGTGGAAAAAATATCTATTTTTTGTGAAGTCTTAGTTAATACTATTTTCTAAATAGAATTTCATTCACTTTACTCCATAGTATATAGCAACACAATCTTTTTTAAAGGTGGCTTTGACATAACGGCAAAGATATTGAAATAGTTGAATCTTTGTAAATATTTTTCATATGGAATATGGATAGCTTATAAAGAAAATACCATAAAGCTACATTTAATTTATAAAGACATATCAACAATAATTATACTTTTTAACATAAATAGGAGTTCTGAAATTATTTAGCAAAATAACAACATTCTTAACAAGAAATTGGTCGTAATTTTGGACAGTATAAATTATGGGACCACAAATAATTGAAGGGGAACGTCCTCAAGCAATTACCTCCAATTTGTTTGCCTTCTTAACTTAGCTTGAAACTCTAGATGGTTTTATGAACTCCTAAATTAGACATTTTACTCAGTAATTAAAAACAAACAAGCCAGATTAAATCATAATAATGTATTTGACGTAAATCTTAAAAGGTATAAAGTAAAAAGTCAGTCGAGGAAATCCGAAAGTGTACTAGATTTGACTCTTTATTTTTTTTAAGTTTCTCTTTTTATTATATCAGTAATATACGAGCATAATTGTGTATTAATATAGTTAAAACTATAACTTATAAAACATATTAAGACATTTTCCTAGCTCATTAATCCAAGGAATACGAGTATGTACACTTTTGGTGAATATTGTTATAAATGAAATAAAAACTTCATATTTATAACTGAATAGAATATTTTTGTGTTTCGAAATCATAAAACTTCGGAAGATTTTCTACTCCAAGAAATAAAATCAAATCCTCTTACTGATAATATTTTTCATTTACAATTCATTGTGGGTCATTGAAAAGTTGTCAGATTTTACTATTCGTGGGGTAACTTACAGCTACTGATGAACGTGGCTCTCAACCAGTACTGTAAGTTTAGTTGCATCAGCACCTGTAAGTTTAGATGTCTTAAGTTATGTTCTGTAAAAATTTTTCTTTTCAATTCTTATTTTAGGGTCAGAAATAAGTTATAACAGATTATGAAAGTGTTTAGTGTTGAAAATTATGAAGAGTACATTGAGTAGAGTAGAGTAGACTGACATTGGCATCCTGAACTGTTGTATTTTTTTAAATAGAGTATTTATTCTGGTAGAATATCAGTTGCTGAGTTGAGTTCAGAGTTGAATGCACTTCACTTGAGTTTTTCAGTTAGAATTGAGTTCACTTCCTGTTCAAGATCGAACCAATGGTAAAAATATCAATAAAAACTTCTGAACTCTGAATGAATAAATATAACATGTCGCAACATAATGGAATTTTTAAATTTAAGTTTAGTAAAATGGAATGCAATTCACAATACTCTTAAAAAGTATAAAAACTTTGTTAGATTTTTTTTTAATGAATACCAGACATCTTTTACTATAATATTTTTTTTGGGAAATAATACAATTTATGGTTCCCTTATTAATTATCTTTACCTTGCCAGGTGATCTTTCTTTGTTAAAAACGGAGCTTACTCTTAAAAGTTATATAATCTTTAAATTTAATAAAGTTAACAAACAAATGTATTTTATTTTATTATAAGATACCTTAAGTTAACAATAAAACGAATGGCCACATTTATACATAACAGGTACACCTCAGGCTGTATGTTCGTTCTAGTGTTACAAGAACCACCTGGGTAGTTAAGGGTAAATCAAAGAATAATCAAAAGAAGCAAGTTAGTATGATTACAATATCATACCACATGGTATATACACAAATAATTTCTTTTGTGTTTACATTCGCTTGGTAGTCAGAGGCAACGTTCTTTTCCTCTATTTTCGATTTGCAAAGAAAATAAAAAAGAACCCCAGAGCGGGAGCCAAACCCAAAACCGTCCGTTTACAATCAGAGACGTCTTGAAATTCTTCTCTTCGTCTTGACCTTCTTTATTAGTTAACACCCAATAATGTTCTATATATGTATAATAAGTAAGTATTATTTACTTAAGCTAAAGTTAATCAAAAGAGAATGGACGTCAAATACAAATGCTTAACCCTTAGAAACATCCCAAGGTTTTAATTTTGTAAACAAACTCCCCTAAGGTATTTCTGTATAACCTTCATTAGGGTAAATTAGATCAATGTTTAAACATTTGAAGATATTCCTATTCGTATAATATAAGGCTACAATGAATGTAGATATACGATTTTAACCATTTTAAAGAGGTTCTTGCTAAAGAAAAGATGTATTTAGAAAACTTTTGAACAATACATGAAATATATTTATAATGTGATATTAAATTAAATAATACAAAATTGATACAAATTATGTAAATTTAAAATGACTTTGTGATTTACCATCGTAATATAAAAGGTTATATATTACATACAAAAAAAGACATTTTAGAAGCACTCTCAGCTCAGATAAACGTCGCCGATGTAATGGACCGTCCCCCCTTTATCTACTATTTATTAGTACTCGGTGAAAGAATGTTTTCGAACAAATTCTTTCTAATAATATATATAAAAAATTATTTAATTTTTTAAGAGATTCTTTTTTTGTAAATGAAAAATTGTTGTATTGTAGAGGAATATTTTATTTAAAAATTATTATTATTTAATATTTCTGGAATTTATGTTTCTTATACCGATTATATCAAATAATTTTAAAAATTATATGGATCCAGAGTTTTTAATCAAAATTCAGTTCGATGTTTATATATTTACGGCTTTTTTTTATATATATAAGTACTCAAGTTTTATTAACGGAAACATAAAAAAAAATGTTTGCTTAATTTCCTGAGAATGTCGATGTCGATTTCATAATCTATAATATATCAATGATACCGAAAACTTAATGTTCACATGAAGCTGCACTTCAAAGTTTAAACCGCCCCAGTGAAGTGATATTATAGGTCTGATAACCTTTAATTTGTGAACTTTAGTAACCTTGTAGGTAAATGTTTAACGGCAGTTTGTAACAACTGTCGGCTTAACTGCTTCTAACAATTTTGTTATCTTGATATATGGTACACGTATTTTCAATCACTATATACTAGCGCAAGCACATTTCTATGGCCAGTATTACAAATACATTCGAACTAATAACAAAAAATAAAATACATTCAATGTTTATTTCGGTTCAGTTCACTTCAGTTATTTGGTTATGGCGTTCCGAGTGTGCCAGTTGAGCACAGAATCACTTCGCCAATATGTTTATTTCATCGAATGGGTCAACAAATTGAGGCATATAAAACACGTTGCCATAGCAACATGTACACATGTAGATACATATGTATGTCGTGATGAAGTAGTATGTGTTATATTTATTTAATTAAATCATTACTAGAACGATATTTTAAGGAATCGTTCTGTATATATAAATGTTATTGAGCCAAATTTCAAACTCTAACTTGAGGATAATTATAAATAAGGGTAAGTATTTGTGTCAAATAATAATATTACCAGTTTAACAATACGAGTTTACCGTTATATTACGAATATAATGAAATATTACGAATATAATATAATTATATTTATTTTCTTTCATTTCGAATTAAGAGAGGAGAAATGCGTACTTAATAATAAAATTTAAAAAACCTAAGTGAAATTAAAATTATCCAATTTTTAGCAAGATTACGGTATTTCCCTAGAAAAACGTTATGAAAAACAATGTAACTACTGGTATGTCAAAACCTAGAGATATTAAGTAAACTCACACACCCTCGTTCGCAAATGAAATTAAAAAATGTCCTATTAATTTAATAAAAGGCACTTAGATGCTAAAACTTTTTTCCTTTATTTTGGCTTAACTGTGACACGCAGCAAGTAAGGGATCGTTGTCTGCAATTTTAAGTGTAAGAGTCAACGAGTAATATGAGGTACAGTACAATACTAAGTCAAGCTAGAATTTGAATGTAAACAAAATAGACACGGTTGAATGAACCCCACTAAAACTAGTATGGAGTATACTCACAGTCTGACAATTTTTGCCTTTGTAAGTTTGTAGTTTGGTTACTCATTATGAATTGTATTCCTTAATATTCTTATTATTAAGTTTTCACAAAATATTTGTATGCAAAGAAATGGAGTTTTTTAATAACCTCTTGTGAAGATAAAGTTAGCTTAGCAATCTATGGGGCTATTTACCGTACTTGAACTTATAGTAAGTCAAATGTAGTCTAACATTATTTACGAGCTAAATGGAATATTTTTAATTATCATATGTTATAACTAATAAATTAAAAGTTTGTAAGTTAGGGGATCCTTCATGGAAAGCTTGCTCGCTGTGACCCCTGCCAGCCAACCTTCGATCTATCTCTGGTACACCGGCCCAGAAAGAGACCCGGTTGCCCTATAAATCGGTCGTATTGCCTTTTCGATTGGTCACAAATGATCACATCCAGATATCGGTATCATAGCTAATGATTCATTCATCTTTTCTTTCATCTGTCCTTTACTTTACTTTACATTTCACATAGCTACTTGTGGCTCCATTGTCCACTTCCTGCCTTACTGATGCGCGTCGCCTTTGGGGCACGGCCTAACATTGCGCGCTCGTATGCATATCGTGATGATGGTGCATAAAGGGATGATGGAACGTTGCAACGCTCTAGAGGGCTGGCAAGGGTCGCTACAAGCAAGCCGCCTTACATCGTGGACCCCTCCACTGGACTATCTAGGAAGTATGTTTAGCAAAGACGGAAAATACGAAATGGATGTGGAAAAGCGTATTGCTGCCGCTAACAGAGTTAACGGGGCCTTAGCTGCATTGTTGAGACGGCAAAACATCAGCATCACTGCGCGTTTGGCCGTACGTTATACAGCAGCGAAACGTGGGTATTACAGAAGAAGAATGTAATAAAGAAGAATACTGTAGAGATGCGATCTCTTCGTCAGATATGCGGAGTCAGTTTAGCTGATCGCATACCCAATGATGAGATACACGGTATGGTAGGTACTAGTGTGGATGTCACAGTGAGAATGTAGAAAAACGCTCAGGTGGTTTGGGCACGTCGAGCAAATGAGTGATGAAACAATGGTAAAAAATATTTGTAAAGGAAAAGTGTATGGTAAAAGGGGACAGGGAAAACTACCTAACGAAAATAGCATGAAAACAACTTCAAGTCTAAAAACTATGTATGAAGAGGTTGATAACAGTAGACGAGACGAAAGAAGTATGCCGAGACCGTAGCATTCAGTCTGCTCTTTCTGCCTACCCCGCTGGGATACAGCGTGATGACTTAGGTTAAGTTACAAGCACATATAAATTGTATAAAGTCCTCCGTAAACCGTGCCGCCATATTAATTATGCAGTTAATTTTATGCATTCTCAGCTATTAATATATCCACGTAATATATTTCTGGCAGCAAATAGGGTACTCGAAACTAATTAACGGAAAATATCATGGGTGTATCAAAATTGACTTGTATCGTAACGTAAAAGCGCTCGCAAGCGTAGGTCTGCTATTTCTGAACTTATAGTCTGCAGTCAAATATTGGTAAATGAGAAGAGAATCAACGCGTTAATATTATAACACTAAGGCTGCTAAGCATTAAGGTTGCTTAAGTCGTACTACCGCCTAAAACGTACCCCACTAATATCTCGGGTATGTCACTACTTATTTGCTATCTAGTGGGGTTGGCCAAAACTTTATAGTCGACTAAAGAAATACAACCAACCGGAGTGGTGGTCGGCCATGTGAAATAAAATTAATCAAAAAGTATTTTTTAACATAGTTTTTACTAAATTTCATAAGTTGCTCGTAAGCTTTTTATAGCAGGCACGAGATCTTTACATTTATTTAGTGATAACATATTTTTTTAACACTTATCAGGCAATGGCTTTGGCATACTCAATTATTATTACTTGTTTGGGCTATATCTATGATCTTAGTTTAAAACTTAGATAACCCCCTTGCTTAAGTCGTACCATTGCAAAATCCCTTACTAGTACCGGTATGACTTAGGTATTATGAAAATTCCTTAATAAATTACCTTTCCTTTTATCAGTAATAAATATGGCGACGAGAAAGTATAACACTTGGAAGGAATAGGATTTGCATGAAGAAAAATATCGGAATGGAGAAGTTGGATTTTACTTTTTGTTCAATGGCTACAACATTTTATTAAGTGCTACATGGTTACAGCACACATACCAAGACATAAAACCATCCAGATTGCTCGAGACCACGGCATAGTGATGTTATCTTTTCCTGCGCACACTACACATCGTCTTGAACTGTTAGATAGACCACCAATATGGCTGCGCTCAAATCCTGGTAGTGTCATAAAACAAGCTCATGTTACATAGCTGCTTGGAAAAGCATTCCCCAGTCACTTCGCATGATATTGCGCCGAATAGTTTTAAAGCAACAGGACCTTGCGACAGAAAAGTCATAAGAGAAGAAGATTTTATAATGTGCAAAATCTTCATATGCATCAAATCTTCATATATATCTTTAGTATGCATCTCTGATACATCAAATGAAGTAGTTGGTTATTCATGTAAACTCACTATGGAAAATCGTGACAGAGTAACATTTCCATTGATATTAACGCCATTAATTATTGCATCAGCAACAGTAACGGTTGAATATCTTCCACATTACAGCGTCACCCCTTTTTTTTTTTTTTTTTTTATTACGCTGGGAAATGCATTTACGCAGACCACTCGTTACGAGTGATACTGTGGGACTCACCGGTAAATCCGGTCCTACCCACTAAAACCCAGCGGAAACCGTCTCCACCTATATGAGACGCCGCAGGATCGCTCTCGCATACTACTGCGACGCCACAGTGGATAGCCCGTTCATTACGGGCTACCGTCACCTTCAGGAAATCCCCGAGTCTCAACTAGGTTATCTGCAGCCACGATGGCTGGCAGAAGAATCACAAATGTAATCCTCCCGCAGTAGTTGATCTAGGGTAGGGGAGGTTGGTGACGAGCATAGCGCTGTCTTCTACCCCCTGGCCTACGTCGTCGGAGAGGGTCTCCGTTCGCGCCTGACTCGCGCGCTCGCTCCGCGGTCTCCTTCAGTATGATAACAGATTCACAGAAGGAGACCATTGCAGTCCAATTCCTCTCACTGACTAACATAGACCCCACTACGCTAGGCAGTGACAGATCCCTACCCACAACGGTCATTAAGAGATGGTGTTGTAGGGCCCAAGCGGGGCATTCGTTCAGAGTGTGATGTACCGAATCTATGGAGGCATTACACTCGTGGCACATCGGCGACATTTCCCGACGTGCAATCTGGTACAAGTATTTGCCAAAGCAACCATGCCCCGTCAGCACCTGTACCAGTCTGAACGTCAGGAAACCAAAACCCCTTGTAACCCAGCAGTCTAAGTGGGGGAGCACTGCCTCCACTGTCACTGAGCCTGCGGCCGGGGACTTTAGGTCCTCCTTCCATCGCCAAATCAGGGCTTCATCTGCCCTCCTCCTGACACGCGTGATTTCCTCCCGCGATGGTTGTACGCCTCGCGACCGCTCACTTGCGCTGAATGCATGTACTCTGGCAAGCACTTCTGCCTGGAGCTCCCAAGGCGGATCACTTGCCAAGAGAGTTGCCGCCGTCCGTGATACTGTACGGTAACCCCGAACTGCTCTCACTGCTATGACCCGCTGCGCTTTTCGCAATTGGGTCCTATTGCGAACAGTGAGAGAATCCGCCCATACAGGGGCACCATACAGAGCCATGGATTTCAACACGCCCACATAAAGCTGCCGACATGAAGAATCCGGCCCTCCGACATTTGGCAGTAGCCTGCCAAGAGCCCCGGCAGCGTTTACTAGCTTCGGCGCAAGCTGAGCGAAGTGTGATGCAAACGACCATCGTCCATCCAGAGTTAGACCCAGATATTTCATCAAGTCCGTACCTCCACCTCGTGTCCTGTGTGCGTAGAGTAGCCCTACGAGGGGGACCATTGCGCGGGCCATGGAAAAGGAGGGCTTCAGTCTTTGGCATCGAGTCCCTCAGACCCAGTGCTTCGATGCCGTTTATGACGACGCGAACGCCGGCTTCAGCTATGCGAGCGGCCTCCTCGTAGTTTGAACCCCGGGCTGTGACAAGAGTGTCATCAGCATAAGAAATTATTCTCATACCCAGGGGGAGACGGCAACGTAAGAGCCAATCGTAGCCTATATTCCACAGTAGCGGGCCCAACACCGACCCCTGTGGAACCCCGCAGCTGACTCGTCGCCGACCTATGTGACCGTTTTCTCCGACCCATAAGACAATTCGATTTTGGAGGTAGTCGTCCAATAGCCGCCGGAGATAGAGAGGGATCTTGTGATACCGTAAGGCCTCTCTTAACGTCTCAAACGGCAAGCTGTTAAAGGCATTGACCACGTCTAATGAGATGGCAAGCAGGACATCTCTCTCTGCTATCGCGGCCAACGACGAAGTCTTTAGGCCGTACAGGGCGTCGATAGTTGACCGACCAGCCCTGAACCCGAACTGAGCTTCCGAAAGACCTGGGCCTACCTCCTCCAGCTGTTTAATAAGACAGACGGCTATGATCTTCTCTAAGATCTTGCCAGTCTCATTCAATAGCACTATCAGCCTGTATGCCGAAGGAGAGTCCCGAGGACGACCCTCCTTGTGCAACAGACACCATCTTCCTTCCTTCCATATCGTCGGGAACTGACCAACTGACAAACACTGGTCAAAAAGTTGTTGTAGATTGTCTTCTAAGTACTTCAGGGCAACATTTAAAACTTTCCCTGAAATGCCATCTGGTCCCGGCGCTGTTTTCTTGGCTCTCAGCCACTCGAGAGCATAATCCATTTCCTCTTTAGAAATAGGGGGTACCACCTCCTCATCTTCGATTGTTGAAGGAGCGATCATTCTTGGGGGAATGTGATTAGGTGGCTCTGGAAACAACTCTCCCACCAGATGTAGAAGGAAGTCTGGTGGCAATGTTTCAGTCAGTGGGGCGCCATACGTGCGCAGTTTATTACGGGCAGCAAGATAGGGACGGCCCCATGGATCTCTATTTAACCCTGACAACAGCGCTTGACGGGCATCCGACTTTGCCTGTTCGATGGCAAGCTGTAACGCCTTTTTTTTAACCTTATAGGCGTCATAAAGACGCCCCTCGAGTGCTGGGTCCAAGCCATTTCTTCTTCTACACCTTGTGTAAGCCCGACGGCACTGAATACAGGACGCCCGCAGTTCAGCTATCTGGTGTGTCCACCAGTACACTTTGTTATGCCCGCGGCACAGCGTCACCCCTAGCACTCAGAGTTCCAACACCACCCGTCATTCCATCTGAGCTTTCTGCAATATCGCAAGACACTATACGTGATTATAATAGAGTTGCAATGCCATCGACATTAATACCAAAAATAGCTGAATTGCAATAATACCAAAAATACCAAAAATAGCTGAATCAATAAGTTTTGTATGTCCTCCAGCAGATTCAACTCCATCACTAGAACGTAGGGTTCCAACAGTGCCTAACCCATAATTCAACTTGGACCTTCTGCACAATCACAAAATACTAAAAATTACCGATAGTCATCAAATAAAATCACACTTGATTATATTATCTCCCATTCCAAATTAACTTCAACTCTTTACAAAAAAGCAGCCAAAGGAGACAAAAAAGAATCCTGACGTGGTTATGCCAATTTTGTAATAAAGATAGGGAAGAAAACATGATCCAAAGCATAAAATGTAAAAGTTGGACCGATGGGCTGGTGTTGAAAGTAAAATTAAGAATATATTTGTGATATTTTTGTTCAACCAAAATATTTTTCTTAGACTTATTTCGGTTTCGTATTTAATTTGTAACAAAAACATTTTGATCTTTTTGATCTCAGACTTAATTTAAATTAACTTTTTAATTGTTGATGTGATCTCTTTTGTTAAACATAATATTTTATATAGTTTATTAAACGGCATCATTGAAGTCTATCTTCTAAGTATGACTTAGGCTATAATATATATAAAAGGTTTTTAGGTAAGTGTTTTCTAAATTTTATTATTGCTTATTAAAATACCAAATAAAGGTTTAATATTTGGCAAATATTATGTTTTATTTTAATTGCAGTAAATATTACAGCGATACTTTCTAAGAGAGTTTTTTTTTATGGAAAAGACGGCAAACGAGCGTACGGGTCACCTGATGGTAAGTGATCACCGTCGTCCACGGCCCCGAGTAACTCCAGAGGAGCAACAGGAGCGATGCCGTCCTTTAAGGTGAAAGGGCACTGGGGCCCGGCATTACCTAATGCAAAACAAAGTGGCCAAAGCCACTACTTAACGCCGGTCTTAAATGCCGGGGGTGGTAATAATCCGGTCGAGTCTGCCCATGCGTGTTGCCATTACTGGCAACGTGACTCTACCACACGCACAAAAAGAGTACGACTTAAGCGACCTTACCCTAATTCAATTACATTTACTTTCAAGTGACTGATGCAATTTAACAATATATATATATATATATATATATATATATATATATATATATATATATATATATATATATATATATATATATATATATATATATATATATATATATATATATATATAATATATATATATATATATATATATATATATATATATATAATATATATATATATATATATATATATATATATATATATATATATATATATATATATATATATATATATATATATATATATATATATATATATATATATATATATATATATATATATATATATATATATATATATATATATATATATATATATATATATAACTTTTATTTTTACTAAGAAAACTCCAGAGTTAAAACTGGCCTAGAATTCAATTTAAGATTACCATACTAAAAAAAAAATATTATCTTTTTAGAGAAACTGCATTGAACATCAGGTTGAAAGCAAAATAGATCTAGCTTTATATTCGGAGCTTACTATAATAATTTCATGACTTTTCAGTTGTTTTTAAGTGATTTGTAAATAGTTACACTGATAAAAATTATGTGTGTTTTTTAATGTTCAGTTTATAGATATTTTCAAGCCTTGATATTCACAATTTTCTATCCCTTTATTATGTTAAAATTCAATCTAACTATGTCTAGACAGAGAATTATATATTTACGTTAATATACTCTTAGCACCTCCTACACGCTCGTCACTAAACAAATGTAATATTTATATACAGTGATAAATATAAACTTTACAAATATTTTCATACCAAGATAACTATTATTAGCTGTCTAAAATTTTATAAATTTATGAAAAGCAGTAGCACAATATTAATGGTTCCCAATCGTGTCTAAGAATGTATAAGCTGGCGATAAATAACATAATAGTGTATTTGATTGTCTAATTTATTTGACTTACTAATCCTGAAACATAATTATAAAACATAAGTATATTAGAACTGCTCTAGGTGCACATTGGATGTTGAGTGGCGAAATATAGCACCGGTCTTTGCCATTTTGCCAGCAGTAAGCGAGAAAATGAAAATATTAATTATTTCATTTTACCGAATGGGGATCGAATCCAGAATCTGCTGCGTTTACAGTCGCTCGATTGTGCCCTGGCGGCTGGCTGACAGGCCTAAAGCTCCAAGGCTAAGCTGTGTTATTGGAATATAATTTTTATTCTCTGCCAATAACAACAATTTTCTAATAATGTAAGGTAAAACCATTCTAATAATATAAAGTAATCACCATGTGTAATGTCGTCAAAGCGGTAAAAAAAAATATCAAAACTTGAAAGACAAAATATTTACAAATATAATCACGACGATATAAACGAACGAAAAGCATTATTATGCGCAATAATGTTGACACAGTAAACTAACTTAACAGGAGCAATTTTATATCTATACCCTGCAGAAGTGATATATTTTAGCGCGTTTTTTAGCCGCCAAAATATATGCTAAATTCTTGAGCGTGGATCGTACTTACACTGTCACAAACTATATATATCTTAAATAAGTTATACTTTTTATTGCTCTTTATCTTACACAATAATACCTACAATAAATCGGGTAGTATGTATTGTTGGCAGGGGTTCTTATATAACATGAGAATAGGTACAAAATATAGTAGCAAACATCATATGTTTATACATCACCATATACCAACCTACACTAATTAGATATAAATATATACAAATACATAAATAGAAATGTTATTTAAAAATTATTAAAAACTATTTATTAAACGTTACTTGTCCAAGATGCGGCTTTTTCACTCTTTTCTGATTTTATTCTGAATATGTCTTCAAGCTTCAACCGAAGACAAGAGCTATTAAAAATGAGCTAAAAGCACTTTATAAGCTTATAAGTAAACGGATTAACCAAGACTACAAAGCTCACCGAACACAAACTATTGTAAAATGCCTTCACACCTATGGAAGTACCAAAAAAGCGTACAAGAAATTAAGAACACACAAATCTTGGATTGGAGAGCTGAAAAGCGGAACTAACCTCACACATAATAGAACAGAAATACTGAAAGTAGCAACAGACTTCTACAAAAACCTCTACAGTTCGCCAAATTACCCAGAATATAAGTTACCTAGCAGTAGCGCAGAAAGGACAAAACCAAACATTGATGAAGATGAAGTAGCTAGGGCAATAAAATCACTAAAACCAGATAAAAGCCCAGGACCCGACAAAATCACCAACGAAGCTATAAAGATAGGATCAGAACATCTAACTAAACCACTTACGCAATTGTTTAACATGATACTAAGCTGCAAAAACACCCCGCGCCAATGGTCAGAATCGGAAATAAACCTTCTATATAAAAAAGGTGATCCAAACAACATTAGTAATTATAGACCGATAAGCCTATTACCGTCAATATACAAACTTTTTCCCTCCATCTTAGAGAAAAAAATAAAAGAAACCACGGAGAAATTACAACCTAAAGAACAAGCAGGCTTTAGACGAGGCTTTTCCACCGTTGACCATATACATTCGCTAGAAATGATAATAGAAAAATTCCAAGAGTTTAACAGACCACTGTATGCAGTTTTTATTGACTATCAAAAAGCCTTTGATACTCTATGTCATTCATCGATTTGGGAAGCCCTACTCTCCCAAGATGTGGCAATGGATTTCATTAAGATCTTAAAAAACATCTATGAGAACTGTACCAGCAGAGTGAAGCGAGAGACTACTGGACCACTCATACAAATAAACAGAGGCGTAAGGCAAGGGGATCCAGTCTCGCCAACAATTTTTATAGTGGTACTGGAGTCAATTATCCGGAATCTAAACTGGGAGAAAGTCGGCATAAATATTAACGGCTGCTATCTGAGTCACCTCCGATTTGCTGACGATATAGTCCTGCTATCAGAAAGCACAAGCCAACTACAACTCATGATAAATTCGTTATATGAAGAAAGCCAGAAAGTAGGCTTGGAAATAAACTTAATTAAAACTAATGTCATGACAAACAATGCTAACATACCTTTATATCTAAACAAAGTGCCTTTAACCTACGTAGATAACTACATTTACCTAGGTAAACAAATATCGTTTAACCAAAATAATAACGAAACGGAAGTAGAAAGAAGAATTAACACAGCGTGGAAAAAGTTCTGGAGCCTCAAAGAATCTTTAAAAGCGATTTGCCAACGCGCCTAAAAAGCAAAGTCATGGACACCTGCATACTCCCTTCATTAACATATGCTTGCCAGACTTGGAAATTTAGCAGGAAAATAAAAAATAAGATAATTACATGCCAAAGAAGTATGGAAAGAAGCATACTGAAAATTAGGAAAATAGATAAAATCCGCCATACTGCTATAAGGCACAAAACAAAAGCCATAGACGCTTTAAATCACTCACAGAAGCTTAAATGGCGATGGGCTGGACACGTAGCAAGACTTACAGACAGTCGATGGACTATACAGACAACATTATGGTTGGGGCCACGGGGCCAAAGAAAAAGGGGAAGGCCATATGCGCGCTGGGCAGATGACCTTACAAAAATTGCAGGTTCAAACTGGATGCGAATAGCACAGAACAGACAACACTGGTTATCTCTGGAGGAGGCCTTTACCTTCCGTTGAAAAGAGGGGTTCTTGCAAAAAAAAAAAAACTCATTTTAAAAACTTTATATTTCACTTTGAATTTCAAATTTCTATTGTAACACTGTTTACCAAGAAATAAAAGGCTTTTTTATTTTTTTATTTTTTATTTATTTTTATTATTCTTTTTGTTTTTATTTTTTATTTTTTTATTTTTATTTTTTATTTTTTTTTATTTTTATTATTTATTTTATTATGTCTTCAAGCAGTACTTAGTATTATTTAGGAAAATTATTTTATAATAAACACTAAATACTATGTACATTAAAATAGTAGTTCAACCATTATTATTAATGAAAATAAAAATATGTAGGATCGCTGAACCAACTATATTGAATTCTTATCGTCTTTCGCATCGTTACGTAGAATGGCGTCGCGTCGGGAGCATCGCCTTGCTCAGGATATTGTACTCTGCACCGATTGTGCCTCAGACATACTTGTAGGTTCATAAGTATCTTCTCATTACATATTGTAGTGAGAAGCGAATCATCCGGTATTCTATACTTAAACATACATATGCGCACATAGACATACATTCGCAGACACACACCAACACACACACACACACACACACGCACACACACACACACACACACACACACACACACACACACACACACACACACGAACACACACACACGAACACGCGCGCGCGCACGCGCGCTTATACTCGTGTATTGTATAATTTTGTTTATGTATTAATTGATTTATTTTTTGTTTGTAATTTATTTTACTTGATTTAAGATGTCATTTTGCTATGTTTTTTAGTTTGATATTTTGCATTCAATCTCTTATATTGTTATGTTAAGATGGAAGAGCGAGGCCTCCTGATACAGGTCTTCGGTGACTTAAAAGGAGGCACTCAACCTTGTAAATGTTAATTGTAAAAGAAAATGAATAAAGATATTATTATTATTATTATTATATTATTATTATGTATGGTGCTATAGTTGAATTTACTATTAGTTCTTTGTTGATTTAATAAGCTTGGCACTAGCCAAGAGTATTACTGAAAACTACTATATTGAATTGAACAATATACGTAAATTATATATTGAAACAGACAGTATGTACAAGAAGTGTAATCGAGGAATTATGTACCCAATCTTTGGTTTTTTTTTTTTTGAGTAGTCAATGGGAACTTGGGAACTTGCCGTACCAATTTTCGCTCTGATAATAAAGCAAATCTGCCGCGCTTTGCTTTGTTAACAGAGCGAAAACATGAAAATATAGTACGGCTCGCGGGAAAGTACGGGATACGGAGAGCGATTTTGGAAGCCCAGTGTTAAGATACTCCGTTCCGTTCTCCACTTTCCGTCAAATTTGAGACATTGCACGTTGATAATAAAGTGTCTGTATAGGTAAATACATTTGTCATAACATGTCGTCATAAATGTCATTTTACTCTTGTTCAATATGAACAGAAATCAGTATAGTTTAATATTTCATTCGTGAAAACGCTTCCTTGAAAGCCTGCATTAATTATGAAATTGTTATAAAAGCTATGAATCTAAATCAAGTAAACCTCATCAAAGTTTGTTGTAATTCTGTAGGCGCTCCTAACTCATTTTGTTGCAGCCTCCATTGTTACGCCCTACCCAAATTCAAATTAAGTGTATTATTTTAAGGATTCCAAAAAAAAACTTATTCAAAAGGTCAAATCCCTACCATGCTTATTTTGTCAATGTTTATACGTTGTAATAGAAATTTTATGTTTTTTTCTTTGTAAAGAAATGCGTCGTGAAATAATTTTAAGAATTTCTTGTTCTTGGTAATGAAATATCGAAATTATGTTGTAATAAGTAATTGTATGACCCGTACTTTCTTAGTTAACACTTTTGAGGTAGAACATTTTAAAAACGATTAAATAACAACCACAAAAAAACTCAAACTTCTGTAAAATATTCATAAAAAACATGTGAAAAACACTTGCTATGTCATATTTTGAAAGATTAAGTTGTACAACGTATATCACCGAGCTTGTTATGTGTCTGGCTGTAAATCTAAAATTTTATAGCAGACGTTTCGCCACGACTGTAAAGAAAGGCCCACGACGGTACTTGCCGAATAAACAAACTTGGACTCCCTCTAAATAGCGTTGCAACAACGTGCCTCGACTGGAAATTGGATTATTTCTGTCGTCTAAAATTTAACCCTTTGGACTAATCTATTTGGTTTTTTATTTTATTATTTTCGAATCTCATTGGACTTATATTGTTAACTAATAGACTGTAAGTAAACTTAAAGGTATTTAATTTTTGTTTAATATTATTTGCTATGGAAGTAAACTCATTGGAGAAGTATATATAAAATTTATTAAAATTTTAAAAGTACAAATAAATTTGTAAATAGCGAAAAACAATTTATAAATAATCTAGGTGATAAAATTCGATATAACATTTTCGATAAAGTTTGTAAAATTATACTGTAATAGTATGCTTAAATACCATATACTTAAATCATATCCTAAGGTAAAGTAAAAATAAGACGTTGATGTGCCATATGTGTTGTCTCGACAGGAAAAAGGAAATGACGTGAAATGTTACATTAACACATCACGCAGTATATCTTTTCTACGTAAATGAAGAAATGTGATTTATATTCAAATAAGATGTATTCGTATCTTAATATAAATAAGTAAATATATTTTTACATATTTGTCATTTGTGTATTATTTATTAGACATTCTTTATACGTTTGTCAAAATGGAAAGGTAAGATATATTTAAATCCCGCCAAGGGTCTTCCGGGCATGCCTGATATTGCTCTGAAGACAGCTGCGGCCATCCGCAAACCTAATTTCATGCTCCGCCAAATATGGACGAAATAAATGGAAGAAAATTCAGTTGACTGATCACAACCTGTAGGCGTAGTTCTAATCAACATAACAGACTATATTATGCTTCGTCTACCCCTTAAGTGTTATCCTTATCAATCTTCATTGCGAGAAACATCTTACATTTTACATATATTAACTATAAAATCGAACATTTATTTAAAACAATAAAAGTTTTCTGTATTCTTTGAGACTTCACAACTTCTACATTTTTAGGATTTACAAAGAGTATTATAATACATAGGATTTTAAATAATATTATCGTTTAAAAATATAAATATACATAAAACAGAAGTCAAATATAATTACAACACAGTTATAAAATAACTAACAGTATTCGTTGGAATAACTTAGATTCACAAAATTTGACACTGCACAGACTTTCCTCTATACATATATATTAATTACAAAAATAAAGGTTAATTGAAATGTACGTAGAATAGTTATTATGTCCTTTTTGTTTTAATTACTATATATGTCTATATATACAAAACAAAAGTAAAGCTCTCACATTGAAGTTCGACATTAATATAATCAAACTTTATTTGATTTCTTAAGACCTAAGAACTCATTTCAAATGTAAAATGCAAATATGTGTATATTTTTTGCGTCATTCTAAAACTTAAATATCTAAGCCAGCTCAAGTCAAGATCTTAAAACCAATATTTGTGTATGTGCATAAATGTCGTAAGTATGCAATAATAAGTACATAGTTAAAGTTAAATAAAAAATATTCTTATTTTTTCCTTCATATTGACATTGGTGACGTACCTAACTAACTATTGTTAAAGTAGAATATCTGGAAATTTGGCTTTTAAAGGATGTTGGTAATTAATATTTGGCAGAAGCGTATTAATCTTTATAATTAATATTAATATACCTCTGTATATTTGGCTGATTTTTTTTCAGCTTACGCTTAGCAAACGGAACTTGGATACCTAGTGTCTAGTTCTCATCACCTATTCTCATTATAACACTATTATTACCGACTTTCCTTTGTATTTACCTAAGTGATGCTTGTTGATTGGTGGAATTTAACGCCGCGCTTTGGCTTGTTTCCATATAAAAAAATAAAAACATTAAATATTTCATTTCCTCGGGTGAGATGTAAATTAAAGACATGGAGTGAGACACAGGCACAGGCCCAAGCAGGCTAATATGAGAAATACGTTAACAAAAAAACATAAAAGAAAATCCGCTACTTCTTTCTTATATATCGCTATTTAACAGAGTGTTTAAATTACTAGGAAATATCGTTACAAAAAATGTTCTTATGACAACTAGGTACTATACATATAATATAAGTATGTCCTCTGAGATGACATGCATCAACAAACGTTCAATGATGGGTAAAACTCTATGAAATATGCTCAGAAAAGGGTCCTGTCAAGCTGGATAATTGGAGCTCACCAATACCAAAACATGTCACAAAATAAAATACAAGTGAGAAAAGTATGTTTATTTTTTTTGTTATGTTAATCTACCATACATATTATACATCGTATCTTACTACATTAGTTACATATTATGCATTTATTTTTGGATACCATTTTTTTAGCCTCACGCAGCATTCCGCATATGGCAGAGTAAGCAGGAAACTAGCGTTCTTGAACTCCATTCTTATAAGACACATCCACTTCTCACTGTCCGCCGAATTTTATGCATTCCATGTTGTGTGAGTGGAAGAAATAAAATATTAAATATTTCATTTGGCCGAGTGGCGGTCGAACCATGGGCGTATCCAGGTTTCTATATATAGGACGGTAGATAAAAAAAATCGGCCAAATACAAGTAGGACGACTTAGTAAGTTAATGGAAAATACAAATTATAAAACATTGTAATAATTTTTATCTGTAATATAAATATTTAATGTTTTTTTTTCTCACATTTTTTTTTAATAATAAGTCTATGAGAACTACATTATGAGTTTTAATCATCTTGTATTAAACAAACTACAAAAATATAAAATTGTAATGATTTTATTTTATTTATTTGTATTGTAATTATAACTGTAGGCCCACTAATGACGTTGTAGGCTCTTGCGTAATGTGTTTTGATTCTTAAGACATTTTTTTTTGTTTTTGTTCTTATATTTAAATCGTTTAGTATTGTAGTAACGTTAGTAAAATCACTGTGAGGTCACTTCTACTTTAACAACACACATCACTTCTACTCTAATCGTACAAAATGTTTTTGTGTATATCCTGTAAATGTTTAAAATTTTTTAAACATGTTTATAAATCAATATACGGGATTAATCCCTTGGAAATCGTTATATTTAAAATGTGTAACAATCGTAAAATTCAAAGATATTGTTATATTTTAAGTTGAAGCCTATTGTTGCGCAGCGACACAAGCGTGCAAACGACAGGCCTGTGGATACAACCCCCACTCGAGGAAATAAAATAATAAATATTTTCAAAGAAAATATTTGATGTTTTCATTTCTTCGCTCTGCTTACAAGGCAAAAGCGCGGCGTTGAGTTCCGCCTCTCAACACGCAATGCCTTAAATTCAGCGGAAAATGGGGAACGGAAGTGGAACGGAGTGTCTTAACACTAGGTTACCTAGTTCCCTCTCTCGCAGTGTAGGCCACTGCGATTTGCGGGATACAGCGTGAAGCTAGTGAGTGACTGAATGTTCTGAAATTCGTTTCATGTATATACTATAAATGTTTTGAAATTAGTTTGCTCATTTATGTGATGTACACGTAAATGATATGGACCTGAAAAAGCCATTTATAAATCAAATTCAAAATAACACAGAAATCGAATCCATATTCGTATTTTAAAAAAGACCAATTTGGGTTATTTCCAGCATCGGAGTTTGGGAATCCCAGAGTGAGATATATTTTTTTCTTGAAACAAGTCTACTATTAGCGACTGGCCCCCATGTAATTTTCCTTGTACTATTTTCTTTACTTGGTAGCTAGCTACTAAAAACTTTCACATTCATAATGGTTGAAGCTTATATTAGTTATCTTCCTTATACTTACTTCACGAACGTACGTATCTACAAAAGCAGGGAAAATTATGTTTTACAGCAGAAGTTTAAGTAATTACTCATGTAACCCATACCGATCTTCCACATTCCTTCGACAGAATACATGTTACTGTACTTTTCATAGGATTATATTATTTTATAAAAATGAGTATGATAACTTGACTATTATTTCTTGCAAATGAACTGCATTAATTAATTACATTTATTAATGGTATTATTTTTACCATTATTTCCCGCTTTGAAGTTATGCAATCTATAGTTTTTAAAATAACACGTTATACTGAAACCGTACCGAAGTAAAGCGCCTGGACCTGGGCCAAAATTGACTGCTATATCAGCAGATATTTGAGATCTATTTTTGATAAGAACACCGCTTACCCTTATAATATATAATATTGTTATAAATACCACAGAATTATTATTAATCTCATGTTTTGTCTAATTTTCTAGGCAGAATATTTTAAGAAGTTCTTTATATATACACTGGAAATCTGTAAAAACATTTAGTTTCTTCTATATTTATAAAATTTTTAATAGATTTTTTTACAGAAAATATATAAAACATACAAAGATAACAACAAGCAGCTATAGAGTTAACATAAAATTGGTTCACTTTGTATTAGAATTATACAGTGTTGAAAAAAATGTTAAAACTTTTCAAGAAAGCCAATTTACCTGTTAATTTTGTCAATACTGGCGAAACTTTTAATTAAGCGATACTTTCCCTTTCAATCTTCGAACATACAAACCAATTTCAAAGCTTATAATAGGTAGGGATAAATTCAAGTCGTTTTCGATAGACGACTTCTGATATGATACCCTTACATTTTTTTTTATACAAAATATTAAAAGTAAGGGATGTTGGAAAATTATATATTGTACAGGAAAGCTAGAGGCAAAAATTTTATTATTTATGTAAAACAATAACCAAATAATACATTATCAAACTATAGGATAATAAAAGCATTAATGCAACATCGTGTCGCGGTTATTAACGACGACTTCCATGTATTTTAATAGCAAAGAATTTTAATTGTTGCAAATATAAATTCCTGATGAATCTTTTTAACGTAATCCTGCACTCCGAAGAAAGAAGCATTCTAAAAGTATTTTTAGAGGACAATAATATTTTCGACCTGACCGAAGCTTTTATTTACTGCGATAACAAAACGCTGTACTATTAACATCAATTTCAATTGATGCTAACGAACTATCATAACTGAATTTTGTTTTAGACTTTAGGTGGAAATTGAAATATGTTATTGTTTCTATTTTTGAACAAACGTCACCTACGCAACAATTTGATTTCATGCAAAATAAACCTAAACAAAATGTAACTATAAAACGTATGTGAAATGCTGTTTGTATTCAAAATAAATTTCAATGAAGCATCTTTTATAGGCTGCTCTCTTTTTTTATTTGAATTTTTATCAGAATCACAATCAAATAATATATTTAACAAAGAGTACTAAAAATACTTTCAAATTTTATACATTTTCTAAAATATTTTTCTGTCCTTGTAATAATACATATACACATACATATACACAAAAATAAACATTTATACATTTTAAAAGTACTAGTAATGTTTTCCATTACTTCACAAAAGCTTGAATTATAGAAATTTAAGCTTAATTATATAAATACTTCATTACTTAATAATAACTGATTGTTAGATAACTCACACGTAATGTAGCATAGATATCGACATAAATATGACATTTTACGTTTTAATGTGGTACCATCTGCGCAAAAGTTAGCAATATAAATATATAACTTAACATGGTAACAACATAATTAAAAAGCTCAGTAATGTTACATACATGTTACATGTTGTAAAATTTGTTAATGAATTTCTACGTCTGATAAAAGCTTTCATCATACTAAGCATATTATATGTATGTGCTTACATTCATTTACTTATACGTTTTAAAAGGTTTACGTTTCCATTTTGTAAAGGTCAATACGGGAACAGATTAATCTCAATAAGCGATTTCTCATTGGATTTAAGTTAAATGGTTGACTTGGTAATCATTTGGACCGTAGAGTTTTTGGTTATTTTTCTTTTTTACTGGCTTTATTTTTTGAAAAGGAGGAGTATATAGAAATATACATTTAATATATAGAAATATACATTTTTTGGGTCCAAAACATTGGTATCAATTAAGAAAATAATAATATTAACAGAATACTACATAACCGAACAAAATGTTAGAAAGTACATATATTCTAATTTACTTCAGAAGTTTATAAGCAAACCATATCCAGATAATATTTACTTTTATATTATCGATTGATATATGATACATGTCACCCTTATAAATATGAAAGCTTATTTGAATCTTAAATTACCTTAAAAAACAAGATTAAAATTTACACCCGAAGTGCCTAGAATTGATTTATTTTGTCCCCGCGGTAAGCCTGATTAACGGCCGCGTGCCTTCTTAGCAGACATTTTTATTCATTTGCTGGATAAAAGACTAATTTAAATATTTTTACATCTCTACACACTTTTTGTCGTTACATTGTGTGGACAAATAGAACTTGTTGCAAAATACTTATTCCTCTATCACATATCAAAATATTGTAAGTGATATTAAGTTAATATAAAATGAGAAGACGAATTTAGCGAAAAGCATTTGAACCTTCCGTTCTCGGAAGGCATTGTCTTTGTTTTTGAACCACCTAAATTGGAATTGTATTATTATTGTATGTGTTTTTGTATCTATATATTAGATAAAATTAATATACATATATTATTAACCATATAGTTTTTACATGCAAGCTTGTTTGACTTTGGAATCACGTACTCGTGCTATTTTTCCAATTTTTTTATCGATCTTATTCTGTTACAGTCTCTCCACATATCTATCTCCATGTATATTTACAATACTATTTTCGTGTAAAAGATTGCAAAGTAGATGCTTTGAGCCGTTAAATATCTCATACACCTAAGTTTCTAACTCTACACGCCCGAAATCTACTAACTAGCCCCAACTTTACATACTCTACATCTTAGTCAAAATCTTATTAAGCGTGGCCTTTTTTGCAGCGTATGAACGGGCATAATATTATATGCATTTCTTTAATACAAATTTGAAACACATTAATATGGAAAATATCGTTACGAAAGTATTTTACTATAAATATATTTGTTAAAATAGAATGAAGGATAAGAGGATCTTTTTTAAATCCAATTTGGCAACTTTTATAAGTTTTACTGGTGACGTATTAAATGCCTAAGAGCTCTCGGTGCGCGAGTACGATTCGCACCTCTCTGTATATAATATATTTTTATTTAGTCGTAAAGAGATAAAACGAAATAAATCCAAGTTTATATATACTTGAGGCCTACAAATTAATACAAGTGCGTGACTGTAAACGACTTATCCACGCGAAGAAATGAAGTATTTATTATTTTCATTTCTTGCGGAAAGTGGAAAATAGAAAGGAGTGTCTTAATGTTAGGTTCTCGAGTTACCTTGCTATGTTTGAATGACAGCGTGAAGCTGAAAAAGCGAAATATATTCTATGTACCAACACACTTCAATTCAAATGCCCACCGAAAAAAGCTCGGCGAATGCCAGAAGTGACCATTAATTTTATCTTAAACGGGAAAGTGCTACGTACTAATCGTTAGTAGTAAGCATTTTAAACAAAATTGCTGAGTTAGATACAGTTCTATTAGAGTATATTGTTACTTGCCACAGCTATTACGAAAGAGAATGTTTCATCATTTAATTATAATACCTAATCTAGACGCAAGTTGAATTTCTAATTCATCCCATTTCCTAGGAACCTTGTGAACACTAGATACTTAAGTTTCCCTCTGCCTTCTTTCTGTCACGTGAAGCTGATGAAAAAATTTATCAATATAATAGGATAGACATATCGTCAGGTAAACTTATCTTAACAATAAAAATAACTTGTAACTGTATATAATTACTAACTAAACTTATTATAACTAAGTGTATATAATTATGCAGCTTGACTAGGTACACATGGATTTATGGTCGAAGAACTTTAATGATTTGAAAGGGGTGCGAGTCCGAATTTCATTACATTTCAATTTTGATATATTATTTCAAAATACATTGTTATGTCCATAGTTTGTAATGTCACTTTTTTAATTCATTCCTACTTATTTCTTTATAATATACTATAGTACTCATGTTGGTGAAGTATATTAAATATTGAATATATTCCTAAAATAATTTTACAAATTACGTTAATTATTAACAAGCTTTTATTTTTATTTTTTTGTTAATATACATTATGTTTTTATAATTAAAATAATCCTGACAATTTAAAAAATATGCCGACATATATAAGCAAGGGTAGAAATACAATGATAGCAAAAGTGCACAACGAAATTCATATTTTACTGAGAAACCGCTTATCCGCTTGCAATATTTTGCGCAAACAGAATGAGTCTACTATTTACAC
The DNA here is from genome assembly GCA_019049475.1 of Eueides isabella. Taxonomy (NCBI): domain Eukaryota; kingdom Metazoa; phylum Arthropoda; class Insecta; order Lepidoptera; family Nymphalidae; genus Eueides; species Eueides isabella. The sequence continues at coordinate 11,922,079 of CM032387.1, forward strand.
AGATAAAAATTAACATAGTAATTTCATATTTAAATACTGCTACAGAGTTGAAATGCAAATATACAATGCAAAGCTTTAATATTCCTGTGTATAACGTCTAGTGTATGTTAAATATGTAGATGAATATCATATTTAAATGCTATACATATTATTGTGTTAATTTAAATATTTATGTAATATTTCTATTCAATTATTGATAATATTTTAATTTAGTTGGGTGGAAACCAGACAATCTGGACACCAAATCCTAACTAATAAAAAATTAATAAATTAATTAAATTTGGTCAAATAATAAATAAAAATCTCTTAAAATTAGTAAGCGAAGCGGATTTGATATCCACCAATTTATCTTGAAATAAAGTGGAAAGCGGGGAACGGAGTGACTTATCATTGTGTATGTCTGTCTTGAAATTCAATATCCTAGAATTACTAAAATTTTGCTTAGTAACTCTTATTGAAAAAATAGATAGTTAAATTATACTGTGTAAATTATTATAAGCAATAAGAGTTTAAATAATTCACATTCTAAATTTACATACACTAATGTGGGCTTATTGAATATATTTAACATTTATGCCAAAACATTGTATGTATGTTGTTAAAAAAAATAAACATTTTATACACTTCTAAGTTGAAATAGAGTTAAATGAAACACTTTTAAACGGATTAATCGCGTATATTGAATGGTAAACATTTTTGGGAAACCCGACGTTTCGAACACTTAACAGTAGTCCGTGGTCACGGGTAGAGTAGGTAGAGTTATTTATAGTGATTAAACAAGTAGTTACTTTAGAAAAATAAAAGAAACCTTTGTTATATATATATATCGTTACTTTCGTTGGCAATGTAACCCTTAAGTTTGTTTATGCTAGAAATATCTTGTTGATTTTGTTTGGGTTTCAAGTGATTCTCTGGAAACAGTCCCTGGAGAACCTTTCATGTTTTGCAAACAAAATTAATAATAGTTTCAAGTACAATAGCCCAGTCGACTCTACTGGTAGCAAAATGAAAGGTCTCAACTTACGTTTCAATTTTTAATTAATTACTCCTTAACTTAGCACTTAATACGGAAGTGAGCTTATAACTAACAAACTATGAATGTGTATGTGTGGGTAAATAAAATTACTTTTAAGTGATTTTCCACTTAAGTCAGCCAGGCTTAACGTGAACGGGACGGTTGTGAGCCTGAATTCCATTCGGAAGTAAGTTATTTTTTTTATGCGATGTCTCAGAGATTGAAAACCTAGAATCTTTATTTTAAATTCACTCTGTCTAGTATGCCTTGAAAATCCTATGGTTTTGTTAACTATGTATACATTTTGCCGCATGCGTTGTAATACAATAACTTTAAGAAATTATATTTTTGTTAAGGTGAAATAAATTTACAATATCATTATGAACTAAGCTAAGGAAAACAAAATATAAATTATATGTAAAAATAGAGGCTTTGTAAGAAGATTTCTATTGATCTTTATTCCGTAAATTTATTGAAATAATCGTAAATAAACGAATGATTATCTTGGCTACGGTTTTATCTTACAAATTTAATTTTTATTTTTTAAATAAAAAATAAAATTATAGAATTTATTCTGAATTTATTTCTCGTAAGTTATTTTCTTTATGCGATGTCTCAGAGAATGGAAACCTAGAAACTTTATTTTAAATTTACTCTGCCTTGGCATACTTCTAGTCTTTTAGTTTTGTTAGCAATGTTTAATGTATTATTTTGTCGCTTTTGTTGTTATACGATAACTCCAAGAAATTATATTTTTGTTGAAGTAAAATATATTTATAATATTTTTATGTAGTGTCCTTAAGAGAGTAAAGAAAGTAAAATATAATTGATATGTAAAAATATAGGCTTTGTAAGAACATTTGTATCTTTCTTCCATAAATTCATTGAAATAATCGTAAATAAACGAATAATTATTGTGGCTAAAGCACTAAATATACAAATAATGTTACGTTAAAAAAAAAGTAATTGAGTAGAATTTATTCCGGAAAATTTGTATATAAAATTATGAATACTAACAATAATTATGTTTCATTCATAATAGCCCATAAAGGCGACTAGCTGCTTTGCTTTGGTAATATCAAAATTATTCAACGGTGTATGTACTGGAATGAAGACAGCCTTTTGTCCTTTCTCTAAAATATACTTTGAATATCGTTGCACTAGCAAACTAAGATGAAAATAGTGATAGTTCCATCCTGCATTGCTTCAAGCTGTCCCTTTGTGGATATAAAATGTTTTATTTGATACTAGCAACGCCTGCGACTCCGTTAGTGAAGATTTTATTTTTATATTTGCAGTAAGCTGCCAAATTCACATTTCACAACTGAATAACAATGGAATGTAAAATTGCAATAGATACTGACCCAAATAGAACAAAGTGGTATGGGACGTATATAAAAAGAAGCATTACATCTAGAGCCTTCGCCTACGTATCAAGTTCAAGAACATATGGAAATTGTGATTAATATAAATTACAAATGTTTATGTGGTATGCGAAAACTTTAAAACAGAAGTAGTTACAGTACAGTAAAAGTGATTGCTGTTAACAAAAAAAATATTGGGAAGTATATTTTCAATTTCCTTAGACTTAGGGAATACTTCCACTTCAGTGTTTAAAAAATTCGAACAACGTAACCTAAGTTAATAATAACCTGATTGTTACTATTGAATATATGAGAACAAATATTTTAGTACTAAAGGCTGTTCGGTAAAACCCAAGAAGTAGATGTTGATATATTATGAATATAAAATTATTTCTGTTAAAATGAAGTTACATTTGATTTTAAGAAATTATACACAACTAAAGAATATCATTTATTGAATAGTACCATCACGTTTACACCCAGATGTTGTAGCATTGGCCTACAAGGGCCACAAGTAATAAAATACTTAATAAATTTATTCTAAAATTGTTTTTAAATAATTTTGTCCAAACAAATTGTAAGTGTACTGCATGTATGTGTATACTTACATGCAGTGTGCTCTCAAGGACTTACCAGCTGTTACATGCAATTTAGTCGGATACCCTCAGCAATGTTACAACATGTGCTCGAGTGCTCCATTACGAAATCACTAGGGTTATTTTGATATAAAAATAGTACTATTAACATAAGTGATAGTGTTCTCACTATCTCTTAAAAATCATAAAGAAAGCGAAAAATTGACAATGATTATTCAGTGTCCATTGTATATTTAAAAGATCGTTTGTATTACATTGTATTTTAATTGATTTAGTAAAATATAAACAAAATATATTAATTTACTCTTAATTTTTCAATGAACCAAAACGCAAATTGTAGAATTTTTCAACAACCTTCTAAAGGCAGTTCTGCGGACAGAAACTAACAAGAAACTCAACAGGTGCTCTTTTTTAATCGAATATAAACTGTTATATTACAAAAAAATGTTTTTTCAATAAAAATAGTGTAAATGTTGGCTAATATTATAAAAGCAAATTAGGAGATTTGTCTCCTCAATATTTTAAAGGACTTAAGAGGTTGTATTCGCCAACTTCTTTGTCTTATTGTCAAGATACACAGATTCTACATTTAACTTTTATAGTCGACAAGTGACTTATCTTGAGTTACTTTTAAAATATATTGTATTCGTAGCTACACGTGGGAATAACGATCGTATTGACATTTGAGCTGGAATCCAGATACTTATTATACTTATTATAAAGCCCTTTAGCTAATTGAGCTAAACGAGTTAAACAATATGTAATTATATATAGATATATATATAATTACATATTGTTTAACATTTTTTACAGAATTATCTTAAAATCTCTAAATGAACAATAACTCCTTTATTAACAAGTTGTTCTTTATTAACGGCCGCATGGAAATTGAAATGAAATATTTAATATTTTCAATATAAATATTTAATGTTTGAATTTCTTCGCTCTGGTACAAGGCAAAACGCGACGTTGAGTTCCGCCACTCAACACGCCATGCCTCAAAATTCGGCGGAAAGTAGGGAACGGAAGGAACGGAGTGTCCTAACACTAGGTTCCCAAGATCCCTCTGCCTACCCTGCCATGTGCGGGATACAGCGTGAAGCTGAGTAGAGAAATAGAAGTATAGATTTTGCGCTTACTTAAGAATTTTCCCTTAAGAAGTGAACAAACTGTATTTGAACTTTTATGTTAACTTAAATAAAACTTATGTGGATAAATAAAACAATGTGGGCAGATTTCATAATTTTGCTTATAAAAGACGCAAAACGGTCTACTACGAGCTTGTACTTGTCTCTTAAATGTAAATAATTTCAAAACATTTTCGTCACTGTCTTTATATAATTATAATGCAAGTTGTAATAAATCACTGAAATTTTACTGAGTTAGATCCTCTGCGCCATTTCCTTACGAAAACGCCGTTTTTGTATTGTTTAGTCAAATTAATGCGACCGCTTAAATATATGAATTACATACGACCATCGTAACATGAATTTTCTACTGTATTTCATATTAACATTTATTCAAATACCAAAATGTACAGAGCCTGTAATATCAAAATTATACTTTTATAACAACATAACAGTGGCTGCTAGGTGGCAGTTTTTTGTTTTGGTAACAAATTAACAAGCGGCGTTGAGCTCCTTGTTGAGCAAAATATTTGCATCTTATTTGCGAAATACAGTGTGAAGTTAAAAAAATAGTCAAATTATGAAGTAATGTTTCCTTAATTTATCTAAAATAAAAATATTTACAAATAAAAATGAAATGATGACATTAAAATGTGTGTATCACATTCACATTCTTCTGTCATAAAAAATCACCTCAACGTCATAAAGCCGTCATTGTAAGAAATATTCGATTTCTTAAGCACTTTTGCTCGTTCTTATTGATAAGAATATAAAAGAACTTGTCCTTGATATTTTCCATAAATTTTCCAGATTTCAGAATAAACGATTCCAAATGGGGGAGATAAGAATTACAATAATTCAGGGATTTCGTGAAAGATCATAAAGTTCAATACAATAGAAAATGTGCATAAAGTTTTTGAATATTTTTTATTTTTATTATCTTTAGTATTTTCACATTACAATGAATCGATATTTTAGTATCTTAATTGTTATATAGACCCATAAAATAATATTTGAAAAGTGAAAAATAACCAAGGTCAATTCAAATTTACAACCTTTTCCCGAAACCAAACGTGACATCATGAACACAAATTTGTATATATCGGCTTCGATAGGTATGCTAGTTTGCAAGAATAATGTATAGTATTTAAGCATACTATATTGCAGTATGTGTTTTTGCAATTAATAGTTTTCATATAATTAATATAAATATATAATAAATCTAAAAGGGAGACTAAAATTTTTTTAATAACCGTCAATAATTTCTCAAAAAAAAAACCGATTCCAAGCAACTAGCTCGAGATAACCTTTTTATAGAAAAACATATTGTTACATTATATATTTTAGCCTATAATATAGAATTTTTATCAAAGAATGCACACACTAGTTTATAATTCCTAATCAGAAAAGTCTGGTTGATTTAGTCAAACACGTTAAGATATTTTATACTTTTCAAAAAAAATTGATAAATATGTTATAATTTGATATATTTTGAAAATAGCCATTCCAATTAACATTAAATTTTTTTATGTAGTGAAGTAGATAGGTATTTGGGTATTTACTAAACTTAAAATTCAAAAAAACGTATAAAAATTTTGACTTGAACCCGCGCCTTTTGAAAACTTTTCAAGTTTAAATCCTGCTTTGTTCAAGATTTTTATACGCTTTTTAAATTTAATTTCAGTATTTTCTGTCCTAAGTGTGGAATAACAATTTAAAAATAGTAAAAATATTTAGGTATTTATTTATTTAATATTAATAAAATGATATTTGAATGAGATTAAGTAAAACAAACGACGACGACGTGACGGTTCTGGATTCAATTCCTACTTGGGGAAATTTATTATTATCATTTCCTAATTTTGTTTTTGTACTAAGCATGCTTCCGCGTTACTGCGTTCGGTGTCTCGAAAAATTAATAGAAAATAATTTTTAATTTATGGTAAAACTTTATGAAAATTTGTATATAGATACTAAAATACAGTAATATGTTTTTTTTTATGAAATTATTTTGCATATTTTGCAATTCTTCGCCTATAATTACTGCATGATCAAGTATTTATTTATATATTTTTACATATTTCTTAGCGTATTACTGATACTATTATATGTTCGGTTAATTGTAAGGTTTTAAATTTTTATAATCAATAAAGCTAGAAATTATAAGCTGTAATATGTCGGGATAGGTACTAAAGCGCTCAGAGAATACTCGCGTATATGGTCAATGACGTCATATGGTCATCATTTTTTCGTATTATTGCACCAAAAAATGTGGTGTCAAACTTCAAAAACTAAAAAAAATCTTACATATTCCCTAATCTTTTGTCTCTTGTGCTTTAAACAAAACGGACACGCACTAACTTGTTACTTCGTTGGGAACTCGGAAACCTAGTGTTGAGACACTCTGTTACTTCTGGAGGCCATACCTCTACAATAGCGGAGCTCAAAGCCACACTTAGTCTTGTTGCCAGAGCGTGAAAATAAAAATATTAAATATTTTATTTCCTCGAATGCGGATCGAGAATTAAATTCATAACCTGTCGCGTTTACAGCAGTTCGCTTGTACACCTGCGCTGCGACTGGCCTCAAAAACAACATAGCCTGGGATAAGTTTTAATTTTTTGTTGTAATATTTATCACCTACATTTAATATTCAAGGATTATTTGAATATTGAATGGAGGCAAATAGTAAAACTAATTTAAAATACATGTCAATTATCTAAGCATGGTATGCGTTTCCCCGAAAAGCACGTGGATAACCAGAACTGGAAAACCCCTAAACTGATTTCTATCAAACTTAGTAAGTAAAAGATTAAAAAAAATCGATACAACTTATAAATTTCCGAGAAACTTAAGGACAAAAACTCATACAATTAAAAATTTACTCAGTCACATAGGTACGTAGATGTTATACTAAATTCTGTACTTTTTAAATTTAAACTAAATATATATTACGGTACTTACTATTATTAGTATAATATTATATGATAACTCATTGTTTGACATCACTTTTTTTATTGACAGTCGTAGTTTCCAGAAGTCGGTAGAAAAAAGTTCGAGAATAAGACAAAGTAGTGAATAAAAGTGACGTTTCGTCGCGAAGCGAGGACTGAAGGAGATTGTTCAACTTATTGCGAACACTTATTAGTTAGGAATCTTTTATCAGCTTTTATTTTAGATTGAAAGTTTTTATCGATACTGTTAAAGGTCTATTGAATACTTCTAGATAGAGATAATAGAAAAGGAATTACGACGTTCGTTTTGTATTATAAAAGTTTCATGAGAAATATATAATAAAATTGTTGATTTTTTCTAAATTTGTAACGCCGTTATAATGAAGTTGGTTTAAGCAAAAATGCCAACGTTATGGGTTCAAGTTCGTTTTGGGAACAACCGTACAACATGTTTTATTAAACAAATTAAATTAACAACTGTGTCTTTTAACGGTTATCGTAAAAACAAATAAATAATTAAATAAAATTAGGTCTGATATGTTGAAAATTAAAAATAAAAGTATCTTAGAAAATATATAATGTAGCTGACTTCTCAAACTCAACTCAAATTTCTTTCAAATCATCAGTAAAAATAGTTTTATTCGTTTATTTTCTATTTTCGTACAAAATTTAACTTCAAAATTTAACAAAGTCAATTACATTATTTTCAAGAAAACCAGACGGAACGAACAAAGCCTTTTGTTTCTCTGTGTAATTTCAGTCTACCGACAGCGCATACAAGGAAGCGAAATCAAAGTAAACCTTCCCTGAGGTATTTAATCGTGATCGCTTGAAACTGTCTGTACGATTACGTGCAGTATAGATTTGGACACTAGCTTTTGTTATTTTATACGATCGTTAGATACGTGCTTTAATAATACCACTAGGTATACCAATAAACGTAGAGTGGTCAAAAAAGTATCGCGAATTTGGGGTTTTTTTTTAATTATTGTATACACTTGTGCTAAAGTTTTTCTTATCTTCGAAAAATTTTAACTTCAAATTATCATTATTTTTCATCTTGATCAACTTCTCCTTCGATGCCGTCGATTTTATTTTCAACATTCGGAATGCATCTGCGCCTTTAATATCGTGTTACAAAATTTGATGATTTGTTTTTTATGTATTTTTTGAATAGGTAAAAATCGACGATGAGCATAAAACACGTCCAAGTAAAGCAGCTGTCAACAATTAACTGAACATTAAAAATGGCCGAACTTGTGGGCATAAGTGAGAGCTATGAGAACCTCAAAAATCAATCGCCACAAAACAAATCGTAATCCTATTATACGTGAAAAATCAATATTCGTGATACTTTGTAAGCACACCCCGTATATATTCAGATATGATAAGAAGAAAACTAATTAAATAATGCGATAAATATATATTCTTCTGATTGAGTAATGTAGATATTCTCTTCTTATTGTAAGCGATATTTATAGATATTATAGATATTTATAGAAAGTCAGCTCATAAATTTCAGGAAAATTGTTGATTCAAGAGTCAACAATTTTCCCGAAGTTTAATATTTTAAACTCTTCATCTATCACAAAAAACAAATGATTTAATGAATAAAAAACATACAAAGTATATTTCCTCCAAAAGTACCTAACCTAGTTTCAATTTACCATGTCTAAATAAAACAATAATATAAAAGCATTTAGAAATACAAAATATTTCAACACAAAATACATTTAATTATTTACGGCAACATTTCAATTCCTGCAATTTCATCGTAATCCACAGTACAGCTCAGGCGTTAAACTAAGAAACGCTTCCTGCAGGCGATTAGTTCTATTTCCTCGTTTCAAATTAAATGAATCGACCGCCTTCAAGATCTACTAAGCTTCTACAAATATTTCATTCGTGTTTGATACAATTAACGAAATTATTTCTAGTAGCCGTTTGAAGTACCATTTTTATTAAATGACATGCAATTAAAATTATATTTTTTTTTATTGATTTTTGTCATTATATAAAAGTTCACATATTCAAATTGTATAACGAATATATCGACTGATTATATTATATAGTTAGATTATTTATTATTTAATATGAATGAAAACCATAAAGCAATGTTAAAAAACAAATGGTCACATTTTCAAATCCTAAATTCGGACCATGATGGCTATTGCAATTCACTCAAATTGGAAAGTGATTTATAAAGTAAAGTTTTTACGATAACGAATGAAACGTTATTTCTTATAAACTCACTACGTCATTGTGATTGTTGTAGTATTTTTAGCTCACACCTAATTGGTTGGCTTTGCCTTGTTACCAAAACGACGTAATCAAAGCAATAAATGTTGAATTTGAAAAAAATATTTAATATTTTAATTTCTCGAGTGGGATTGAACCAAAAACCTGTCGCGTTTACAGTCACACGTTTGTGCTTCTTTACCTCATCAATATTTAATCGTATTGTCTGTACCCAAATGTACATTTATCGCTGTACTAAGTAAATCTATAAAGCAGAAATTTGTGTACTTCACTCACTTTATAATTTGTACCAAATTTGAACTGGTATTCTAGCATTCTAACATCCAACAATTTGGTAAGTAGTTGCGAACTACTGTAGTTGTAGTTTCTGACGAGCTGAATGTTGCACTTTGTGCTAAGAATTGATGCCGTCATGCCACGAATATTATTCTGAATGAGAACTTAAGGATTATAACTTAGATATTCAAAGGCTTTACGTTGATTTTGATATCTCTAAATGTATTTTACAAGTCTACTGTTAACGTAATAATTATTTAAAAGATTCAAAAAGGAGTTATAAGAATTTAAAGGGTTGTTTAAAATTTACTATACAAAAACACTTTGATTAAAATTCGATTCGATTATTAACAAAAAACAATTAAAAATATTTACTATTGAATATCACAAATTAATACAACATTAGTGTAAAATATGTACTTATTAGCAAATCCTATAATAAAATCTAAATGCTTTGAGATTTCCGGATTAAATAGGTTTAGATAATAATTTATGTTAAGCCAGGAGTGTATAGGTTGCCTTTAATTCTAACGCCTTATTTGGCAATAGCGCTGCACTATCTCCGATAAACCGAGTGTGAATGGAATGGGTCAATGTTGCCTACGAATTTGCTATTTGAAAACCGATATGTGAAATCCTATATATGAAAGCTTGGTTAAAACATAAATGATTATTATTATTTTATCTTTTTCAGCTTCACGCCTTATATATCACAAAGTCAAAATTCTCCGTTCTTCATGCTACACCTGAATAGAATTTATTATAAAATTTAAGATTATTGTTTAGTCTATTTACCAATAATTATTCATATTTTATCAATAATTTCAATTGTCATAAATAAGTACTTAAATAATAGTCTTAAATATAATTAAAGATCTTATTTAAAATGAAACACTTGTAAACGGATTAATCGCTGTACTACTCTACTCAGCTTTACGCTATAACCCGCACATGGCAGGGTAGGCTGAGGGTACTTGGGAAGCTGATAAGACACTCCGTTCCACTTCCATTCCCCACTTTCCGCCGAATTTTGAGGTCTTGAGTGGCGGAACTCAACGACGCGTTTTGCCTTTTACTAGAACGAGGAAATGAAAACATTAAATATTTAAATTGAAAATATTAAATATTTCATTTCCTCGAGTGGGGATCGAACCCACAACCCATAGGTTACAGTAACACGTTTGTGCCGCTACACCACGACAGACCTCTAAATATTTTATTATTTATTTTTATAAAATATTTCTTAAAAATTGTTTTTTTTAGTTCATGGTCTTTGGTGCGATTAGCATCTCCACTAGTGTTGCCCAAATTCAGTCTTGGTCTTGCAGTCTTGGTCTTGTTCTTGCGTTTTTTCAAGACCAAGACCAAGAACAAGACCGCGTATTTTTAGCAAGACCAAGACCAAGACTGACCGTGCAAGATTTGAGCAAGAACAAGACATAGCCTGCAAGACTCTTGCGTCTTGCAGCTAGGACTTAGCGCTATTTCACTGAGTAGTTAGGTGTAACAGTTCGGTGTATAGGTAGGTACGCTTAGGAATTCTATGAGACGCAAAAAACTGTAGCAAAGAATATGAAAAACTGTAATTTTTTAATAGATAGACCTATCTATTAAAATCAAACTGAGTGCATGCATAGTTATGTTTTAACCATCGGCACTTTGATAACGCGGCATCAAAGGTTTTGTACTTACTTCTCAAAGAAATTTGCCGCTTTTCGGAAGTACATGGTTATGATACACGCGCCGGCGGCTTCTTTTGAAATCTAAAACAATCGTTGCCGCCACGCCGAAATCATAACATTTGACACTATTTGATTGCCGCCATAGGGCGTAGGCGTAGGTATACTCATGCAAAATAATTTCGAATTTTAAGAGTACCTACAGTAAATCGTAAAAATCTTTTATTAAATTTCTTATAAGTTGAGGGTTCAATCTCTTTCTAGACAGATAAGTATTGTTCTTTAAAATACAGTCAAGTTATTGTAATTAATTTGTTTTTTTACATGTTTTAGCAAATGTAAGCTTATAAATCATAAATGTTTATTAAGAAACAGTTACTTCCATGGAAAACAACATATAGGTCAGTTGATTTTTCGAATTTCTTATCAAATCTTCAGTTATTTATGAATCTGCTTGATCTTTACTATGGCTATGTTAATTCAAGCTCACAATGTTCCAATTCTAATACGTTTTTTAAGATTTAAAGTAAACTTTAATAAATAGTAATAGACTAATAGGTAATTGCAAGACTCTTGCTGCAAGACCAAGACCAAGACCAAGACTGGGAGCGCAAGACCAAGACCAAGACCAAGACCAAGACTGGGAGCGCAAGACCAAGACCAAGACTGGCTAAGTCTCGTCTTGTTCTTGCATTTGGGCAACACTGATAACTACCCATCATAAATCTGTGCAAAATGTTTAACGTTATAATATTCCAAAACCTAATCCCAAAGTAGAATACAGATACAGTTACTTATATACATATGTATGTTTAAGTGTCTACTAAAATGAAAATACATATAAACCATTTTCTGACATTAATAATGTTTTAAAAAGCAGTTAATGTCTATGTCAATAGCATTTCAACAGTTACTTATAATCAACTCAAAGTTGATTCATAACTTTTTTGATGCAAGAAAATCCCCTAGAAAATGTAATTTTACAATTTTACTATTTTACAATATATTAAAGAGTTCAAGAAAAAGAAATAAGGCTTTCAATTTGCAGCTGACAGATTTAACATTGTTTATAAATCGGTCAGATGTTATCTTTTGACTAGTAACCCGACGGTTTTGGGTTTGACCACATTCGGAAAAGTGATATTTCCCCTTTATAAAGACGAAGTTCTGCTTCAAGTTCTACAAGTATCTGTTAGTATACTTGATTTTATTATTGTATTTTAAAATCATGTTTTCAGCTTTAAAAAATCTGTATGAAACAACATAAGAATAAAAGACTGTCTTATCAAATTCCGGGCATCAGCAAAAAAAAAATATTGTAAGATGATCTGCGTCTATTTTAACAAACTTGCTATTAACTTTACAGAATTATCTTGAATTTAAATGTTTGCCTGTTTCTTGTGATCTTTCCCGTTAACACTTTAAATTACTCACTCAGTCAGTTTCACGCTATATCCCGCACACGGCAGAGTAGCCAGAGGGAATTTGGAAACTTAGTGTAAAGATACATTTCACTTTCGTTCCCTCGAATTTGAGGCATTGCGTGTTGAGTGGCGGAACTCAACGCCGCGCTTTGCCTTGTTACCAGAGTGGAGATAGAACCCACAACTTGTCGTTTACAGTTACAAGCTTATAAAGCAGGGAGCAATTACAAATTAACTTAAGAATATTTTTTTTTGCAAAAATCGGGATGGAAATTAAAACTATTGCAACATTAGAAACATTATTCCGATGTGAATAATGTTTATAATGTTATTTTTTGCCGTGTGATCCCGGCTTAGAATAGGATCACCCTGGTACTGATGGTGTCGTAAGAGGCGACTAAAGTGCGTGTGGTAGAGTCACGTTGCCAGCAATGGCAACACGCATGGGCAGACTCGACCGGATTGTTACCACCCCCGGCATTTAAGACCGGCGTTAAGTAGTGGCTTTGGCCACTGCGTTTCGCATTAGGTAATGCCGGGCCCCGGTGCCCTTCCACCTTAAAGGACGGCAACGCTCCTGTAGCTCCTCTGGAGTTACTCGGGGCCGTGGGCGACGGTGATCACTTACCATCAGGTGACCCGTACGCTCGTTTGCCGTCTCCTCCATAAAAAAAAAAAAAAAAAAAAAAAAAAAATATAGTCTTAGTTCCATTCAATATCTAACAAAATATGCATTTTATATAAATAAACACATCTTTTCTTATCTTCAATTCTTATTATGTCCAAGCATACCTGTTTAACAACCAATATCAAAATTAAATTCACGTGTACTCGCCGGAGAATCTGCTAGGTAATTGGAATTTACTGGGATATTTTACATATTAAATATAAATAAGAAATTTATTATGTTGTTTGTTTGATATCTTTCAGTGTAAATATAATAAGAATCCTTGTACAGAAGTACATAATGTATGTATAAAAAGTTTTCTTTTATTTTTAAAAAATACTGTCAAAAGACACGCTACATAGTTGTAACATGTAAAGAAAAAAATATTTGTGAATTGAATTTCCACGGCTTTTTAAAAAAATAATCTAAAATACTAAACTTAAATTCAAAAAGCGTATGAACATTTTAAACGAAGCAGGATTTGAACCCGCGCCTCTGGAAAACCCTTGTTACAAGCGTATAAGAATTTCGACGGAGCATGGTGAAAACGAATGGCTTAGTTGGTCAGAGCGCTGGAACGGTTTTCCAGAGGCGCGGGTTCATACCTGCTTCTTTCAAAATTTTTATACGCTTTTAAATTTAAGTTTAGTATTTTCTGTCCTAAGTGTGGAATAACACTTTAAAACATAGTAAAAATAATCTAAAATACATGTATCTATGTCACATACATAGATGTATCAGGTGAAGAGCATGCTTCGTGGTCAAGTTACTGTGTTACAACCAGTGTTAGCTCTAACAGATGCCTTGGATTTTCAATGCATGTAAATATCCCACTTTGTATAGTTCGCTACTTGTTCGAGCTTCACTTCAGATTCAACGTGAGATTGCTTTTGAACTTTTATAATCTCTACAAAACTTACTCAAACTTTTCTAAACTATTGTGTTGGTAGTGCAATGGTCTACGTGTCGATATTACATGATAACAAAGTAATCTAAATATATGTAAAAGTCAAAGTATACATATTTTTTTTATTTTGTCTGATGATTTTCCCGCATAACAGAATCACCATAAGGAAACTAGGGATGAGACACTCCTTTCCCTATTGTTTTATGTTGCGTGTTAGGTGACGAAACACTATGTTTCGTTTTGTTGTAAGAAATAAAAATAATTTCGTCAAACTTTAAAAATAGTATGTCTTTTATAAAAAAGAATTAACTTTTACTATGTGTGGGATAAAAGGGGGGAATGCAATATTTAATATTTTCATTTCCCTGGTACCAAAGCAAAACGTGGTGTTAGCTATCACCATTCAACATGGAAGGTCATTAAAAAAATAGTATATCTTTTGTTCTCTTTCAAAACATCAACAAAGTGCTCAAGCCTTCATGTTTTTAAATGTATATTTTATATATTCTTACTATATAGTATTACGAGTATACCTTTATAAACGGTCCAAAACATTATTGAACCCTTTTTAATAGATCTTTAGTCGACATTATGAAACTATGATTTATGTGAAAATCGTCACTTTCCTTTATCACCGCCATGTCCGTCGTTTATTACGTTTTTGTTAAAGCAATGACCGGGGATGATTGATTGGTTTTATGTGGACTATAAAAATTTACCTACAGAATAAATTGCAGAATTATTAGAAACAAACTATTTTTATTTAACTAAAAGCTGACATTTTTATCCAGTAATAAAATATTTTCTCATAATTACACATTAATTATGACACAAAATTCTAAGGAAAGTATTTTTTAAAATACCAATAAATACCATATCTATATATATATATATATATATATATATATATATATATATATATATATATATATATATATATATATATATATATATATATATATATATATATATATATATATATATATATATATATATATATATATATATATATATATATATATATATATATATATATATATATATATATATATATATATATATATATATATATATATATATATATATATATATATATATATATATATATATTATATATATATATATATATATATATATATATATATATATATATATATATATATATATATATATATATATATATATATATATATATATATATATATATATATATATATATATATATATATATATATATATATATATATATATATATTATATATATATATATATATATATATATATTATATATATATATATATATATATATATATATATATATATATATATATATATATATATATATATATATATATATATATATATATATATATATATATATATCTACAAAGTCAGATCGTAACATTTAATTGTAAAGCTATGTTACGAAATATGTGAATAAGTAAATGGATTTCAATATAAATGATTTTTAATAAAAGTACAATATTTATCATTATAATTTAATTACTTGAGTGGTTTTATGTTGAAATATGTATATTTCATTAATCCATTCATATGAATGGATTTAGAAAGTAAAACAATATTCGTCATTCGTATGAATCCAATGTAACACGTAAGCATAATGTTTTTGTTTTAAATATTATTAGTAGTCAAAGATCATTCCCCCCTCTCCTTTAAGCCCAAATATAAAAAATAAGTCACAGCTAAAGTTTGAAACTTATTTTGACTCCAAAGACACACTATAGAATTCTAAAACTTAGCCATCGTTTGCATATAAAATTACACAATAATAACGTCGTGATGGTTTTTTTTTGATTACTTCTTGAAACTTGGCTTTACAAAAAAATATAATGGGTTTGCATTGCGAATGTTCGCAATAGCTTCGTAAACAACAAATTTTATTTCTAATATATAGTATTTCTACAAATGAATATTCATTTTTGCTGCAACCAGTTACTATTAAAATGATTTTGTAAAATATATTTTTTTATAGTAGCATTTTAATTAAAATCTGATTTACTATATTAGAAGAGAAATCTGTTCTTTTATTCAATGTTACTTTATAAAATGCTGCAACAATTTTCATCATGCATTTTCATGAAGCCTTGGCCTTTGTTTTCCTCACATTCACTGGAAAGTATCATGTTGGATCAATTACACAAGCGACCCCAGAGTCTGTGTTACAAAGCATTTACTTCTCTTGCAAAAGATACTTTTTCGATTCAATTTATCTATAGACTAGTTAATGTTTTACTGTTTGCAAAATAAATATTAATATGAAACTGATGCCTGCTATACATTAGGTACTACTTATATATTAGTAGTAATGTATAGCAAGTAGTGGTGTCATGCATACATTATGTATGCAGGGTAAACATTCAATATTTTATTACTTGTGACCTTTTTATCACATTATTATATGAGTAAATCTATAAATACATAATTCTATTACATACTCTTGTGTATATACTACCTACTGTTAATATCTTTTTAGCTTACTTTAAGTAAGAAACTTGCTTATATTGTTGTTCTTAAAAAGGGCCATTAGAAAATAAAATGTAATCAGTATGCCATAACTAACTAAATATTTTAAATCACATGCACATTTTCGGTTTCAGTTGAGAAAATAATAATCTAACAGAAATGCTGTTCTGAAACCAAAATCTATTATTAGCATAAAAATCAACTTTACGCTGTATCCCGCACGTGGCAGGGCAGGCAGAGGCAACTTGGCGACTAGTGATAAAATACTTGAGGCACTGTTTGTTAAAAGGCGGAACTCAACGCCGCGTTTTCCCTTATAACCAGTGTAAAAAAAAAAAAATTCTCGAGTGGGGATCGAACCCACAACTTATCGCGTTAAAGTCACATGCTTGTACTCTTTCGCCACGACAGACCACTAAGAGTTAATACTGTTCTTCTAAATCAAATTCAATTATTTTTCTTGAAAATGTCCGATTTACATAATTTACCTATGATTGTTTACTCGAATATCATTTTACCTTTCAGCATTTTACACAATAGATACAATGCAGCCTTTTTGTATTCATAGGTTTTATACGTAAGTCCCTTCAGGACGCGCTATCAATCAATTCTGTTTCATATAAAATCAGGGTTATTCCATTACGTTGTTGGCTTTTTCTTCTTTTGTTACTTGAGATCTTTTTTTCTGCGATCTTCTCGATAATATTTATATTTACCGTTTATCAATATTGTCTAAGACAAAGAGTAAGTATTTATATGTTTACATTGTTAGTTTGGTGTTCTAAGTGGTCTTTCCTCCAGCTTCACGCTGTATCCCGCACTACGCAGGGTAGGCAGAGGGAACGGAAGTGAAACCTAGTGTTATGACATTCCATTCCACTTCCGTTCCCCACTTTCAGCCGAATTTGAGGCATTGCGTGTTGAGTAGCGGAACTCAACGCCGCGCTTTGCCTTACTACCAGAGTAAAGGAAAAAAAGACTAAATATTTAAATTGAAAATATTCAATATTTCATTTCCTCGACTGGGGATCGAACCCAGAACCTATCGGTTACAGTCACACTCTTGTGCCGCTGCGCCACGACAGGCCTCAAGTGGTCTTGATATATTACATTTTTTACCTTTGTTTTAGTATACATTTACTTTTTAAATAGGTAGTGGTTTTTTTTCAAACTTTATGTGTAAATAATCTCGTATGTAATACTAAGCGAATATATTCACAACATAAATGACTAAATGTAATACAAACTATTCTTCTAGAGATTTTCACGTGCTAATTACACGATTTTGTTCGTACGTTTTAAACGAGCTTGGTTACATGTTTGTAGGTATATGTATTTAAGTTGGAGTACCGCATAGACGCCTTTACCAAGTCAATTCGTGTCAACACCTCAACCTCAAGCTTAATAAATCCTCTTTGCTCTTATTCATTCACTAAAAATTAAATAAATATGTTTGCACTAGCTTTATAATTTAGCTATATTAAATATTTTAGTAACCACAATAACATATTTAAATAGTTATTAAATATATAATACAACCAGTAAGGATTACATTTATATTAAAATGGATATAAATTATTTTTGTTAGATTTTTATGTAATCATAGTTGCTATTTTTTTATTTATTTAATGTTAATGAACATATAAATGAAATATTATATACACATTCCTTATTATTTCGTAATATAATAAAGTAATCGTCGATACTCGCAAGCAAATATTTTTCATCAAGCTCACTTTTTCGGCATGAATATAACAAGAAAATAGCGAAATGGGCTTTTCCCTGTTCTCACAAACGAAAATTGAACGTTCATTTTTTCAAATATCTATCGAAATTGCTTCAATCAATATAAGATACACAGAGATTCTATTTCGCCTGTCATGTATGGAGATATGTAGGTAACTGTCAACATTTCTAACTGTTAGCCATGTTTTACACACAATTCTTTCTCACAACGAATGAATTTAGCTGTCTGTACATTAATGCGCAAACCTTTATTTCTACCTTCGTCTGTATATAAAGAAAAGAAGAATGAAGTGAAGTGAATCTTTTGTTAAGATACTCTATTCTTTACTTTGCTCGTGCTAGGGAAATTGCATGTTGTTTAACAGAATGCGCGAAATGATAAGAAACAAAAAAATAACAGAAAACAGACAAAATAAAAGCATTAACCGACCTTTCGTTTAGAGTTACTTAACTCTTCTCCACGAAATCAAAAACTATAGAGTGCTTCCTATTGGTTTTTCTAACTTTACGAAATTGAACAAGAATGCTTTCAAAACAAAATAAGGAAAATTGGATATTTAATGGTGTACCATGTAAACATGTAACTACAAATGTAAGTTCATAATAATATAAATCATTATAACAATACATTTGTATTGTTGAATTTGATATGTAACCCTCGGTCAGCAAGGCCAACTCTCACTTAACTCAGTTTTTTTCTGAACATCCCCCAGGAGAAAATATTATTATTGTATCGGTTTTTTTAAATCAGCTTCTCAATGGGGGTAAAACCCAAATAGTTGCAGCACTTTACAGAGAATGAGTAGGTATAATCATATATTTCTTTAATTCCGAATAACGCAGTTTGGATATGAAAACATAGATCTTTAATATAATGTATAAGCCTATTTTTGTAAACATAACACAGTATAGATGTAAATTAATCCTCTTTATTTGATCTTTCGAAGAAAGGAGTAAAAGATGAAAAAAAGTGATTTTATTAGGATTGGACTATGGTAGACGGTAGCTTAACGTTAAAAATGTTTTGAAAGATTCCAGCATGGTGCAAAGAAAGACTCTTTCATAATGACTTGTATTCATGTAAAACATTTTGATCAATTTAATTAATTATTTTTGATATTATTGCAATCAAATTTAAACTAATATAATAAATGATAATAAAAACGATTAAAGTCGTTTTGTCACATATATCTAATAAGAAAAAAACGAACAGTTTCAAAAATAATGTTTATAATAAATAAACTCATAAAATTATCAATATTTTCCATAATGTAAAACTATATTGCGACTTCAGCGCTAATTATACTAAACAATATAAACATTATATAAATTTAAAACATTAACGTTTTGCTGAATCCGTGGAATGCTGAATGTGTCAATGCAAAAAATGTTTTTACTCTCATCAGCTTTGAACGCTCTAGTTTAATGGTGTGTCAGAAATTTATAGTTAAGTATTTTAAAAATACACACACATATATATATATATATATATATATATATATATATATATATATATATATATATATATATATATATATATATATATATATATATATATATATATATATATATATATATATATATATATATAATAAACTTTTTATTTCGGAATTATCCATATGTGTTAGTAACCTCTCAACTTACATGTCTATTGTTAGTACAATGGTTCTCAAATAAAATTAATAATAATCAACAACAATCAAAAAAGAATCCATAACATTAAAAAAATCATAACAAAAATTAAATTCACAAAATTTACAAAATTATTAAACAATTAATTTAATAATAATAATAATAATAAACCCGCAGGGCAGCTTGTGGCGAGCTGTTGGGGAGTGGCGACCTCATGGACCTGAGTCCTCCAGAGGGGAATTGTAATTTATACCCCACCTCTGGCTTGCCTTTATTGGCCGGCAGAGTGAAGCGCAAGAGCTATATGCTCGAAAGGGTGGAAGTGCTCAATCTGCGTAATAACGGGGAAACCCGCTAACAAGTTTCTCGTGATGGTGAAACCGGTGCACACCTCTCTACACCCTTAGCCGACCACGCCGATGTTGCGCCCGAGGCATTACGCCGCTTTGTGGGGGCCCATCTAGTGGGAGGCGAGTCACCGTCCGTCAATCATTCAATTTGAGACGTTGAAAAGGCGGACGTCCGATAGTCTCCTCCAATAGCCCAGTTCCCGATCCATCCAAACTACATTCCATAGACCCAATTTAGTTTTTCATATTTTATATAGTTTCTACGCATTATCCGGAGACCATCTCTGGGCAATTACCTCTGGTTATTCAGAGATGGATCCCGGCTAATGCGTCACAGCAAATTATTTTAATATTCTCGAAGGGGCCTCTACGTGTTGGACCTGTGTCCCCACGCAAGCCTTCCAAAGGACCGGGTTCGGTTTTGAACCCGAGAACTTAAGCCGAGAAACATAATAATAATAATAATAAAAAACAATCATTACTCAAAAACATACAATTTAAAATAATATTCAATATTTTTATTCATGTGAATGTGAGGCACCCATGGACACAATAAATTAATTACTTAGCAGCTCGGCCTGAAGGGACGACATGCATTATGGTCCAATGCCTAGTTATAGGGGAATCAAACCGGTTTGCCACTGTACACAGAATGCTGTTTGAGCTTTCACGCATCCGCCTCCACAGAGATGCCACACGCTTACGCATTATTGCCTGAAACCCGTCAATATGCTCCACCGCAAACATCTCCGAGGCACTACAGTGTCGCGGGAGTCCCAACAGCGCCCTAAACGCATTATTATATTGGATACGCAGGACACTGCAAGTGTAAAACGTCTGACAGTATGCCCTGAATAAAGTTATTTTAACCTCATTGGTGCACTTTGCAAACCTGCGGATCAGCATGTTAGCTCTGACTGCCAGCGCCCTGCGCTCTCTTTGAAGGTCCTCATTATCGCTCTGATCAACAGTGACCCAGTGCCCCAGGTACTTGAATTTAGTTACTACTTTAAGCGAAGTACCTCTAATTGTTATTGGTGGTACCATGGGATAGCATTTACTGCCTGCTTTAAACACAAGCAGTTCGCTTTTTTCTGCATTATACTTAAGACCGTGGGCACCCGCATACCTCTCACAGATTCCTATCAGTGTTCTGAGTGCCCTAATTGATGGACTGAGAAGCACCATATCATTAGCGTAGCTTATGTTGTTCACAAATGTACCATCTACAGAACAACCGACTTCCACATCGCTCAGTTCCTCAATCAGACGGTTCACATATAAGCTAAAAAGCTTCGGCGAGGTCACTCCACCCTGCCTTACCCCACATTTCAGCCTGTACGGTTCCGACAACGAGCCCGTATAATTTCTTTAGGTAGCGTGGTTTCTGTGTTTAATTTTTGCCACAGCTTATCGTAGGCCACTGTGACGTATTAATAAAGGGCAAGTGACGGGCGCACAGACGCGGGGGTAGGGGGGCATTGGTTTGTCCAACCGCCGGCGCGTGCGCACGTGAGTCTCTTGGTGAAACGATTGTGTGGTGATTTATTTACCTAACACCCCAAAGTAAAGGACATCACACGTGGCGACGAGGCCTCAAGTAAGTGATAAACTATGGTTATTAAAAAGTTAATAATAAAAGTAAAAAAAAAAGGGAAAAATAAAATTAAATGTGTATGTATAATAAGTGAAGTGTCAACGAACCCACGTGCAAATGAAAATAAAAAAAATTAACGCAATGATACGATTAAGTAGTATATGTACCTATTTTCCAAGAAATAACTTTGGATACACGTTTTTACTACCCGCGTATTTGTCGAGTTATTTTATATGTTACTGCTTTGAAGCATTTTATAAATATACTTCGTGTTTATTACCGTGAAAGGGATCTAAAAATCTTAATGAATAATTTTTTTTTTAAACTTTCTACATATTATATGGCATTTTAACAATAACTTCACAAAACGGAAGGGATATTTCTATAGTTGAACAATAACAAGTTATCGTCATTAGAATTAAATAAAAAATCAACACTTGGGCCAGTAGCTGCTTACAACCGTCACATTGCCTACCGCTGTCGTGTAAATGTTAATGAGAAAGTACATATTTAGATGTTAAAATTTGCATTAATGCGGTAACAGTTGTTCTTGTTTTACATATATATATGTATGTATATATATATATATATATATATATATATATATATATATATATATATATATATATATATATATATATATATATATATATATATATATATATATATATATTATATATATATATATATATATATATATATATATATATATATATATATATATATATATTATAGTAATAATTTAGTATAAATGATATAACAATCGATACATGTACATAACAGTCGAATATGTCCTTTTTAATATTAATTAAATATTAATATTTTGTCTTGTCCGATAACATACATCTGAGAATTAAGATTTAATGGGTACATATACCTACTGCTAATCGAAATGCAAAGTTTAATGATAATAACAAGTACCAAAGGGTACGATTATCTACATTTTGCTAAGAGCAATAAGTGCCGAGTAGCACAAAAAAATATTATTATTCCATGGTGAATCGAGGTTGTCAAGGAACATCTGCCAAGGGCCATATATGAGTTTAATGAATGCTAATTATTGTATAGGTAGTATTGTTTTATTATCGATTATATTCATCCTAGTCTAATTTGTGTAATATTTATTACAAATTTTATATTATTTAATTATAATTTTATTCAGCGAGTTAAATAGTGAATAAAGAGTCAAGCCACCGAACCTTAATGCCATAAACCATTTACAATTCGAATTTATCATGCAATTTTACAATAAAACAGTTCATACAAGAAATATAATATTTTTAACCGTTTGTAAACTGTGTGTTGTATTTTTAAAATTGTAGTTAATTGAATAGTTGTTGAGTAATC
This sequence comes from Eueides isabella, assembly GCA_019049475.1. Taxonomy (NCBI): domain Eukaryota; kingdom Metazoa; phylum Arthropoda; class Insecta; order Lepidoptera; family Nymphalidae; genus Eueides; species Eueides isabella. The sequence goes on from CM032387.1 coordinate 11,945,503, forward strand.
AAAACTAGAATATGGATCGAATATTCGAAATATTTTCAAGTACATATATCCCTAAACAGTGGTATCTAATTGGCTTACGAGCCACACTTAGTCCGACCGAGTTGAGAAATAATTCGCATAGCTAAAGTAAAAATACAAGTAATAAATACAGTAAAGATTTAATGTTAGTAGTATAATACTACTTTATCAGCAATTTATATTAAATAGTCTTACATTAATACTATAGTATTAATGTAAGACTATTTAATATAAATTGCTGATAACATAAAATCATGTAAGAATAAAATCAATAATTAGCAATTAGTTAGAACCTTAAAATACTCAAAACACCAAATCCAATGGTGCCAAGGGTACAATACAAGCATAGTGACATTATTGCAGGTCGCCCAAAATGTCCAATCTACCTCCTGTGGAACCACTACAATGCGATGGTGATCCAATGTCAATAGGATTACGCTGGGACAAATGGATAAGATCCCTGGAAATATACTTCTTGCAGCAAGCGTAAACACGCCTATTAAAAAAAGGGCCACTCTTCTCCACATGGGAGGAACAGCCTTACAAGAAATCTATTATAATATACCGGGAGCACATATTTCTGATAATGATATTACGGAAACAATTGATGTATACAAAACGGCGATAGATAAATTAAATGAGTTTTTCTTACCAAAGCAAAGTAAGGTGTTCGAACGCCATTTATTTAGACTACTTAAATAAGAATCAGGTGAAAAATTTGATAAATTTCTAACGACAGCAAAGTAGGAAATGTCAATTCACTAATGAAGAGGATGAACTTGTAGATCAGATTATTGAAAAATGCAACTCAGTAGAGCTCAAGAAGAAAATGTTAACTTTAGGTGATTCCATAAGCTTGGACAAGTTTATAGTCGAAGCTAACACAATAGAATCCGTACAAAGACAGTTATCTGATTTAAGTAATAACGTCCAAAGAACTCTATCAACAGTTAACAAAATAGAGTCTAAACGGGATGATTTTCAAAAGAAGAGTTGCTCTCGTTGTGGTAGTGAAAAGCACAACGGATATAGTCCATCCTGCTGCACTACATGGCACAATGTCGAACAAGAGCATATAAACGCAAATTGACGCATCAAGATGGATCTAAACTACCAACCAGTAAAAAAAGTAAACAATCTTTTAACGTAAAAAAACTCAACAAGAACTAACGAAGACGAGAAGAACCCTGGCCAATCGTCATCATCATCCAACATAAACTATATATTTTACCTGGGTGAAGAAGAGAAGATAAAATGTAGTTTGGACGGAGTCGACAATATTGAGTTGTTAATCGATTCTGCAAGTAATTCTAATATAATTACTGACAAAACTTGGAATTATTTAAAAAAATGCAATATACAAATTTCAAATCAAGTTGCTAATTCCGACAAAATATTCATGGCGTATGGTAGCAACATACAATTAACAGTCCTTGGTTCATTTGATGCTATGGTTAAAATTGGTTCTGAAGGGAAGCAAAGTACATTCTATGTCATTAGGGACGGCACTCGAGACCTGCTTGGAAAAGAAACAGCCATAGACCTCAAAGTATTAAAACTAGGATTCAACATTAATGCGGTAAGTCAACAACAGAGTATTGAAAAATTCCCTAAATTTAAAGGCGTAAAGCTCGATATTGCCATTGATCGTACAATTACCCCCGTCAGTCAGCCATGCCGAAGAATTCCAGTACCCCTCGAAGAGAAGGTTAATAAACGAATTGAGGAACTGACAAAATTAGATATTATAGAGCCTGTTGATAAACCTTTTAAATGGGTTTCTCCAATAGTCCCAGTTCTAAAAAGTGATGGCGAAGTTCGCGTTTGTGTAGACATGAGAGTTGCTAACAAAGCAGTACTTCGAGAACATTATCCTCTTCCTACTATGGAACAACTCCTCCCAAAATTCAGAAAGGCTCAGATATTCTCGAAATTGGACATTAAGGATGCATTTCACCAGCTTGAAATAAATGAAGATAGTCGTCACATTACAACTTTTATAACGCCTAGAGGACTGTTTCGTTATAAAAGACTAATGTTCGGTATTTCATGTGCACCAGAACTTTTTCAAAAGACGCTTGAAAAAATATTACTACCATGTGAAGGAACATTGAACTTTATTGATGACATAATAGTCTTTGGCCGGAATGAAACCGAGCACGAAACCCGACTAAACCATGTCCTTAAAGTTCTTAAGAGTTACAATGTAGCACTTAATCAGAAGAAATGCATTTTCAACGTCCATTTTGTACAGTTTTTGGGTCACGAGCTATCAGCGGAAGGGGTGAAACCCCTTAATATGTACATAAAAAGCATTAGTACATTTCGAGAACCAAAAACGACTGAGGAAATACAAAGTTTTCTTGGACTCGTGAACTACGTAAATAAATGGATCTCCAACTTTTCAACGTTGACAGAGCCCATCAGGCAACTCTTAACTCTTAAAATTGGTCAAAAGGTAGACATATCAAGGCATTGGAAATGCGAACAAAAAACTGCTTTCGGTGAACTTAAAACTAAGCTAAAAAATATTCCAACCTTAGGATATTACGACCCTGAAGATAAGACACAAGTTTTGGCAGACGCTAGCCCTGTCGGTCTTGGAGCTGTATTAGTACAAACCGATTCCAAAGGACCCCGCATAATACCGTTCGGGAACCGGAGTTTATCTGATGTTGAGAAACGATACTGCCAGACGGAGAAAGAGGCACTAGCATTAGTGTGGGCAGTAGAGCATTTCCACGTCTATCTTTATGGTAGAAAAACCTTCGAACTTATTACCGACCACAAACCACTTGAAGTTATTTTTGGTCCATGATCCAAACCCTGCGCCAGAATTGAGCGCTGGATATTGCGTCTACAGTCTTATAACTTCACGGTTGTCTATAGGCCCGGGAAAGCTAATATTGCCGATCCCTTATCCCGTTTGTGTCAACCTATTTATACAAAAGTCTCGGGAGAAGAATGCCACATAAATCAACTGGTACAATACGTTAAGCCACATGCAATACCCATGCAAACGCTAATTGAGGCATCCGAATCTGACGAAGAGATACAGTTGACTCAAGAAGCCTTAAATACAAATATTTGGGATTCTCGAATCAACAATTATCGCGTCTTTCAAACAGAACTTTGTTTTCATAATGATATTCTCCTCAGAGGTGACAAAATTGTGATTCCAGTAAAACTTAGGAGACGGGTATTAGACGCTGCTCATGAAGGTCACCCAGGTATAGTAGCAATGAAAGGGCGTCTTCGCACAAAAGTCTGGTGGCCTAAAATAGATAAAGACGCAGAGACCAAAGTCAGGAGTTGTCGGGGGTGTACACTTGTCTCCGCAAGTAATCCACCTTTACCGTTAAAACGACGAGATTTGCCTGATCAAGCCTGGCAAGCCGTTGCAATGGATTTTCTAGGTCCTCTTCCCTCTGGACATTATCTGTTAGTAGTTATTGATTACTATAGCAAATACAAAGAAATAAAAATAATGAAATCAATAACTTCAAACGATACGGTAAAAGTCCTGAGAGAAATATTCTCAAGTCTGGGTATTCCATTATCCATCACAGCGGATAATGGAAAACAGTTTACCAGTCACGAGTTCAGAGAATTTTGCCTAGAACTAGGTATAAAATTACTCAATACAACTCCGTATACTCCTCAAGAAAACGGAGAAGTCGAACGCCAAAATCGAGATATACTTAAAAGATTACAAATTAGTCAAAGCATGAAATCGGATTGGCAATTTAGACTATTTAACAATATATAACAGTACTCCACATAGTACTACAGGTAAAACCCCGGGTGAACTTTTTTTTTGCAGGAAATTTAGAGACAAAATTCCATCCATAGTTGAAAGTAGGAGTGAGGTTGATTGTGAAATTAGAGATAGAGATAAATTAATAAAGGAAAAGGGGAAGACATATGAAGACCGGAAACGAAAAGCAACCAATTATGAAATAGAGAACGGTGAAAAAGTCTATGTTAAAGATATAATAAAAAACAATAAGATTACATCGACATTCAACCCTGCTCCACATACAGTACTAAGCTCTAGTGGAAATGAATATAAAGTCAGGAACGACAAAACGGGCCAAGAATTAAGAAGGAACTTAATACATCTCAAAAGGTGGAAGGACAATGGCAGATTCAAAATCCTGGAAATTGCCAACGAACAGAAGATTCAGAAGATAAAACTGATCTAATAGAACAATGAAAAATTATATTTAAAACAAATTCCATATTGATAGTATTTCATCTGTAAAATTAATTAATTAGATTTATATGTTATTAAAATTAGTATAAATAATTGATCATTTCTAATGTAAAGCGAGAGGTGTGACGTATTAATAAAGGGCGTGACGCGCGCACGGACGCGGGCGTAGGGGGGCATTGGTTGGTCCGACTGCCGGCGCGTGCGCACGTGCGTCTCTTGGTGAAACGATTGTGTGGAGATTTATTTACCTAACACCCCAAAGTAAAGGACATCACAGCCACCAAGTCGAAGGCCTTTGAAAGGTCCAGAAGGCACGCGTAAACAGGCGTATTCCTGTCCGTATAGTACCGAACGGTATGCTTGAGACACAACACTGCACTTTCAGTGGACAGTCCGGGTCTAAACCCGAACTATGCGTCATGCAGCTTAAGGTGTTTGTCTAAGTGATTACCAAGCATAACGTCCAACACTTTTGCTATAATGGTAGCCAGCGATATGGGTCTATAATTTCTTTTGTCAAAGATATCCCCTGTACGGTTTTGCACAATTGGAACCACTAAAGTCCTCATCATTTCCTCAGGCAGGTATGATATATATATATATATATATATATATATATATATATATATATATATATATATATATATATATATATATATATATATATATATATATATATATATATATATATATATATATATATATATTATATATATATATATATATATATATATATATATATATATATATATATATATATATATATATATATATATATATATATATATATATATATATATATATATATATATATATATATATATATATAAATAACGACAAAACGGGCCAAGAATTAAGAAGGAACTTAATACATCTCAAAAAGGTGGAAGGACAATGGCAGATTCAAAATCCTGGAAATTGCCAACGAACAGAAGATTCAGAAGATAAAACTGATCTAATAGAACAATGAAAAATTATATTTAAAACAAATTCCATATTGATAGTATTTCATCTGTAAAATTAATTAATTAGATTTATATGTTATTAAAATTAGTATAAATAATTGATCATTTCTAATGTAAAGCGAGAGGTGTGACGTATTAATAAAGGGCGTGACGCGCGCACGGACGCGGGCGTAGGGGGGCATTGGTTGGTCCGACTGCCGGCGCGTGCGCACGTGCGTCTCTTGGTGAAACGATTGTGTGGAGATTTATTTACCTAACACCCCAAAGTAAAGGACATCACAGCCACCAAGTCGAAGGCCTTTGAAAGGTCCAGAAGGCACGCGTAAACAGGCGTATTCCTGTCCGTATAGTACCGAACGGTATGCTTGAGACACAACACTGCACTTTCAGTGGACAGTCCGGGTCTAAACCCGAACTATGCGTCATGCAGCTTAAGGTGTTTGTCTAAGTGATTACCAAGCATAACGTCCAACACTTTTGCTATAATGGTAGCCAGCGATATGGGTCTATAATTTCTTTTGTCAAAGATATCCCCTGTACGGTTTTGCACAATTGGAACCACTAAAGTCCTCATCATTTCCTCAGGCAGGTATGATATATATATATATATATATATATATATATATATATATATATATATATATATATATATATATATATATATATATATATATATATATATATATATATATATATATATATATATATATATATATATATATATATATATATATCTTCTTCTTCTTCTTCTTCTTCCTGGCATTAATCCCGGCTTGCTGTGCCAGGGTCTGCCTTCCTACTGAGCCTACTCCACTTTGCACGATCTTTTACGTCCTCAGTGGTTAGACCATTGGCTCTCATGTCCTGCATCACGACATCCAACCAGCGCTTCCTTGGGCGTCCGGGAGGTCTCACTCCAGGGACAGACATATCAAGGCACTTGCGTCCGACATAGTTCCTAGTCCGGCGCGCAACGTGACCATACCACCTCAGGCGACGCTGTTGGAGCTTATCCGCTATGTCACGGACTCCAAGACTACCTCGAATGAATGTGTTACGTATGCGGTCAGACCGCTTTACGCCGCACATCCATCTCAGCATCTTCATTTCCGTGACATGAAGCTCCTGAGTGTGCCGAGATAGTACTGGCCAGCATTCGCTGCCGTATAAAATAACCGGTCGAACGATGCTCTTATACATCAGCCCCTTGAGTTTGGTTGGTATTCTGCGATTGCAGACCACACCAGTGACCTCCCGCCATTTGGCCAAGGCAGCGCTTATCCGACCGTGAACGTCGTGATCGATGCCTCCAGACTCGTGCATAACGGATCCGAGGTACCTGAACTTTTCCGACTTAACGGCTGGTTCAGTACCTATATGGATAGTGCTCGAGTCCGGTCTCCCGCAAGCCATGTACTCGGTCTTCGACACATTTAGTTTAAGACCGCCGTTCTCAAGCGTACCATTCCAGAGGTTCACTTTACGCTCTAGCATCAGCCGGTTCTCTTCAACGAGTGCTATGTCATCGGCATACATCATTAGCCACGGAGGCTGGTCTTGGATGTGAGCCGAGACAGTATCTAGCACTACGTTGAATAAGAATGGGCTAAGAGCTGAGCCCTGGTGAACCCCTACTGTAATCTGGAAAGGTATGGTGTCGCCAACAGCAGTCCTAACCATGGAAGCGGAATTGTGATACATATCTTTGATAATCTCAATATAGGCCTCAGGGATCCCTTTCAAACGCAATGCCCACCAGATACACTGACGAGGCACACAGTCAAAGGCCTTCTGCAGATCTAAAAAAGCCACATGCAGAGCTCTCCTCTTTTCCCTGTATGCCTCCATCAAAGTTCTGAGGGCAAAAATGGCGTCCATAGTACACGATCCAGGCTGAAATCCATATTGAGACTCAGAGACAGTACACTCTCGGCGGAGCCTGATATCGATAATGCGCTCGAAGAGCTTCATGGTGTGACTCATAAGCTTAATGCCCCTATAACTACCACAATCTTGGACACTGCCCCTTCCCTTGTAAATAGGGGTAATAAAGCTAAGCCGCCACTGGTGTGGCATCTTTCCAGTGTTCAAGATATGGTTAAAAAGGTCAGTAAGTATGAGCACACCAAGAGAGCCCAACGATTTCCACGCTTCGATCGGAATTTCGTCAGGCCCCACCGCTTTTCCGTTCTTCATGCGTCGAAGGCAATTCCGAGTTTCGTCAAAGGTTATTGGGGCAACAAGTCCGAGGTTAGGCGGTGGGTCGTGATGAAGACTGCACAGATGCTGAGTGTTCAGCAGCTCTTGGAAATAGCTTCTCCATCTCTCCTTCACAGAAGCGGGATTACAGAGCAACGTGCCCTGGGAATCTTTGACGCAAAGACATTTTGCGATATCTTGCGTCGCTTTATCCCGGCCACGGGCCAGTTTGTATATGAGCTTCTGCCCCTCCGCAGTTTCAAGTTTATCATATAATGGTGATAAACTCTCACTGCGGGCTCTGGCTACAGCTTTTTTGCTGACACGTTTTGCTACTATGTACTCCAGTCTGTCTTCAGGAGAGTTGGATTTCTGCCATTTCTTAAAGGCAGCCTTCTTTTCACGAATCACCTCCTGCACCTTGTCATTCCACCACCATGTCTCCCTGTCGATGACACGTCCTCCCTTAGAAACGCCAAGAACTCGTCTGCCTGCCGCAATGATTGCTAACTGAGCTCGATCCCAAGCATCCTGAGCAGTCTCGGTGTTAGTCGTAAGATTTCGACTTTTTACCTCTGCTAGGAAGTCGGTCTGCATCGGTCCATTCAGCAACCACCACTTGATCCGAGGCCTACGTTTCTCGGCTACTTTCTTCTTTGGAGTGACGTTAAAGTCCATGACAAGAAGACGATGTTGGGCCGTCAAGCTTTCACCTGGAATGACCTTACAGTTAGTAACCCTGCCCATATGACACCGTCTGGTCAACAAGTAATCAATTTGCGTTGAGTGGGACCCACTTTTATACGTGATAAGGTGCTGAGGATTCTTTTGGAAGAATGTGTTCACAACGGCCAGATCAGACGCAATACAGGTTCTTAGAATATTTTCGCCCTCTGTATTGCGAAGACCGTGTCCAAAACCACCGTGAACACGTTCATACGTGTCTGCAGCCTTACCGACGTGGCCGTTTAAGTCTCCTCCAACTAGAATTACTTCGGTAGACGGTATAGCAAGTAGAACCTCTTCATACTGCTCCCAAAATGACTCCTTTTCGGCCGTGCTACAGCCCGCCTGGGGGGCGTAGGCACTGATTAAGTTTGTGGTAACTCCCTCAATTAGTCCCTTTACCCGCATCAAGCGATCGCAGCGACGGTCAACTTCGAGGAGTCCATTCTGAAGCTCTTCAGAAATCACTACCGCCACACCGTTTTTACCAGAAGGTGACCCAGTGTATATAAGCCGGTAACCCTGTCCGATGTTACGGGACTTATTGCCCTTCCAGCGAGTTTCCTGGAGGAAAGCGCACTGGACCCGACGTCTCGTGAGTACATCTGCGAGTTCTCTGCATCGTCCGGTAAGAGAGCCAATATTCCACGTTGCAAAGCGGAGTTTTCGTCTGGGTACTCGCGTCTTTAGCCGTGCCCGTACTTGACACGGTAGCCCTGGCCCACTTGTCGCAGGTGTAGGGCGATGTGCCTGCGCGTCGTTTAGCGGCGACGCCCTAGCCGTACCCATTCTTTTTATTTTCTTTGCCATAAATGTGGCGGTTGGCGGTTTTTAAATGGAGCGACTGCCATCTGACCTCCAAAACCCCTTCACAGGGAAAAACCGCGGGAAAGAGGGATGGGATTGGTGGAAGTGGGGGAAGGATAATTAGGAGGGACACCACTTTTATGGACTTGATGGAGGTATAATAGTGGTGGCTCGAGGGTCCGGGGTCGCGTACCCGTATGCCAAAGAACACATATCGGACAGACATATGTCAAAGACACCCTCTGGATATAAATAAATATATATATATATATATATATATATATATATATATATATATATATATATATATATATATATATATATATATATATATATATATATGTATATATATATATATATATATATATATATATATATATATATATATATATATATATATATATATATATTACTTACCTATCTATCTATTACATAGTTTCGTCCCAATATAATAATTAATCATGTTAGAGCAAGCGCCTGTCTCTAAATACCCTCGTCAAAATATCTCGATATATCTCCGGAGATTAAAATGTTCGATGCATTTTGATACGTTAACGTGAATTGTATCGCAGACATATTTACCCTGAAGAGCCTTTGATCATCGCTTCGTTGTCTTTATAGCGTACTTTATGGGATCATTTTATGTTATCTACGTCCATCCCTTTATGACACTTTATATCTCAAAGCAATCATAAGTTAAAGGTTCATTCTTTACGTGATGTCGTTAAATGAAAGATGTCTAAACTTTAATAAAACAAATAATAAATACAGTACGTTAGATAAAAGTAGTTGTCTCGGGTTTTTATAGCATATAATTTATGTTATTTACCCTTTTATATATAAGGTTTGGAATAGTTGTGGTGCCCGTGGGTGCGTTAAAATTGCTAATGACATTTGTCGTAAAAATACACATGTTTATAGCTAGATTTCATGCAGTTTTTTATACTTAATATATGTATATAATATGAAAAACTGTTGATGATTGTAGACTATGTCTCACAACATTAGCAATAAAAAAAATAATGAAATATTTTAGTATTGTAAAACTTTAATACTAGGAAAGAAAAAAAATATGCATAGATACAAGGATTTTGTTTACAAAGACTAGAAAAATATGTATTTGTTTAATTTTAACAAATTATGTTTAAAAGTTATAGATAACCTATTAGTTACCCTATTTAACGATTTCCAATATGTTATTGTTATAAAATATTATTTCACTCTCAATTTTTAAACAAAAATTGGAGGTATAAAAACCTATAATATGAATCCTTATATCAGTGTCATCATTCTCTTTTGTAATGTCGTCTTTTCATTGCATTGAGTGAAGATGATTTGATTTTGTGAGCTTTTTTAATTTCAGCTTGGTGCTCCCCGTGCCCCTGAAATAAATTGTCTTTACAGACGCACGACAAAGTGACCCTATAATGATTCCAGTTTTTGAGATACGAAATACTTAATAATATTGAATATATTTTGTAAAAAGACACAAAAATAACATTCATTGCGGCCTACGTTAAATTGTACTTTCAAAAACGTTAATTTACATATATATTATAATCCTAAATTTAAAAAGAGCTCTGAACTAAACAAAAACTTAAACTAATATAATAAAGGCTTTAATCGTTTTGGTTACATTATATCTAATAACAAAAAGAACTAACAGTTCAAAAAATAATGTTTATAATAAATAAACTCAAAAAATTATCAATATTTTCCATAAGGTAAAAAGATATTGCAGCTTCAGCGCTAATTATACTAAACAATATAAACATTATATAAATTTAAAACATAAACGTTTTGCTGAATCCGTGGAATGCTGAATGTGGAAACGCCAAAAATTGTTTTTACTTCCCTCTCTAGCAAGTCTAGTTTAATGGTGTGTCAGAAATGTATAGTTAAGTATTTTAAAAACATATATACAAATAATTTTTTTTTAAACTTTTCCTGAATATAATCGCGCTACGCGCCACGTTTCTGTGGAACGGCCTACTCGCGGCAGTATTTCTAGGTAGATACAAAAAAACGCGCTTTTTGTAGACACCCAACCCAATTCTAAAAACGCGGCTACCTTCACCTTAAAGGCCGCCAAAGTACTTTTAGCTCTACCCTTGGTACTACACGGGACCATGGGCGGTGATCTCTCCTTAAGGTGACCTGTACGCTCGTTTGCCTTGATTTTTCCAAAAAAAAAAACACTAACGTTTAAATACTGCGGTCCCGTCTTTCTAACAAGCCATTACGTGTTGAGTGACAAAGAAACATAAATGCACAAATTTTTACTTCAAACACTTATTATGATAAGTTTTTAGTATACTGAACTTCGACAATATTTTAATTGAGGAATCTCTAGGAATTAGATGTTATAGTTTCTACCAAATATTTTCCAGTATATAAATATATTTTATTTTTACTCTATGATTCACTGTGAAAGTATGTACATATAAAACTACGTACACATTTACTTAGAACGTGATGCACTTGCTGCTTACATAAAATGCATCTTATACAAATAGCGTAACTTAGCGTACGCGACCCCTTACTTTAGTGCTTTCTACTAAGGCTAACTGAAAATTTAAGACTTCAAAAATTTTCTTACATTCTTTTTTAAGAAATGTACATTTAAATTTGTATTTACACAATGTACACTTAGAATGTTACACAAATACTTCAAGAAGTCATTGTAAATAATTTAATATTAAATTTAGAATTAATGTCTAAAATTGTTTTTACTCTCTATATATATATATTTATGACAATGACTTTTCTATATAATTTACGTAAGGCAAAAATTTAAATTTTAATAATTTGAATTTCCTTATTCTTTATATGAAAAGGATTGTACTTTATGCTCCTGATTTCCTTAAAAATAATAAGAAAAGATACTAAAAAAAACTATTGTGCACACTTTTTTTACATACTTTAGAATATGGATCGAAACATGATTCTTTTATTTATTAAATGCGAAAATACAATGTAAATTATGCCGTGTGATACCGGCTTAGAATACGATCACCCTTGTGATGATGGTGTCGTAAGAGGCGGCTAAAGTGCGTGTATCAGAGTCACGCTGTCAGCAATGGCAACACACATGGGCAGACTCAACCGGCGATTATTACCACCCCGGCATTTAAAACCTGCGTTAAGTAGTGGCTTCGGCCACTGCGTTTCGCATTGGCTGAAGCCGGGCCCATGTACCCATCCACGTTAAAGGCGGGTAACGCTCCTGTAGCTCCTCTGGAGTTACACGGGGCCTTGGGCGATGATGATCACTTACCATCAGATGACCCGTACGCTCGTTTGCCGTGTCTTGCCCGTAAAATAGAAAAAGAAATATATAATTAGGTAAAATAACTGCTATGTGGTAGTTGAGACATGCGGCGGCTGTAGGTAGAATGAATTTCTTTTATAATATATTTATACAAGAAGTTACTATTTCTAGACAATTAATATTTTACTAGACATCGATTATTTTAAAAGAAAAGTTTAAAATTTCAAATAAACATAACTTGAGTATAAAATAAGAGTGAAGAGTTCTGTAAGACTTTCTCAGGGATCCTTCACCGTTTTTAAAGGCACTTTTATACGTGCTAACTGTTGAAGCATTTTTTTCTTTTGTACTTTAAAACTGGTTTTGTACTCATACTTTCTTTCATGTTTGAAGTACCTACATATTTAAAATACAATCTTTAAGAGCAGGTATTATAATAGAATAGCATTGCTCTTGAAATTTAAAAGTTGTAAAATGCTTAAAACAATCTCAGATGTTATCACACCATCAGAACATAAGTACTAATTGCTTTGACATTAGAAATCATGTGTCGAGTGAGAAAATATTTCTTATTTATAAACAAATTACGTTTACAAGATTACGATGATCTTGATAAAAAAAAGTATCTTAAACATATCTTTCGGGAACCCGGGAACCTAGCGTTAAGACACTCCATTCCACTTCCGTTCCCCACTTTCCGCCGAATTTGAGGCATTGCGTGTTGAGTGGTGGAACTCAACGCCGCGCTTTGCCTTATTACCAGAGAGCAGAAATGAAACATTAAATATTTAAATTGAAAATATTAAATATTTCATTTCCTCGACTGAGGATCGAACCATAAACCTGTCGGTTACAATCACACTCTTGTGCCGCTGCGCCACGACAGGCCTCAAACATATCTTTGGATTAAAACAATTCTGGTTTTTAGACATTGTTTAATAAATACATCATTAAATAAGTCCTTAATAGAGTAAAATATCGTCAAGGTGAATTTTCCATACACTTGACGGCTATGGATAAGCTAGTTTCAAACTAACAAAGCGGGTCAGCTAGACCCCTCATTAGATAGGCTATGCTTGTGAGTGGTACTCACTGTGTCTGTCCATGTTTCCAGTCTTATATTACATGTTAATTTTAAAAAAAAATGATATCCATATTTAGCAGATGTTAATATTTCTTATATAGCATATAAAAATATTCGAACGTTTCTTATTAAATATGCTGTTTGATAAATTTAAAAAACTAAAATTGTTCTATTGGAAATAGAGCAATTTCGGTTTATATCGAAGTTATATCGAAGAGAATAAAAACTGAAAAGCCCGAATTAGACCTGCCAATCGACGGTTTCGTTCCAATTTCAGTGTTATATAGCCTAATGAATGAATGTGAAGTTTTATTTTATGGACAAAAGAAGGCAAATGAATGTAGAGGTCACCTTGTGGTAAATAATCAACTTGGCTCACGATCCCAGTTAACACCAGGAGAGGTACAGAGACTTTATCTACTTTTAAGAGGAAGATGGAAGAGATTTTATATCGACACGAAAAAACTGCCTAAGTAAGCCATTACCCAATTATGTAGCTTGTGGATATAGATTATAATGATTTTTACAAAATTGCACAGTTACCAACCGCAGACTGCCATTCGTGCCATTGCATGTCGTGAGAGTTATATTTTTTCGTCAAAGAAAAGTGATTGGTAAGAAGATATAGAAGAGACCTTAGTTGGCTTTGGAAAACAAACAATATGATACTAAAGAAGGGACGTGTTAAAATCATCGGTAGACAAGGGGAAAGAAGTATGCCGAGTTCATAACACTTTGCGCTTCTTTGTCTCTGGCTACCGAGCTAGGGATATAGCGTGAAGCTAAGAAAACTCAAATATCGTATAAATATACTATATTTTAAAAATATGTGGCAAAACTAAATTCTATATGATAAAGAACTTAAAAGCATTTGCATTTGCAGAACGTTCGATACTCACCTCAAACCTCGTCGCAATCTTGTTACTTCCTATTGTAGGCGTCAGAAACATTCAATACTTGTCCAGAAAATTCATGCAAATGTACATTAAAATTTGTTTTGCGTTATATTTCTAGAAACATAAATATATTTATAAGAAACTAGAAATCTATGTAATAACGTTCAAATCTAGTTTGACATATCAGATTTCTACCATAGAGTTTTTTGTGTAGTTCTATCTTTTTAAGGTTGCGTACGTCAAAAGCTACAAGTAAAGATTTTATTGTCAGTCTGTGCGTTGTCTGATTATGATTTTATTTTGAGCTTGATATTTTCATATGGAACCGAAATTAATATAAGAAACAAAACATTACAAACGTATATTTGTAGTTAATTTCAAATAAAATATCACTCCTTTACGCTATACTGTTCCATCCCTACTCCCCAATATACCAACAAGGAAAACCTAAAACCAAGGTTTAGTGTTCTTGGCTCCAATCATTCCCTCAGTCTTAGGTCGCAAGATGATAATAAATAAGAAGTGCCACTGAGTCCCTTTTACAGCTAAGCTGAGGCTCTTTTACAGTCAAGGCTACAGTCCTCTGGAACTCAATTCCACGAGAAATACGTGAGGCCAGATCTATTTATATATTTAAGCGTCTTGTAAAAAACCACCTTTTTATCGCTATAAGTATGTATGTATGTGTGTATGTGTACATAATATATATGTATATTTTAAATGCTTATGTATAAATTTATGTATTTATATGATATATTTGAAAGAATATAACAGTAATTTATATGTAGTTTATACCATAGATTTTAAGTATTTTATAACTTTAAAAATTAATTAAACGGAGACATTAATCTTTACATCAAATTTGTAGCGGTTTTCTTCTCATTTTCTTTTTATTTTTAATTATAAGTTTTAAACTATAGTTGGTGTAATAAAGTATTAAATAATAATAATAATAATAAAATAAATAGATTATCAAAATCTATAAAGTATTTCCCGTATTTACTTCAAAACTGTGGGGCTCTACAATTAAGAAAATTGTATAAGTGAGAACTTGCAGTACAAATAAAGGAATAAACAGCTCTTACAAACATCAATTGTACTTTTCTTTATACCAAATGAGAATTTTATAAAAATACATATACCTGTTTTATTGACAATGGTAAGTATAGTGTTTGTCACACAACTTTACAATTGGTACGGCATCATAAGAGAGGTGAGTATGACTCGCTGGTTTCTTTTTCTAAGAATCGTAAGTCGTAACACTTATTATTATAAAAGAAGCGATCTTTCTTTTGTACAATTATAATAATAAGAATAATAATAAACCTTTTATTTCTAGCATTTCTTCAATAAACATTATATGCTATTTGTTATATTTCTACTACTATACTAAGTGATTAGTTAATGTTATATACTTGGAAGCTGTAAGAATTCATTATTTTTTGCTACGGGTGAAGGTCTCCTGAAACCCTCTATCTATATCCTTGTTATTTTGTATCCATTTTGCGTCCACAGTCTGAAAAATGTCATCTGACCATCTCATAAGTGATCTTCCTTTATGGCGTTTCCCTTTTGGTCTGCACATTTAAGTTATTGAGCATGAATTAAAGCGTCAGTAGCTTTTGTTGTGTTCCTAATATTGTCATGTCTTATTTATTTTTTATTTTTTTGAAGTTTAGTATACTGCATTCCAGTCCACGTTGGCAGCTATTAATTTTATTTTTAATTATGTATGTATACTTCCAGGTTAGACATGCATAAGTAAGGCATGGTAAAAGGCATGTATTCATCGCTCTAGATTTTAATGTTGCTGGCATGTCACTTTTGAATATTTCTTTCATGCTCCTGTACTTCTTCCAGGTGTTTTGTTTTCTTCGTTCAATTTCTAGTTCATTATTTCTTCTGTCGATTCTTATTCGAAATACTAAAACTATTGTTTTTACTTTTTACCATTGTTTTTGTTAAATTAATTTCTAGTCCTACTTGATTGCTGGCTTTATTTAGAGACTGGATCATAAGTTGCAATTGTGTGCCTGTTTTTGAGACCAGAACTGTATCATCAGCTAACCGGAGGTGACTTAAATATTTGTTGTAAATTTTTAATCCAATCTAGTTTTTTTTATAATTGATTCTAAAATGGCTATAAATATTTGTGGAGATAAAAGGTCACCTTGCCCCTCTATGATGATGAATCGAGAAGCTTGGGCTAGGTCTGTCAATTTGACTCTACTCTTGTTGTTTTCATACATATTTTTGATTACCTGTAAATATATTTTCCTACTCCCTGATCTTTCAGCGTTTCCCAGATGCTCTCATGTGACACAGTGTAAAAAGCTTTTTTTATAGCTTTTTATACAATTACCGTAATTAATTAAAATAAACTGCATGCACTGCATTAGGTAAGGAGTTTCAAAGATAAATATTACTGTTCACTATTTTTTTTATACTAAAAAGTGTTTTTTTTTATAAAACTAAGTAACCACAACGTCTAGATCTTTTATACCCTACAAATTAACAAAGCAATCATTTAAATACGCTTATATCGGATTTTATTAATAAAATTTATTTTTCCCCATCATTTTAATTATTCTGATTAATTAGCGAAGCAATCAAAGTCCCCATCCTCACGTTACTGTTATTAACGTGTATCTATAAATAATTCTCGTTTGGTATATTCGATATTTTTTTACTAAAATTAAAGTGCAAAAGGATAATGTATCATACATTTCTAATAGAAGACAGATTGTTAAAACAACAAAAAAGGAAAAAGCATCCTCTGATTTAAGAAAATGAATGATGCTGGAAAGCTTATATTAAAAAATCTGCAAAGAAAACAATTGTTTGTGGCAAAGACGATGTTTGACCGCAGACAAATATACAAGTACACATGAGATCAAATGGAAGAGAAAAGTATGATTGATCTATTCCTAGTGGGTCAGCGAAGCTGGAAGCTCCAAGATTCATTGATCAGAGAAGAATATCAAGAAAGAGTTTCGAAGAAGTTAGACTGCTGTAAATCTTAAAATGGAAGTAATGAATTATGCTTGCAGAACCTTGAAAATTGTATGACGAAAGTAGCGGCAGAGGTATGTGGTAAAGGAAAAAAAAAGACTAACAAAAAGCTCGACAAATGGTGGGATGTTAAAGTGAACGATGGTGTAGAGAGAAAGAAGAAAGATGGCAGGAATACAAAGCCTCGGGTAAGTATGAAAGTATGAGAGACATAAGAAAGAAAGAAGAAGTAAAGGCTGCAAAAAAACCGAATGAAAGTACTTATAAAGATAAAGCGTGAAAATTCTAAAAGAGAAAGAGGTGAAAGTTTAATAACTTTCGGGAAAACACGATGCTTTTCTGACGAGACGTGATAGGTGCTCGGAGTTTCTTGGTAACCTATAGAACGAAAGGGGTGCTTTCGAAGGACGGTGGTCTTTTAATAGAACAACCACAGGTGTTGCAATGATGCTTAGAACAAAGAAATGTATGAATGTGATGACACCTCCGCCTCAAGTAACAGCGAAATTCTAAGTCTCAATGTAGCTGGTGACCAAATCTATATAAAAGTGGTGAAAAGAAAAGTTTGAAATGTGGTGAGGCAGCGGGAGATGATCAAATATGGTGCTCCCAGGACGGAGGTCCCAAGGTCCAAGACGATTGGCGAGGTGCAGTCATCATGCCTTTATATAAAGACAAAGGTTCACAGATAGATTGCGCAAACTATAGAGCTATCAGTTTGATTAGCTTAGGTAGTAAAGTTTATGCTATAATATTAGGGAGAAGAATGCAAGATAGATCTGAAAGACTTATGTAGTAGGCCCAGGGAGGGTGTAGACCTGTTGCTGACGGTAACAGAAATAACGGTACCTTAGCTGCATAGTTGAGATGGCGAAACGACAGCATAGCTGCGCGTTTGACCGTACACAATGCAGTGTTGGTACCGACGCTGTTATACGGCAGTGAAACATGGGTATTACAGTAGAAGAATGTAAGAAAGATCAATAATGTAGAGATGCGATCTCTTTGTCGGATATGCGGAGTCAGTTTAGCTGATAGCATACCCAATGAAGAGATACACAGAATGATACGAGTAGGTACTAGCGAAGAAAAAATGGCAAAAAAGATTATATTATTAGAAAGTAAAAGAGGGGAGGGGGAGGCCTTCGAAAACACCGAATCTACGATACTGGAGAAAGGTCACTTAAAAAGAATGAGGACTCTCCGGAGGGCACGTACGAAGAGGTTGATGACAGTGGACGAGGGGAAAAAGGTGTGCCAAGACCGTATCGTTTCGCGCTCTTTCCTCTTTACCTATCCCGCTAGGCATATAGCGTGAAGCTAAGTTAAGATAAGATTTTATATGTAGATAAAAGAAACATCGAATATAATTGAAATAATTAAATTCAATTTAAAATAAAATATTATATTAAATTAGTTATATATATATATATATATATATATATATATATATATATATATATATATATATATATATATATATATATATATATATATATATATATATATATATATATATATATATACCATTTACGTACTATATTCCACTGCTCCACGACTGGCTTCAAATATATCTAAATATATCTCATAGACAAATTCAGGAGTATATTGTGTAGGTACGTACGTAGTCTACATTGACTCGCAATACTTTCTACTAAATTACATGTTTCGGCAACTAATAGAAAAAATATGTCTTTTTTCTAAGTAAATTTGCTTTGTATTAAGCATTTTGGTTTAGCTAAGATCATTAATATCATTACGAAAGATACCGCAGAGATATTACAAAAAAGAAATCGTTTATCTTTATTAGACCGCAAACAGAAGTATCTCCTTACTTCTGTTTTATTAAAATTGTTATTGTCTTTTGAAATGTATTTCGATGTTTATTTATTCTTAGTATTTTCTTTACTGATAAAAAATATTTTAATATATTAAGTGTCTCGTATTGCCTATAAATGACGTACCATCCCGTAGTTATTTAAAATTGCTGTTTGTCATTTCCACGTTTGTTTTGTTTTGTATGTTTTGTTCGTTTCTTTTTCCACGTCTTTGTTCCCAAGTTTCCTCTGTCTACCCTGCTATGGGCAGGATACAGCGTGATGCTGAGAGCGAGGGAGAGAGTTTTAACATTTTTGTAGACATTTACATTTTAGTCAAGTCTACGTCTCGACAGAAAAGCTTCGTGTTTTCTATTAGAATTTTCACGCTTTATCTTTATCAGTAGTGTCGTTTGGTGTTTTTTTTGCTCTTTCTTTCTTATCTTTCTCATGCTTTTATCTTTACCCGAGGCCTTATAATTCTGCCATGCTTTTTTCTTTCTTTCTACTGCATCTTTCACTTTATCATCCCACCATTTGTGAAGTTTTTTGTTAAAGCCTCTTTTCTCTTTACCACATACCTCTGCCGTCATACCATTCCTTAGGTTCTGCCAGCATACTTCAATATTTCCATTTCAAAAGATTCACAGCTGTCTAACTTCTTCGAAACTCGTTCTTATATTTTCCTCTCTGATCGGTGGATCTTGAAACTTCCAGCTTCGCTGATCCACTGGGAATAGATTAATCATACTTTACTCTTCAGTTCGCTCCCACGTGTACATGTGAATTTGTCTGCGGTCAATTATAGTCTTTGCCACAAACAATTTTTTTCTTTGCAGGTTTCCAATATAAGCTTTCCAGCCTCATTTACTCTCTTAAATCAGAGAATTCTTTTCCTTTTTTGTTGTTTTAATAACCTTTCCTCTATTAGAAATATCCTTTTGTACATTATCCTTTTGTACTTTAATTTTAGTAAAAATTTATCCAATATACCAAACGAAAATTATTTATAGATACACGTTAAAAACAGTAACGTGAGTATGGAGACTTTGATTGCTTCGTTAATTAATCAGAATAATTAAAATGATGACAAATGAGTCTGATTAATGAAATACGATATAAACATATTTAAATTATTGCTTTGTTAATTTGTATGATATAAAAGTTCTAGACGTAGTGGTTACTTATCTCTACAAATATATTCATTTTTTTATATATAAAAAAAATGTTAAATTAATGTTTATCTTTTATGAAGTAATGTTTAGGAGTCCGTTTCCGGTTGTCGAACCCTAAGTATCTTAGTTGTATAGCTCTGTATTATTGAGTGTTAAAAATAATTTCGTACACTATTTTGAAATTGCGAACTCGCAAAACACAAACTGAAGTGTCGTCCGTGTAGTGAAACTACTGATTTCACGTAATATCACGTAAGTTCTTAACCTCTAGCAAAAGTATCTCCAAAAAGTGATAAGTAGAGGTTAGAAACTCGCCAATCATTTTGAGCATAGGCAAAAAAACTGCGACATTGACATTTATTCACTTATTTATCACAGTAACAGCTGACTAGTGTCGCCAGAGCAAGAAAAGCAAAACCTACCACTAATTACGTTCCATAGTACGCAGATTTAGTTTGCAAAACCAAACAATAGAATTGAAAGACTCAATAACCACCAATATTATGGAGAAATTGGACAAAAAACTACAGCCTATTATAACAGAAAATAGAGACCTAAAAATAAAAGTAAAAATTCTTGAAAAGGAAATAGAACATTTAAAAAGAGAAAAGAAGCAAAACAATTTCATAATGTCTGGAGTAAATGAAGGCAAAAAGTCTACACAGGAATTAATAAGAGATACAATAAACACTTTCAAAATTGACCTTGACATACAATTTCAAGAACATGGAATAAAACAAAATTTATCGTTTGGAAAATGAAAATTCTTTTGGAAAACCAAGGCCAATATTGATTTTTTTTGCGAGCAACTGGAAGAAGAATGAAATTATGAAAAAGAAGAAAAACCTTAAAAAGAAGAATTTTCTGAAGATTACACAAAGGAAGT
The DNA here is from genome assembly GCA_019049475.1 of Eueides isabella. Classification (NCBI taxonomy): domain Eukaryota; kingdom Metazoa; phylum Arthropoda; class Insecta; order Lepidoptera; family Nymphalidae; genus Eueides; species Eueides isabella. Next base: position 11,966,575 of record CM032387.1, read on the forward strand.
TTTACAGAAAAAGACAATGTTGCAGGCGCAGTTAAAAGAAGAGCGAGATAAGGGAAATATCGCAAATTGATTTTATTATGTGCAATAATAGAAAAGCCTTCAAAAACGTGTCTTTAATAAACAATTTAAACTTCCACACAAACCATAGGATGGTTCGAGTTACGATGTCAGGAATGTTAAAGAAAACAATGTTCAAGACAACGGTTACAATGTCAGGTACAATATACAGGTGACCCAAAACTATTACTTAATAATTTTAAAACATCTTTGAATGCCGTGAAATTAGAGAAAAAAGAATATCCATCATTTCAAGAGAAGTATAACTTAATACTAAATCAATTAAAAAGATTAACCAAAAATAATCAAAAATAGCAAAAGAGTCTCACTTACGATTATTACAAGAACGAAAAGAACTTCTACAACAAAAGGAAAGTAAAGGAAACCACCAAAGAATAACAGAAGTAAGCAAAAAGATCACCGAACAACTTAGGAAAGAGAGAAAAACTAAGATATCTAATACAATGAAAAGTTACATACAAAAAACATAAGGAATAAACAGGCATTGAAGGAATTAAACTACAAAAAGGACTGGATACCAAAGTATGAAAAAGAAAGATGATATTAGTACAGGTAAAAACTCGAGATATTAAAAATCGCTACAAAATTTTACCGAAACCTATAACAAAGCCAAAAGGACAAAAAAAATAACCTATGAAAAAACGACGTAACAACAGATGAAGGATATAAACCGGAAATAATGAATAAATACAAAACACAAACTCGATAAAACCCCCGGATCTGATCTTGTTAAAAATTAACTTCTAAAAGCAACGTTACCAGTAATCGCTCCAAAACTTACAGATATATTCAATGAAATTATCAAAACGGAAAAGATTCCAGAGGTTTGGACAAAAATCTACAATTATATTCCTACATAAAAATGGTGACAAAAGAAAAAAAAAACTGACTGGAAACATGGACAGGTCTGGTACTTACAAGAATATCTTATCTAATGAGGGTTCTAGCTGACCCGCTTTGTTAGTTTGAAACTAGTTTATCCATTGCCGTCCAGTGTATAGAAAATTCACCTATATGATATTTTTAATTTATAAAGGGCTTATTTAATGATGTATTTATTAACAATGTAAAAAAACAAAATTGTTTTAATCCAAAGGTACGATTAAGTTACTTTTTTTATTAACCCGCGAGCACTTGCGCTATGAGCATTTTGCTCACAGTAAATTTGAAACACGCACCATTTTGTCAAAATTATACATACGGACATCGTTCTTTTGGTAGCTGAGTTTTAACCCCTTCTCCGTCCCTGGATACAGTTCACTTTTCGCCAGTGTGTGCTATTCCCTTGGACGAGGAGATTTGTTGCGTTTTGCTCATCGCGTGGGTGTCGACGTAATTACTTTTCTCGTCATGACTTTTATTTTATTTTCATCGTATTGATAGTTTTACTGCTACTTTTATGTAATATTATAGTTCTAATATTTCTTACCCAGCAAAGAACAGTAATATATTATTATTATAGATAAATCACAGAGATGAAATGGCGTGCCAATGATATTGAAAGCGATAGAGGCAGATTTCACTGACACTGAACAATCTTCATCGGAAGTAGAAAGTGAGATAACGTAGGCAAAAATAGGAGTACAAAGTGGAACTATAATCCGATTCGTTCTAATGTAAGAACAAAAGATCACAATAAAGAAATTATCAATTACTATAGTCAAACAATAGAAGGTGTTGATATTGTGGAACAACTAAAAGAAGAATATTCTGTTGCAAGAGTAGCATGTAGGTCCTAAACATAGGAAGGAATCAACAGTTGAATCAATTACAAGAAAAACGCGAATATAATTATAATACGCAGAGATTACTTAAAATCACTAGCTCCTACCTCCTCAACTAATACAACCGCATATCAAGAGAAGAAGCAAAGAAACCTTGCAAAACATTTGCAGTACATCTTCTACAAAGCAAGTGAATAAACAGAATCGGAGATACTAGGACAACAAAAACCAAATGGAACTTGAGCGGTTCACCCAAAACGCAAAAACTGCATCACCAAACAGTGCTGCATTTACTGACATTTATTTTTATGTAAAGATCATAGTCATACATTATATTATATGTGTAAAACTCACATATATGATGAATATTAATTCTTCCTACAAATTTCAGTTATTGTTTGAAAAGATTTTTATTTGTTTATTATTTTCTGTAAGACTGCCTTAGAAGACTGGCAAATTAGTTAGTGTGATTGTTAATTAAAATAAAAAATATTAATGTTTAAAATGTTTTAAATACATATTTATTAGATTAAATAAAGTGTGTTTTATTTAATAAAATAAAATCGTAAAAGTAGTACCTGGTAAAATCTGCATTTATTAACATTTATAAACGCGAGCAAAATGCTCTACGCGCGAGTGCCTGTGTAATTTTTAGAGGCGCGGGTGATGGCGGATTAAGATCATCATAAACTTGTAAACGTAACTTGTATATAAATAAGAAATATTTTTCGTACTTGACACACAGTTTCTTATGTCAAAGCAATTATTAATATTAAAATCATTACTATATGTTCTGATGGTGTGATAACATCTGAGAGTGTTTTTCAAAACTCTTAAATTTCAAGAGCAATGCTATTCTATTATAATACCTGCTCTTAAAGATTGTATTTTAAATATGTAGGTACTTCGAACATGAAAGAAAGTGTGAGTACAAAACCAGTTTTAAAGTACAAAAGAAAGAAATGCTTCAGCAGTTAGCACGTATAAAAGTGCCTTTAAAAATGGTGAAGGATCCCTGAGAAAGTCTTAAAGAACTCTTCACCCTTATTTTATACTTATGTTTATCTGAAACTTTAAACTTTTCTTTTAAAATAATAGATGGCTAGTAAAATTTGATTATCTAGAAATAGTTATTTCTTATATAAAAATATTACAGAAGAAATTATTTTTTCCAAGCGGAGATAGTACCTACAACCGTCGCAAGTCTCAACTACCTCAGCAGTTATTTTACCTAATTATGTATTTACATTGTATTTTCGTATTTAAAAAATAAAATGTGGCGTAGAGGGACAGCAACTGACAATAAGCACCATGTTTTGATCCAAATTCTAAAGTATGTTAAAAAAGGTTCCAAAATGGGTTTTTTTAGTATCTTTTCTTATTATTTTTATGGAAATCAGGATCATAAAGTACAATCCTTTTAATGTAAAGATTAAGGAAAACCAGAATTATTAAAATTCTAATTTTTGTCTTACGTAAAATTTATAGGAAAGTTGTCGTTGTCATAAATATGGCATTACTTCTAAATTTTTTCATTAAATTATTTACAAAGACTTCTTGAAGTGTTTGTGTAACATTCTAAATATACATTGTGTAAATATACATTTCTTAAGAAAGAAAGGTTTTTGAAGTCTTAAATTTTCTGTTAGTGTTAGTAGAAAGCACTAAAGTAAGGAGTCGTGTACGCTAGGTTACGCTATTTGTATAAGATGCATTTTATGTAAGCAGCAAGTGCATCACGTTCTAAGAAAATGTGTACATAGTTTAATATGTACATACTTCCACAGTGAATCATGGAACAAAAATAAAATATATTTATATACTCAGAAATATTTCCTAAAAATTATAATATCTAATTCCCAAAGATTTCTAAATTAAAATATTGTCAAAGTTCAGTACTCTTATTAGAATGGTGTTTGAAATAAAAATTTATGCATTTATGTTTCTTTGCCACTCAACACGTAATGGCTTGGGTAGAAAGTAGGGACCGCAGTATTTAAACGTTAGTGTATTTTTTTGAAGGGTCAAGGCAAACGAGCGTACGGGTCAACTTATGGAGAGATCACCGCTGCCCACGGTCCCGTGTAGTAACAGGAGAGGAACTAAAAGGTGAGTAACAGGAGAGGAACTAAGAGGTGTTGCCGGCCTTTAAGGTGGAGGCAGCCGCGTTTTTCTTATATATATATATATATATATAAAACGCTGCGCTGCGCATATATATATATATATATATATATATATATATATATATATATATATATATATATATATATATATATATATATATATATATATATATATATATATATATATATATATATATATATATATATATATATATATATATATATATATATATATATATATATATATATATATATATATATATATATATATATATATATATATATATATATATAATATATATATATTAGCAGCTGCTATAATTGGTTCTATTACAAATAATTATTTAATAAAAAAGGTTTATGAATAATCTCATTACAATGAATTTGTAATTTATAACTATTTGTTTATAGTTTACTTATTAAAATCAATGAACCGACACTACGCGGCCACCAAACTCCAGCGAGCGCTTGACCTGTTGCCCAGCTGGCTGGCGGAGTGGAGGCTAGCGGTCAACGTCAAGAAAACGCTGCGCCGATATATATATATATATATATATATATATATATATATATATATATATATATATATATATATATATATATATATATATATATATATATATATATATATATATATATATATATATATATATATCGGCGCAGCTGCTATAGTTGGTTCTATTACAAATAATTATTTAATAAAAAAGGTTTATGAATAATCTCATTACAATGAATTTGTAATTTATTACTATTTGTTTATAGTTTACTTATTAATTAATTAACTAAATTTACATAAATTTAATTTACAATGAATTCATAATTTATTATTATTTGTTCTTTATAAATTTATTTATTATAATGGCAACATTGTTATTGTTACTATAAATACGACAACGCAGGCCCACTCGGGGCGTGCACTACGTCGCAGCAGCCGCCAACAGGAAGGAGAGTGCAATTGCAGCCTTCCTCGACGTCGCCAGTGCCTTCGATCGGGGCTGGCATCCTGGGCTCCTGTATAAGGTGCTCAACACAGGAGTCCCTCACCACATAGCCGCAGTCCTCGCCGACTTCCTCGCAGGCAGGACTTTCTCCGTTAGGGTGGAGAGTGCGGTCAGTAGCAGCCACCCCATCAGCGCCGGAGTGCCCCAGGGCAGCATATTGTCCCCGGCGCTCTACGCCATTTTTACAGACGACATCCCCACAACACAAGACACTATGTTGGCACTGTATGCCGACGACGTCTCACTGTTGGCAAAATCAATGAACCGACACCACGCGGCCATCAAACTCCAGCGAGTGTTTGACCTGTTGCCCAGCTGGCTGGCGGAGTGGTGGCTAGCGGTCAACGTCAAGAAAACGCAAGCCATCGCGTTTTGCTCCTATCATAAACAGCCTCCTCTGCTCAGCGTGCAGGGTCAACAGGTCCCCTGGAGCAAGACGATCACCTACCTCGGCGTCGTCATTGACCGCCGTTTGAATATGACCGCCCAAGTCAAGAAGGCCACCAACGCGGGGAAGGTAGCTCTACAGCTACTGCGCCCGCTTCTGCGCTCCAAGCTGCCACTACGTACCAAGCTGGCGCTCTACAAGACGTACGTGAGGCCACACCTCACGTACGCCTCCCCAGCTTGGTACGCCCTACTGAGCCCACGACAGAAGAGCAACCTGCAGGTGGTCCAGAACCTCGCCCTGCGCGCCCTGCGAGTGACCCAGGCACCATACTTCGTGCGCAATGCAACCCTGCATCGCGACATGAAGATGGAAAGCCTGGAGGATCACATCGGCCGGCTCGCGTCTAACGCGTTCCGCCGCGTCGATGTTTCGGACCACCTGCACCTACAAGACATCGCACGGTGGCATACACGACCACCGGACGCCAAGAAGCGCCTTCCTCGAGACCTTCTTACCGATCCCGACTCCGATTCCTGAGCTGCCACCTCGGTCGCTGGTCGCCTAAGCTGGGCCTCCCCCGGGCAACCGGGGGTCTCACCCGGCCGGGCTGACCGCCCAGGTGGCATATAGCTCATCCTATCCTGACTCTACATCCCCTGTGCCTACGAGTTAAAATGCAGGCGCTTATATTCCCCCGGGCATAGCCCACCTAATGACGCGGTCGTCTTAACGAGCGGAGGTTGAAACCGCGGAAGAGGGCCCATAAAGCCCTGCATCCGTTTCCCTGTCCACGGGCAGGAAGGAAGAAAACAAGGAACAAGGGTTTACTCGGGGCACTCTCAGTCGAGCTTGTGGGCAGTGCATACCTCTGTATTTGTTGTGAAACGAATAAACGAGGCTTTGAAAATACTTATTGTGTTTTTCTGTGAAACTAACAATGAGTAACCAGCAAGATAACTCTAGTGACGTCAGCCATGCTGATGTCACACTTTTTAAAAATACAAACGTCGAAACCACTTCGTTATCAGAAGTGGGATTCGAATTGAATCCTGTTCAAGCCACTCCCTCATCGGCTAGTCTACCACCTGAACCATTGGAACCACCCATGGCCCAGCATCCAGGGTCAAGTGGCGTAACTAATTTTTTAACGGAAGCAATGCTACAAACGAGTTCACACACCTACCCACATCAAAGCATGCGAATGGATGGAATACCACCACAATTCCTCATGCAGATGATGGATATGATGCAGAAGATGTCAGACCGGTTGTGTGCACCACCTGTAGAATCCAAAATAAAGATCACGGACATCTACTTACCGTCTTTTGATCCAGACACAAATGTGGGAATAAGAGAATGGTGCCAGCATATTGATCAAGCCATTAAAGCATATAAGCTAAATGATTTTGATACTCGCATGAAAGTATTGACAATTGGATGTTAAATACAAATACATGGGAAGAATTACGAAGCAACCTTATAACAACTTTTGAGCCTGAAAACAGGTACTCTCGAGATATCGTAATGTTTAGAGATCATGTTTATGATTCATCTAAAGATATTGTGGAATTCTTATCACGTGCCTGGTTATTATGGAAACGGGTTACTAGAGACAAGCTAGGAGATGAACATGCTGTTGAGGCAGTAATTGATTGTGTCAATGATGAACGTCTGCGCATTGAATTACTCAATGCCAAGGCAACTACAGTTCCTGAACTAATCTCGGTAGCAACATCTAGTAGAAAGAAGCGTTCCCATCCAAACTTAAGTTCATTCCTTAATAAACAACCACGATTTGCAGACGATCAACAATCAACATTGAGCTGTCGTATCTGCAAAAAGACAAACCATTTAACAAGAGATTGTAAATTTAAACCTGCAGACACTAAGCCTGAAGCAAGCAATAAAGAATCTCTTGTGCAAACTATACCTACATGTACGTTTTGCAAGAAACCAGGACATAATTACGAAAGTTGCTTCAAACGGGATCGTTCCTTAACCTCAAGTATCAACTTTATAGAGAGTACGAAATTGGCACCACTTACTATTAAAATAGGTGACAAGGTGTTGCAAGCTGTGTTTGACAGTGGAGCGGAATGCTCAATAATCTGAGAATCAGTGGCCATAACTTTACCAGGGCAGAGAAGTTCGGCAGTCAACTATATGAAAGGAATTGGTAAATTTCCTGCATTGTCACTATCTAAACTTACAACAGTGTGTGTTATAGATACCGTCAACATAGAGTTGGAATTCTATGTACTTCCTGATTATGAAATATCAATCGATATTTTAGTTGGGATGAATCTTATTCATGGTACTTACGTGAGTATGATTGTCACATCCAATGGAACAAAGCTAATTCGTAATGCGCTGGTGAATCAAGTGAGTACAAGTTCTCCTTTTTTTGATAAACTAGATTGTGACCTAACAGACGATGATCAAATCATGCAATTACGTAAGCTACTAAATAAATATGCACATTTATTTATTCGAGGATACCCGAAAACACGCGTTAATACTGGGAAATTAGAAATTAGACTGAAAAACCCTGACAAATTCGTAGAAAGAAGACCATATCGACTTAGTCCAATTGAAAGAGAGAAAGTCCGGGCAATCATTCGCGAACTCATAGAGCACAATATAATAAGAGAGAGTAAATCACCTTATTCTAGCCCTATCATCCTGGTCAAGAAAAAGAATGGGGACGACAGACTGTGTGTCGACTACAGGGAACTGAATTGAAATTCTCTCAGAGATCATTATCCGCTACCTCTGATTTCTGATCAAATTGATGGATTAGCAAATGGCCGTTTCTATACCAGTCTTGATATGGCAACAGGGTTCCATCAGATACCCATTGCTGAGGCTTCAATAGAGAAGACTGCCTTTGTTACACCAGATGGTTTATATGAATATCTGACCATGCCATTTGGCCTAAGTAACGCCTGTTCTGTTTATCAGCGGTGCATTAACAGAGCCTTAACCTCCCTACTGGGTAAAGCTGCGCAAGTGTATGTGGATGACGTGTTGAACAACTGTATAGATTTCCCAGAGGGAATCTCACACCTAGAGCGCATTCTCATAGCGCTACAACAAGCTGGATTTTCTATCAACGCTGATAAGTGCAGTTTCTTTAAACGCTCGATAGAATATCTTGGAAATGTAGTTTCTGACGGCCAAGTACAACCAAGTCCACGTAAAGTGGAAGCCCTTGTTAAAGCTCCAATACCTAAATCTGTCAAGCAGGTGAGACAATTTAATGGTCTAGCGGGATATTTTAGGAAATATATACCTAACTTTTCTCGAATCATGGTACCATTATATGAACTGACAAAACAAGGAGCAAAATAGATGTGGACGAATAATCACAAAAAAGCACGTAACACCATTATTGAGTGCCTAACATCCGCCCCTGTCTTAACACTATTTCGAGAGGAGGCACCCATACTACTGTATACAGATGCTAGTAGCCTCGGGTTCGGAGCAGTACTAGTGCAAGTAATTGACGGACGTCAACATATAGTTGCTTTCATGAGTATGAGGACAACAGAGACTGAAAGCCGCTACCACTCCTATGAGCTGGAAACATTGGCAGTAGTCCGTGCCATAAAACATTTTCATCAGTATTTATACGGTAGAAAATTTACTGTTATAACGGACTGCAATGCACTAAAAGCATCGAAACACAAAAAGGATCTTTTACCTAGAATCCATCGTTGGTGGGCATTCCTACAAAATTATGATTTTGAAGTAGAGTATCGCAAAGGAGAGCGCCTACAACACGCTGACTTTTTCAGTAGAAATCCGACTCAGTTTGCAGTCAATGTAATGACAAAGGACTTGGAATGGCTCAAAATAGAACAAAGACGAGATGACAAATTACGACCAATAATTGACAGCCTTAGTGATAATAATTCTATAGAAGATTACGTTTTGGAAAACAACGTTCTAAAGAAACGAATAAATGATTCTATCCATGGTCAGCAGCTCAGCATAGTTGTTCCACAGTCATTTCAATGGAGTATTATCAATTCTTTCCATACCACGCTAAAACATCCGGGCTGGGAAAAAACATTACAGAAAATCAAAGAAACTTATTGGTTTGACAAAATAAATTCTATTGTTCGAAAGTTTGTGGATAATTGCATCATATGTCGAACATCCAAAGGGGGATCTGGTGCTATACAAACTCAATTACATCCAATACCGAAACCTAAGACAGCTTTCCAGGTCATTCATATGGATATAACCGGAAAACTGGGAACAACACATGAGCACCAATACGTCATAGTCTCTATTGATGCTTTTTCCAAATATGTTTTGTTTTACTATGCCACTAACAAAAATCCACACAGTACATTAGCTGCTCTAAAACGTACTGTGCACTTATTTGGCACACCACTTCAAATTATAGTGGACGGTGGAAGAGAATTCCTCGGTGAATTTAAAGAGTACTGTGATTATGTTGGTATAAATATTCACACTATAGCTCCAGGAGTTAGCCGAGCAAATGGTCAAGTTGAGAGGGTGATAGCTACTCTCAAAAATGCATTGGTGATGATCAAAAACTATGAAGTGGAACAATGGCACACTGTATTAGAAGAACTGCAACTAGCAATGAACTGTACAAGCCATCGTGTCACTGGAGTCTCTCCATTAACAATAATTACACAACGAAAGCATTGAGTCCCACCTGAACTGCTCAGCTTAGTAAATATAGATGATCAAACTGTAGATATTGAAGCCCTCACTCGTCAAATCATACAAAAAATGTCTCGTTCCAGTGAACAGGACAGACAGCGATTTAATCTACGTAAAGCGAAAATTCATCATTTTCAACGAGGAGATTACGTATTAATAAAAAATAACCCTCGAAATCAAACATCACTCGATCTCAAATTTAGTGAACCGTATGAAGTTTGCAGAGTTCTAGAAAACGACCGTTACTTGGTTAAAAAGGTAATCGGCAGAGGTCGACCTCGTAAAGTCGCTCATGATCAGCTACGCCGCGCACCACAGCCTGGCGAACAGCTGACCGTATCGGCGCAGAATCAATCTAATAGTCATCAGAATACTGAGATGGAACAAATTGAGCCAATTGCATCCACCTCACCAGTAATATAACAAGTTTACACAACTGGCAACAATCTACAAAATAATACATAAATAAGGTAAGCATTAACTTTATATTTAATATACTAACCTACGAGACCCTCCGAGAAACTACGAGACCCTCCGAGAAACTACGAGACCCTCCGAGAACCTACGAGACCCTCCGAGAACCTACGAGACCCTCCGAGAACCTACGAGACCCTCCGAGAACCTACGAGACCCTCCGAGAATCTACGAGACCCTCCAAGAACCTACTAAAAATTTTGCATGTGCAATTTTGAGTAAAAAAAAAAATCTTAATACTTATATAACCAAACATACAAATCAATTGTGTGTAGAAGACCTTACTTTCAGCAACAAAGGTCGGTTACAGGTACCAGCTCAAAAGAAAATACTGTTATTTGTTACAGGTTAAGAAAAATAATCATAATAATAAAATAAATGAGAGGCTGGTGCAGAGCGCGCACCGCCTGTCAGTATGGCCGTATCGGCGCAGCTGCTATAATTGGTTCTATTACAAATAATTATTTAATAAAAAAGGTTTATGAATAATCTCATTACAATGAATTTGTAATTTATTACTATTTGTTTATAGTTTACTTATTAATTAATTAACTAAATTTACATAAATTTAATTTACAATGAATTCATAATTTATTATTATTTGTTCTTTATAAATTTATTTATTATAATGGCAACATTGTTATTGTTACTATAAATACGACAACGAAGGCCCACTCGGGTTACACCTGCCTCCCAAGTCAATTGCTGCACTGGCCAGGCTCTACAGCGCAATCATGCGCTTGGGCTACTTCCCCCAAGCGTGGAAAGAGGGCCTGGTCATAATGCTTCCGAAGCCCGGTAAGAGCCAAAGACACGCGGACGGATATCGACCAATTACCCTGCTGAGCTCCCTAAGCAAACTGTTCGAGAAGCTGCTCTTGCCGCTTCTCACGTCTCACATCCAGCCAAGACCAGAACAGTTTGGCTTTAGATGTGGGCACTCGACAACTCTCCAGGTAGCAAGAGTGCTCCACTTCGTCGCCGCAGCAACTAACAAGAAAGAGAGAGCAGTCGCAGCGTTCTTGGATGTTGCCAACGCATTCGACCGCGTCTGGCACCCAGGGCTGCTGCTTAAACTTCTGAATGCCGGCACACCGCACCACATTCTTCTCGTCATCGCCGCGTTCCTCCATTACAGGTCGTTCTGAGTAAGGGTGGAAAGTGCAAGATCCCGTAGCCACCCGATTGCCGCTGGAGTCCCACAAGGAAGCATGCAAGCAAGGGGACACCCTGCGCTGTACTCCTGGTACACAAATGATGTCCCGACGCAGCAGGACACAATGTTGGGTTTTTACGTGGATGACATTGCCCTGTTATCTAAGAGCCTCAACCCCTACCACGCCGCCAAGAAACTACAGAGGGCCCTCGATTTGCTGCCGAACTGGCTGGCGGAGTGGAGGCTCTCGCTCAACGTGGCCAAGACCCAGGCTATTTCGTTTGGGGGCCACAGGAGATTGCCTCCTCCGCTGAGCCTGCAGGGCCAGCAAATTCCTTGGAAGCCGCGAGCAACTTACCTTGGTGTCGTGGTCGACAGAAGGTTGACCATGACAGGGCAAGTAAAGAAGGCCGCCAACGCAACGAAGGTCGCCCTGTTCCTGCTGCGTCCTCTATTTCGCGCCCGCCTCCCCCTCAACATAAAGCTGTCCCTCTACAAGACGTACGTCAGGCCGCACTTAACATACGCGACACCGGCCTGGTATGCTCTGGCGAGTACTCGCCAGCGCGAGATCTTGCAGGTGGTCCAAAACATCGCCCTACGACGTGTTACCCAGGCTCCATACTGCGTTAGAAATTCAACACTTTACAGAGACCTTAAGATAGAGAGCATGGAGGAACACATCGGCCGGCTCGCGTCAAATGCGTTCCGCCGCGCCGATGCATCGGACCACCCGCATCTCATCAGCGTCGCCCCCTGGCATACCCGGCCCCCGGACGCAAGACGTCTGCCGAGGGACCTCCTTTCACTCCAAATTGACGCTTGAGCAGCTACCTTGGTCGCTGGTCGCTCACGCTGGGACCCCCTCGGGTAACCGAGGGTCCCACCTGGCTGAGCTGACCACCCAGGTAGCACCAAGCTCACTGCTTTTGTTGCTGCCCCCAACCCTAGTTATGTCAAAATAGGCATCTCTAATTTCTCCACATGGGCCATAGGCACTAACCAATGACGCACCTATAGTAATGGGTGCCGTAAGATACTATGGCCAGGGGGCTTACGCCCTGAGCCATTTCCCAGCTCCCCCCGGGTAGAGTTGGATGTCTGATTATTCGCAACTCGGGGCACTCTCAGTCGAGCTTGTGGACAGTGCATACCTCTGTATTTGTTGTGAAACGAATAAACGAGGCTTTGAAAATACTTATTGTGTTTTTCTGTGAAACTAACAATGAGTAACCAGCAAGATAACTCTAGTGACGTCAGCCATGCTGATGTCACACTTTTTAAAAATACAAACGTCGAAACGAATGAATATAATCAGATTACTTACCTCTACGTCAATGAAGCCTAAAATAAAAATAAACATAAAAAAGTTATAATAATTATTCATAAATGATTGTAAGTTCTCATAAACAGATATTTCTATTTGACGGCTTCCAAAAGTACATATATATACTTATATTTTTTATATATTATAAAAGATCGTATGAGATTAACTCATTGATATACACATTCACATATAAGCCTTTACATATTTCTATATGAATATCATTTATAATTTTGTACAACATTTCAACAACTTGAAACTTTTTGTTTTTAACTTCACTCTGTATCCCGTACGTCATGTACGGGATACAGATCAAGATCAAGAGTCAAGTACTAGACATTGTGTTGAATTTCAGGCATCGTGTTGAATTGTACCTTATTACCAGAGCTAAGAAATAAAAATGTAAAATATTTAACTTCTTCGAGTGGTGATCGAACCCGTATCCTTGAGTGGTGGCCACGACAGACGTCACTTTTAATAAAATAATTTATTATAAAGCATATGCAAATTCCAGTAAATTTAATTCACTTGGAACTGGAAATAAATCGAGGTAAAAATGTATGCTGCATTTCTATATAAAGAACATTAATATATCACGCTTTGAACGTAAGGGACATATTTTCAAGGCACGATTTAATATTTACCATATAATGTAATATTGAATTTAACTACAAGTATATTTTATTTCCAATTCCAATATACGTATTTCTTCTGCGTGCAATAAAAGTTATTTTGCATAAAAAACATATTATGTATTACTACATTTTATATAAGAATACTTGGTAGTTAAAAGAAATAAATTTATATTTTCTATGAGGAATTTTGCCAATGAGAAATTTCCGTCTCCTGTTCCAACATTTTTTCACGTCAGTGACTTTCCTTTGACATGCCGTTGTGCCAATATTATTTTCATCTGACGAGATAAGATACCTAAATGTTTAATAATTATATAAGATTATACGGTTAGTATAAGATTGTACGGTTCCTTGTGAAATACCCACGCACAACTCTTGTTAAGCTAATGTGTAGGATATTGTTTCATGTACGAATTTTAGCAACATCATAATAATAATAGCATAGAGTAAAAATGAATTATTTATCCGATATGCGCATAAATCAATTAAGATTAGAAAAGGTGTAAAAAATTCAAAGAATGTTATTAATTTGTAAGGTAGAAAACGTTGTATTATGAAACAAATATTTTTGTCAGGTTTTTGTTTTTATAATCAAAAATAAATTCCTTGATTTTACTCTTATTTTTAAACGAAAAGACCATAACGAAAAGATATGAAATGTTTCAGTTTTACGAAGAAAGATTTTATTTGAAACAAATTATTAATCAAAATATATAAAGTAGGCTTCTCCTTGAACTAGCAACTAGCAGGTCTACCTGAATTTAAATACTCAAAACACTCCGTTCCTCAATCACAGCACATTTAACTCGCATATACTCGTATATAACCCAAAACAATTTAAATTAGTCAGTTATTTTATCTACGAAGCAATCTAGGAACGAAGTTCAAAAGACCTAATTCGTGGAGTTTCGAAGCTCAAAACTAAACCGAGATTGCACTATAATTTACTTTTCCTTTTAAGGTGAAATAAAAGTTATTTCAGAGGAAAAATTAAAAAAGCATAGTTTGTAAGGTAAAATTTGCTGACTTAAATCTTTTTAGTGAGGTCTGGCGTGGCGAAGACTTACAAGAGTGACTTTAAAGGAGACAGATTATTGGTTCAATTCCACTCGTGAAAATGATGTTTTTATCAATAATATTTTTATTTTTCATTTTGGCAACAAGGCAAAGTTCGGCGTTGAGTTCCATTCTTCAATACGCAATGCATCAAATTTGGCGCAAAATGGAGAATGGATTGAAGTGTTCTAACACTAGGTTTATAAATATCAAAATAGTTTGTCCTCTCCGATTTCATTTTAACATAGTCTTCGGAATATAGTAAATAAATAATGACGCCAAAAGTTCAAAAGAAATTCACATATTGATGAAGATCCTTTAATAAGATCATCTTTGATTGTAAAATATATAAATTGGTACTATAGAGAAATAACTTCATAGAAAAATATCATACTCGTAAGTAGATACATAAGGTAATTAATACTAGTATAGCTGCCGCTTTGTAGTTTATAATAAAAAAATATTAAGAATAAAGTATCATAAAAAATATATTTAATTTTAAAAGAAAGGTTATGTTTCTTGCGTGTGTGTGTTTAATCTTTATTACCTCATATCTCCAGAATCGTTTGACAGGTTTACATAATTAGAGTAAAATTATTTTACATAGAAGCCAAATTAGTCTTATATAGGTGACATTAAAGAATCTGATATGGCGGCTGCTCGACGTCATTGTAGTATTACTTTTTAAACTAAGAACTTTATATAAGAATTTCTAATTAAAAGGCTCAACATAAGTATTTCCAAAAAGTATTAAAATGAAAGTCAAAGTCATTTTTCATTTAATTAGGCCATTACAAGCATTGTCGAATCATTAAATTACATAGTTATCGTCAGTCATCGTCAAATACAAATTAAATGTTAGTAGTATTCATCTTATAAATTCGTAACTTATTTATTTCATATACTTATTTATTTTCGTCATAAACTGTTGAAATTTTATATTATTTTATAATTCTAGATATATTAATTTGGAATATGTTTTTTATCAAATAAATATAAGACAAATATTAATGAAAGTTAAGTTATTTAATTTAAAAAAACTAAGTTATAGTTTTTATGGAACAGACAAGGCAATCGAGAGTATGAATCACCTAATGGTGAGTGATCACTGCCGCCTATGGCCCCGTGTACCAGGGGAGCTAAAAGTGTGGCCTTTAAGGTACCCATGTCGTATCGACTTGGAAATACCGCCGCGGGTAGACCCTGGTGTGGCGGAAATTCATACGAAACCGCACAATAATGGAGTGCAACGTTTCCAGATGATATGATGTGGATGGTACTTAAGTTTCTGACGTACTATGCGGTTAGAAAATTCATATTTATGTTGTTATAGGAGAATCTCTTAAGCTTCATGAAACAATTCTTCATAAGTAGTTGTAAATGCAAGTTGAGTTTCAATAAAATAAGATTTTGGCCTTGAAGCCTTTCGTGGCGACTGCTTGTGAGTTCGATCCCCACCTGAGGAAATGAAATATTTAATATTTTCAAATTAAATATTTTATGTCTTTATTTCTTCGCTCGAAAAACAAGACAAAGCACGGCGTTGAGTTCCCAATACGCAGTGCCACAAATTCAGCGGAAAGTGAGGGACGGATGTGGAACGAAATCTCTTAACACTACGGTCCCAAACTCACTCTACTTACCCTGCCGTATGCGGGATACAGCGTGTATCTGAATAATAGAGAGAGATAAACTAAGACAGATCGAAATGTATGTATTTAAGTTTATTCTACCTAGGACCGCTATTGGAGCCCCATCAATCCAAAACTAAAGCATCAGAAGCCCTTATATAGTCTTAAAGTGACAGTTTGGGCCGCTACATCAGCCCATCTCCCCGTAGGGCATTACTTCATTGAGGACGGCAGAAGGCACACAGTAATTGTTACTTCGGAGCAATATGTGACTATGATTAAGGAGTCTTTCACGTTATAATTGAAAACAATTTAAAACTAATGCTTGGACATAGTTTTAACAGGATGGAGCAACTTCCTGCACTTCTAACACTGCTATGCTCGTCATCATTCAATTTTTCCCTAGCAAAGTAAGATTTCTAAGAGAGGAGATATTTCTTGGTAACCACATAGTCCAGATGTGACTCCGATGGATTTCTTTTTGTGGGGCTACCTTAAGACTACAGTATAAGACACTAACCCTCGGTCAATTGATGCCCTAAGAGAAAATTCACAGAAAAATGGCAAGAAAGCAATGGCATTTCTGAAGTGATGTGCCGCGAAGTCATCGATAATTTTAGACGTTGCTTGCAAAAGTCCCGTGATCGTAACGGATTATATTGAGAAGACTTTATTTACAAAAATAAATTCCAGTTTTCAAGCTTTATTTATTAATAAAAATATAACTAATAATATAATAAGTTTTTATTATATGTATATCTGTATCTTTAGTAGGGCTTGCCGCTTCCTAAAGAGAGTTAGAACGTTTCAATAAATTAACTTATTAGCCAATTTTAAAGTGTTTATACACACTTATAAAAGAAAAATACTTATTTAGAAAATATATCAAAATTTGAAAGTAGCGCTTTTGACGAAAGTGATCATAAAATGTATGAAGCAGGTATATTTGAAAAACTTTGATAATAGCTTCAGAAAAGTCTTGGCCAACAGTTTTTCATTTTTACTATCACCTCCAAACTTTACTGATAACCCTGTGCCTATACCACCTAAATTGGATGCTACACCTTTTAAAACGTCGTCTGGGGAAATAAAGGCCATCTCCCGTTAGCAAATTTGAAACACAGCTTATGGCAACCAAATTTCAATATCTGAGTGGATCTTGACATCAAAACAAGTACAATTAAACTTTTTTTGTATTATTTAAACAATAAGCTAACAACCTTTTTTAAGTTCTTCAATTTAAACAGAATTGCTCAAGACTCGTGGACAATCGATTTTCAAGCTTTAATTCATTTATTGTTCGAAATATTTTGATTACATTATATTGTGTAAAATTATGAAAAAATGTTGTTGCTTCCCGCAATTATGTTATCAAGAGTCTGAAAGTAATTTTTAACATATTATTAATTTAGTTCTAGAGTTACTTTCGTAAATATTTTCCAATGGACATGAATATTTTCGAATGTACTCAATTTTAGACATTAATTAAAAATATTGTACTAATCAAAATATTTCTTTGTATTCTATGTTCGCAGTTTTTCTCTTAGGGGTCCAATATATACAGACCTGAAATACGACTGACTCGTGAAAAAACAACATTACGTAAAACAACATTAAGTAAATCAACCAGGCTTCAAACGTTTGTCTCTGTAATATGTGACGTACGTTTAAACTGGGAATTGAGTATGTATAAATAGGAACAGATTTTTTGGGTATAAGTTGGTATGCGTGGTAAAAACATCATTTCACCAGCATCACACGCAGTGAGAATTTCGACTAAAGCAAGAGTATTGCAAATAAATGTTAAGAAAAATCCGCTTAAAAAGGTGGCTTCTTCTTTAATGACACTTAAATTTTAATAACAATTAAACTTTTTTTAACTTAAATTTTTAATAAGAACTACCAAGCTGCGATCTTATATTCGTCGATAGTGTTAGTTTTTCCATCTGAGGCCATAAATAAGAATATTTCGAAGAGGCGTTGATTTCACAGATCAGTGCTGAACTGGTTGCTCGAATTAAAATTCGAAGTTTGTCTGAGATTATCTGAGAATAAAATTATAATATTTCCCATGGGCCTGTCTTCGCAACAAAAGTCTCGCAACGGTCACTTCTATCAACGGCCTCTATGACCTTTTTATAAAACGTGGTTGGCACATCCCATGCGATAAAGCAGCAATTCAAAAACTATTTTTCTAGTAATGTACAAGACATACTTAAAGATGCAACTGCAAGAGAAATATTCTTTTGTCGTCACAATTCAGCTAGAATTGCTTGTTAGATAGGTTTTTCCAGTACCTCCTGGAGCATCTAGAGATAATCATGTCTGCTTCCTTAATTAAGGCACTTACTTACACTTTAGACCTTACTAAATATTTATCTTTGTTTCGTCGTTAATTTGGATGCGTTTTTATTAATTATAGTATTCAACTTGTTACGATGTTATTTTGTATTCACTATTAGTGCGTGTTTAACTGGATTCTGCTGGAACAAGTAAAATACATGCACATAAAAAACAAATCACAAACACATTATATACACACGATTGCATTTTTTAAGATGTAGGTAGACATATAATACATACAATGAGACAGTACAAAAAAGTGTGTCTGTACATTAAATATTTTTTAATAAAAAAAAAATCTGTGGTAAGGAAACAAATACATGAGAAAAAATAAGAAAAAACATAAAATTGCTCGTATGTACTTTTGTTAGCCGTACACTGCGCAGTATTGATAACGACGCTGTACATTAATGCTGGTATCTTACGATTGCTGTGACATAGAAGCTTGATTTTTCTGTGCTCTAAGGACCCTAGACATGAATAACGTAGAGGTATCAAGCTGTAATTAAATTTGATCGCAGCTTGATGTCTCCACACAATCACAAGAAAGAAGAAAAATTTGTGAACAAACGGACGATGAAGAGACAATTGGGGCAAGAACCCCTTAAAATTTACAAAAAATAGTAATAGTAATATATTTTATAGAGCCTGTCGTAATTACACTGCGGATGATTTTCGTAAATACGAAATTTGTGTGTTCTTACAATTTTTGTAAAGCGTTACATATTTATATTATTACATATTTATATACATATTTATATTATTAGTGCTACATATTTCGCTGACATAGTGTCATCAAAACCCAGACAACTGTCTAACTACTGTAATTTATCGTATTTTACCTTACCGTAAATTACATTCAATATTTGTTATCGCCAACTGTGAAGTTTTTGTATTATGAATAAACATATATTTTATTTAGTAAGCGATGAATTTATTTCAAAATATATAATATATACGAAAAAAGCAAACTTAGAACGAGCTTTTCAGTTAGCTTTTGCCAAATGTTCGTGCCAGGCAAAACCACGGCAATGATTGGTTTTAGCCAGTAACCACTGTCGATATTGTTTTTATTATTGAGATAGATTGTATATATAGGAGTATTCAGTATTAATAAACAGCCATTTGAAATCATCTATTTATAAAAAAATAAGATTTTGTATATATTTAATAAACTAAACCTGTAAACAATTGAAGTTCAAAATAGTTTCATCTGAAAATTCTTAACTTAAGGACTTGAAAATATGAAACAAAATTAAAAGTTACATAATGATACTTATTTTACACACAAAGTTATGATTTGTTATCTTATAGTTAAACTTCGAGAGCGACGCCAAGAAATTTTAATATTAAATCTTTTTCGCGTTCCCTGCTTAAGTATTCTCAAACTGGAAAGCCATAAAGTTGAGAAGTGAATATGCAGAATATAGTTAAACTGTTCGAAATTGAGCAATTTATATTGTATATGGTTCTTTAGCAGCGATTTATATTTTCTTCATGTCAAAAAATATTGGACATAGAATTTATTCTTTATACTCAGCAAAAATTTAGTTTTACTAAAAATGGGTTTTAATATTTGGTAAAATCAATATTTAGATAAGAATTAAAATTAAAAAGACAGTGCTTCTTTTAAACGACATCTTGTCTAAGTATCCTAGTTAATAATGTGTATCTATAGATATACAGACAGACCGGTAAGTCATGTGTCTAGTTTAGTTGTGAAGAAGTGACAGAGTTTGCGTTACCACTCAACACGCAGTCTCAAAAATTTGGTAGAAAATGAGGAAAAATAATGTCATAACAATTTCTTCTGCTTGCTCTGTAGAATGACCAATAAAAGGAAAAAAAAAATTAAAAATATTATATTATATTAAAACATCGGTTCAAACCTTATCCAATAAGTGACTTATATTTTTCTTAAGCTTGACATCAGTTTACATTTACAATAAATGGAGTTGTGAATATAAATTTAAATAAAATGTAGCGCAGCGGCACCACCGTTTAGCTGTAAACGATAGTTTGTGGGTTCGATCCCTACTCAAGGAAATTAAAGATTGAATATTTTTAAATTACATATTTAGTGTTTTTATTTCTTCGCTCTGGTGATAAGGCAAAGCGCGGCGAATGCCTCAAATTCGGCGGAAAGTGGTAAATTGAAGTGGAACGGAGTGTCCTCACACTAGGTTCCCAAGTTTCCTCTGCCTAGCCAGTTATTGCGGGATACAGCGAGAAGCTGTGAGAGTAAAAAGACAAATAATAATAATAGGGGTAATGTAAATTTTTCATTAGGATTTGTAAAAATTAGAGATTCATTAACTTTTTATACTATACATTTTCACAGAGTCGAACGTATTGTGCTGTTTATTTAGTTAAAGTAATCCGAGCGTATAAGAGGCTTCGCAGTAAATTATGAAAAGATTTACCCTGAGCCCTAGCTGCAGCTCAGTTTCGAGCTTTTTATTATAACAATTTTTATTTTTACTAGCGCCCTGGGTTTTACATACAAAAGCAATTCGGACTGATGTGTGCTTTTATAAAAATATTTATGTAAAAGTGTGGGTTTGAAGTAATAGGATTTGCTGGTAGTATGTCGGTTTTTTATTTTTTCTACGAAGCTTTATTTAGAATAATGTAATTATTCTATAAAAGTATAAAAGCTTTTTTAAAAATTTTACTGATAATCGTAAAAAATGAGTCATTCTTATAAGAAATTATTAAATGTAAAGAAAGTAGTGACATAAATTCTTTAACTTCTTTGTTTAATAAAACTTTAACTTTATTAATTTAAAAACTAAAATAATCCTTTTTAATGTTTTGGGACGAAGTGACCTAGACCTATTGCAGTGTCGTATGGAATCCACATTATGACATTTATATAAAAACAATTGAAAGAACGTGGCAGGATTTGAAGCCGCGCCTCTAAACTGTCTAATCACTTTGACCAAGTAAACCAAACGTTCTTATCAAGTTACCTCCAAATTTTTATAAGCTTGATACAATTTATTTATGATGTTAGAATCTCTGAAAGAGATTTTTAGAAAAAACAAATCAAGCTTTTAAACTTTGTATTTTCTTTCCTAAGTGTGAAATTAAATAAAACTTAAAAAATAGTATAAATATTCTATAAATAGCTAACTACAGAAATAGATTGTAACGCTGCCCTACTATGTGTCTTTGTCGTAAAACTAATTCAATTTTGGTGAATAATTGAATACATAGAACATACATTAATTTTAAGGGCTTCGTATCCCAAAAAGAAAAAAAAACGGAACCTTTATTTTAGCTAAGATATTGCATTTTCAAAATATGCTCGTATCATATTGTACTACTTAACTTATATTTCTCTTAACGTGATATACATTTAATGTTTGAATTATTTATTTTATTATTCTTAAAAAATATTAAGACTTAAATATTTGGCCAACTTAAGCTTACAGCTTGCTTTTGCTTTAATCCACGCCATCTATTACCTTTAACTGCCGTATTTATCACTGCAGCGTGTTTCTTGCTTGGTCAGTTCTAAATGTGACAGATGAAGCACTTTTAAAAGTAAAAAAGCTATGTAGAACTATATATGATATGATTTCGGGGTAGGTTAACTTTCTTGTTAATATTTGAAAAATTAAATATTATTAACTTTATATTTTATTTTATTTGTTATGTGTATGTGTTTGTGGCTCGAGTAAAATTATTTTTAACTCGGCCAAATTATATTGAGAAGGAATTCGGATAGAAATTCAGATAGCGGAGGCGAACATTATTACACATTTTAAATGGGAGCTCTTAATAGTGAGCCCGACACCTGTTAGGCCGATCCATAAAAGACTAATAAGTTTTTTTAATCGTTATAGCGAAATTTAATGAAAAAGACAAAGGATGATGGTAGAGAACGCCGCCTACGACAACGTAGAACTTCAGAAAAAGAAATTATGTTTTCTTAGTTAAAGTGTAAAGTTGAGTCTTCTATGGATGAATTGAACCAGGTTCCTTTCGCTTCCTAAGGATTTTTGAGGGACGCCGAGTCATGAGTCCATAGGGTAGAAAATACACTCATAGTGTACATTAAGAAAAATCCGATTGCATGTGCAAGAAAAGAAACAACAAAGCCTGCCGTTCCGTCTCAAAATGGCGGCTTTGAGGTTTAATATGTTGATACCTGATGTTAGAAAAGTTTACCATAAATAAGATAGGGACCACTGTGGAGCTAACACTTGATTACCCTTGTTCAGCAGTAGTAGAAACCTGGTACTGTATAATCGTCATGAACATAATAAAAGGGGAAAATTAAAGATCAAAAATTTTTTAAATAAGATTAGCTCATTTACATTCTATATATTTCATACAAAAATTAATAATGTCATATTTCTAAGATTCATCATCAAAATCATATTTATTTTTCTTATGCTTCAAATTGTGTTCTTCGTCTTTTTTTGGTTCACAACATTTTTTACAGCACTCTATTTCATTGTTACTTTTCCTGTGAATTGAAATAAATGTCTATATTTATTGTAATGATTTTATGTTGAAAAGAAAAAAATCTATACATTTTTAAGAAAATGTATAAAAATGATCGCAGCGGGACCCGAACGTATAGTACCTGCGTTACTACCAAGCTACGCAAGTCGACCACGATTTACTACATTTTAAAAATGTAAAAAATAATAAACTGCATTCTGTCAATCTAAATTATCATTCTTTGCAATATATTAAAATTATGTTGAATATTTTTATATCTTTTGTTTCGGAGTATATTTTTCAATTATTAATAATAATTTAATTTTTTTTTAATAACAAAAATTTAAAATGTTTGTAATTTTCTTTGTAAAACAATAAACTTATCAAAAGGTATACCACTAAATTGTATCTATTAACTGCGTCTTACGGTAAATTTTTAACAATCCAATGACAGAAACAAATGATCTTCATGCCAACAGCTACATGTTCTCCTTCGTAATCTATTCCGCCCACCGTCACCGCGACTAGACGACCCTGACGTAACGCTGGCGCACCGGAATCTTCCTGTAACATTTGCATACAAATTTTGAAAAGATCTATATTGTTTAAGCTTTAGGTACAGTATATAGTACTTCGTAAACTATAATATATTAAATAAAATAAGTGTGGCCTGTCGTGGCGCAGCGGCACAAGCGTGTGACTGTAACCGACAGGTTGTGGGTTCAATCCCCACCTTAGGAAATGAGATATTTAATATTTTCAATTTTAAATATTTAATATTTCATTTCTTTGCTCTGGTACAAGACAAAACGCGGCGTTAAGTTCCGCCACTCAACACGCATGCCTCAGATTCGGAGGAAAGTGGAGAACTGAAGTGGAATGGAGTGACTTAACACTAGGTTCCCAAGTCTGTCTACCTTGCCATGTGCGAGATACAGCGTGAAGCTGGGAAATAAGTGTGTATGATAATAATTGGATAATAGTAAATTGAAGGAATGTATGTACATTATGTACATATAATGTTAGTTAAACTTTACAATTATTACTTTTGCAAATATTGGCATATTGATCAATTGGCTTCCAGTATTTATGTCGATATCAAACGGAGGTATCAAGCTGAAAAATTCCCTTAGACAACAAAAACAATCGAGATTCTAAGTAATTAAAGCATTGTTTCCACTACATTATAATTCACCGTTCAATCAAAACGTATATGGTACCTTGAACTCACAGTTTCAAAAATTGACCGAAGTAAGAACTAAAAATATAAACAAAGAAAGAACGTTCGAAAAATTAAAATTAATAAGTATTTCATAAAAATAAGTCACTATAAACTTATATTTACGTACGCCTGCAAAATTCAATTTCAATCTGTCAATTGATTTGTGAAACGTATTTTTGTATTATAAGCAAAAGTCATTAGAAACTTGTAATTCTAGAGAATTTCATAAATAATATACAACTTCAGTCATGTCACAAAAAATGTATAGGTACTTCTATAATTTTAAACTTGTCAACTCTTATAAGATGTAAGTATTTGCCATTGATCTACAATCCTGAAATTGGCACAGAACCATCGGAGAACGAGTTTGACTCGCACTTGATCGATTTTATTGATATAATTCAAATTTTCTGTTTCAGCTAATTGTTTGTTGCGTGGCAGCACCATGTAACGTATATTTAACTAATAATATCTTTACTCTTATGAGTAAAGATATTATTAGTTAAAGCTTATGCTTTCCAACTACATTGTGACACGATGTAGCAATATTTTTAAGCTAAATATATTTTAAAATTTGTTAATTTACCTCAGTTATGTAGAACTCCTCATTTGCGTAACAAAGAATTTCGTTGGGGTTTTCTGAAAATATTTAGTTATTTAGAGCAGTGAAAACATGTGTGAAAATACTTTGAAAATTAACATGTATTATAAAGTGCTTCATTGAAAATTCATAGTCTGTCTTGTAAATTAATTTACATATAGTATAACAATTTCTTTTGGTTTTATTTTATTTTAACTTATTTACTTAGCTTCACGCTATATCCCTAGCGGGGTAGGCAGAGGGAACGGAGCGCCAAACGCTACGGTCTCGGCATACCTCTTTCGCCTCGTCCACTGTCATCAACCTCTTCATACATGCCCTCTGGGGGGTCCTCAAGCTTTTCACGTGACCTTCCTCCAGTAACGACGATACTTTTCGAAAGTAGACCGAGGTCTCCCCCTCCTGTTCTTACCAGTCATTTTTCCTTCATAAATCTTTTTTACCATTTTTTCTTCACTCATTCGCTCGACGTGCCCAAACCACCTGAGCACATTCTTCTTCATTCTCACTGTGATTTCCACGCTAGTACCTACCATTCTGTGTATCTGTTCATTAAATATGTGATCAGCTAAACTGACTCCGCATATCCGACGAAGAGATCGCATCTTTACAGTAATCGTCTTTCTTACATTTTCTTCTGTAATACCCACGTTTCGCTGCCGTATAATAGTGTCGATACCAACACTGCATTGTGTACGGCCAAACGCGCAGCTATGCTGACGTTTCGCCGTCTCAACAATGCAGCCAAGGCACCGTTAACTCTGTTACCGGCAGCAATACGCCTTTCCACGTCCATTTCGTATCTTCCGTCTCTGCTAAACAAACTTCCCAGATATACTACCTCATTCACTTGTTCTAATATCTTATCATTTACACTGATCTTGCAATGTGTTCTTTCTTAATTTCTTTCAAATACCAAAACCTTCGTCTTATTCGCATTCAGGCTTAGACCATTATTCGCGCATCCTTCTTTCAGAGTGGTAACCAATTTTTTTCTTTTTTTTTATCATAATACCGTCGCCCACGGCCCCGTGTAACACCAGGGGAGCTACAGGTGCATTGCCGGCCTTTGAGGTGTAGGTAGACGCGCTTTTTGAAGGTACCCATGTCGTATCGACCTGGAAATACTGCCGCGGGTAGGCCGTTCCAGAGATGTATGGTGCGTGGAAGGAAATTCCTACGACACCGCACAGTAGTAGAGTGCCACGTGTCCAGATGTTGTAGATGGTATAGTAACTTGTGGCGGACTGTGCGGTTAGAAAATTCGGCGGCAGGTACCAAGTCAAACAGTTCTCCAGAACACTCCCCGTGATAAATGTGGTAGAGAACGCACAGTGAAGATACGTCTCTACGTCTCAAAGCCAAAGTGTCCCCAACGATTCAAACGGCTCTACGTTGTACGCGATCAAATGGTTCAAGCTGATACTGGGGTGCACCAGCCCAGAGTGTGAGGACAGTATTCCATATGAGGCCGAAACTGGGCCCTCTACAGGGCCAGACGGTGTTTTGGCGTGAAATACTGTCTCGCTCTGCTGATGACCCCCAGTTTCTTCGAGGCCAACTTGGCCTTGCTTTCCAGATGATCGCGATACTGGCAGTCGTTCGAAAAGCTGAGGCCCAATATACTGATGCAGGGCGGCTTTAAGGGGAGTGTTCTCGAAAATTGGTGATACGACAAATGGGGTTTTTTTAGCGGTTAACGCGCAGATTTGTGTCTTCCGGGGGTTGAATTGAACTAGGTTCTTTTCACCCCATACGGAAACATTGTTGAGGGATGCCTCAACGGAAGACACAAGTTGATTTCGGCACTGGTCGACGTTTTCCCGAGAAAGACTTGAAAAAAAAAAAAAAGACTAATGCCTGCAACTCGATGATGCAATAAGCACTGCATCATCTGCGTACTCTTGTACCGTCTATTTTATTTTCAAACTTTAATATATTTTATATTTATTTAAAAATTACTATTTATTTACATACCTATTTCATACGTCGAAGACATAGACTTTTCTGTTAGCTTAGTACAAGTTTGTGTATTGACAAAGCTGAATATCTCGGCCGTTAAGGTATTTTTCTGAAATAAATTTGGCTTTTTAGGTCACTTATTGTTCATTATTGAAAAGTTTTGATAGAATTGTTATGTATATATTTTGAGTGTTATTGTATGTGAATTAGATCTACTTCTCAGTGTACAATCTTACTTAGCTTCACGCTGTATCCTACACGGTAGCTTAGGCAGGGGTAACTTGGGAACCTAGTATTAAAACACTCCGGTCCACTTCCGTTCCCCACTTTCCGCTGAATTTAAGGCATTGCGTGTTGAGTGGCGGAATTGAATACGCGGTATTGAATTCCGCCGGAATTGAATGAAAACAATGAGTGAAAACAAAACAACAAATGAAAACATTAAATATTTAAATTGAAAATATTAAATAACCCACAACCTGTCTGATGTCACACGCTTGTGCCGCTGCGCTACCACAGGTCTCTTAATATAAATATCTCATTTATATAAACCTTATTAAATAAAAAGCTAAAATAAGTTGACGCTAAATTTAAACTTTTATATTTTTATTCTTTTTACTAACCTGATTGCCCATTTTGCGTCGCCAATTATTTTTGTAGTACGACATTCGTTTAAACACCTGACGATTTCTTTTCTTCTTATTATGAACTTTAGGTTTTTTGCTCATGTCTTTGATATGTTCCTGTAATAAAACCATTTTTATAAAAGCATCGATAAGTTATTGAATATAAAATAATTTAGAATTATAGCATGCAACAAATAAATGTAATCTATAAAAATATTAATGTCAAAATAATTAAATCCACTTGGAACTTTCTTTTTTTTTCTACGCACAATAACGATTCAGTGAAAACTATTTGACAGGCAAAAAATATTCATTTCAGTAAGTAATCTATTTGAATGAATAAATTTCATCTTTTACACTTATAAAACTTAGACTTAACTAATTATAAGACTTAGTTTCACGCTGTATCCCGCACGCGGCAGGGTAGGCAGAGGGAACTTGGGATCCTAGTGTTAAGACACTCCGTTCCACATTCGTTCCCCACTTTCCGCTGGAACTCAACGCCGCTGTTTGCCTTGTACCCAGAGCGAAGAAATGAAATCATTAAATATTTAATTTGAAAATATTAAATATTTCATTTCCTCGAGTGGGGACCGAACCCACAACCTGTCGTATACAGTCATACGTTTCTGCCGCTGCGCCACGACAGACCTCCTTTATGTTAAGATTTAATGAAGAATAGAGTTGGCGGCGTTTTTCTTTTCTTCATTTTATTATTTTTATAAAAAAAAACTAATAGACTTGGAATTATTATTAAATATGTAATTTTAACTAACCGACTGTAAAAACGTACATATAGTAATCAGCATTTTTATAATTTATAAAGTAACTTATTTTGTAACGCATAAAGTGAAGCATATTTTTCTATGTATTGTATGTTTCTTTTGATACTTAACAATTGATATTGTGTTTAATTCAAATAAAAACTTTTATAACCCCGTTTAAATTATCAAAGGAAAATAAAACTACAATAGATAGGCACGACAGGTTTGCTGGGAACAGCCATTAGGAGACTTAAAAATGTATTATTTTTATGTCAGAGTATGTCAAGGTTACATTAATAAATAAAATAATATTTTAAACTAAGTAAGAAAAGATATTCATAACACAATAATAAGTAGATAAGATGATTGGATTACCTCATTACGTTCAAAGGTATCTTGATCCTCTCCACTAGTGAAGCTCAATTGGTTACTATTGTATGTTTTGGGACGTTGATGAAAGTTCTAAAATTAACTTATTTAATAAAATATTACACCATGTTCTTTTCATGTTTTAAAATAACATGTCGTATGTGGTTTAAGTCACTTTCCTGCCTTAGTAATTAAGAAAATATAAAAAATATATTCTCCTTAACAAGAAAAATGAACCAGACATTTAAACATTTTCCAATGGTACCAATAGACAACGATATATGTACGTCGTGGTACAACAACAAGTGTAATCGATCGAATATATGATGATTGAGGGCTCGATTCCTACTTGCAGAAATTAAATTATTTCAATTAAATTATTTTCGTTTCGTAGCTCTAGTAAGAACTAAAAGCAATTCTAGTTAAAAGTTAAAAAAAAATTAAGGTCATAAAAAAATGGAGCTACTTTTTTCAACTTACGCACATGTGGCAGAGGGAATTTGGAAACCTATTTTTAAGATACTTCGTTCCATTCCCTACTTTCCACCGAATTTGAGGCATTGCATGTTGAGTGGTGGTACTCAACGTTGCGTTTTGACTTGTTACCAGAGAGAACAAATTTAAATATTAAATATTTCATTTCCTCGAGTGTCCAACGGATCGAACCAATATACCCCAGCGTTTCCACTCGCACGCTTCTGTCCCTGCTGCTCGACAAGCCTCACAAATGAATCAAATTATCAAATCAAACAACTTACAAGATTATCAGGATCAAATGCAGTTTCTGTATGGGATTTCGTAGGTTTTTTTTTCTTGAAACGTTTTTGCAGTGTAGTTGGCAAATATTTGTTTCGTTTTTTAGATTTTCGTTTTCTTAAGTGTTTTCGTTTTTTATTTTGCTTAGTGTGTCGTGATTTCGTATGCTTTGTTTTATTTTTATACACTTTATTTTTAGAGTGGAGTCTGACCTGTAAATTGACTTTTTATATCAAAGCTTACTTTAATTTAACTTTTCTGTACTTATATCACTTATATAGTTACATATTTTATTGATTAATTGATGATGGATCTAGGTGGCAAAGTCTAACATGACACATACTGTTTTCAAATATAGACACTATTTTTTATTAGTAAATATTACAATCAGATCGAATGATAACATACAGTGAAGTTATTATTTTAGAAAATAATACAGATTAGGGTGCAATTGTTAATAAGTATTTTAAAAGGTTATATAATACATTGAAAAATAGTAAAGTATAAGATAGATAATTAAATAAAAAATATTTGTACGTATAAAGAAATACATTTATAAAGTTTTATAATAAACGTATATATGTACTTACGTTGTGCTCTCCAGAATGTTTTCTGATAAAAGGTGTAACTTTTAGCTTCCTTTCCCGAACGGCTTCCTTTGAGATATAATAATATGTATATTTGAATGAAGGTACTTTATTCAATGTTTTGATATATTAAAATATTTATTTGTCGTAAAAATAGCAGTTTTATTTAGAATTACGAAAGTTAATATTATCGAATGATTCACATATGATAATATTTCCCTTTACTGTCAATATATATAATTAAAATCAATTTAATTATATTATTTGATTTAATTATACGTATTGTTCATCCTGTATATGACAGAGATTAGCACAATTATGACATGTGTTTTTTATTATTTATCTATATTAGAGACCGCGTATTGAGGCAAATCTTATTACACCTTATATACTTCATTATTCCAATATGAGACCGAATTTACAATCGCCGTGGTAACAATGGATAATTTTATATTGTAATTTACTTTGTCTTACTATTTACTTTACTTTCTTTTTACCATACCTGTTCCAAGCTTTTCTCTTCATGGGAGCATGAAGTTTCAAAGTCAGGAGTAACCATTAATGCCTTGAAAAAAAAAATTAGACATTTATTAATGATCAGATTTCTAAAAAAACTGTGACATGAAATTTGAGTATTGAATTTATGTGGGTTCACGTTTATTTATATAGGAACAACTTAGTATTAAAACACTCCGTTCCGCTCCACATTTTCCGCTGAATTTGAGGCATTGCGTGTTGAGTGGCAAAATTTAAGCCCATCATAATGTCTTTAATTTTCCAGATTGTTAAACATTTTAAATGAAACACTTTTAGCCGGGTTAATCGCGTATATTGAGTGGTAAATATTTTTGGAAATCCGACGTTTCGAACACTTTACAGTAGTCCGTGATCACGGGTAGAAGTGGCATTTGTCTTACATTTGATATAATTATTATTAAACTACCGCCAACGACTTCTTAATTGCCTCGCGTACTGCCCTGGATTCTTGCAGAATGAGCTTACTGTATCTGGTCCTCTGATGTGGTGTGCTTTAATCTTTTTAAGAGTGGGTGGTGGAAAGTTTCCAACCGTCTTCTCTATTGAAATTAGGATGTTTTTGTATTTCAAAAACCTCGCGGATCATTCTACGGATATATCTATACTCCCTCGCAAATGATTTGGATTTTACCAAACCTGATGTAATGGTTGGATTTGTTCGATGTATACTTATTACACATACATATTTTGATTAGTGTGATCTATGTACCGTCCCCGGTAATAGCAGACATGGAGGACTTCGAAGA
The DNA here is from genome assembly GCA_019049475.1 of Eueides isabella. Classification (NCBI taxonomy): domain Eukaryota; kingdom Metazoa; phylum Arthropoda; class Insecta; order Lepidoptera; family Nymphalidae; genus Eueides; species Eueides isabella. Next base: position 11,997,840 of record CM032387.1, read on the forward strand.
GCTAGCTCTTAGCTCTGCACCATGTTTAGCTAGGACATATAAGCGGTACGTAGATGACACTAACAATTTTACCTACTTACAATGTTTATATATTCTTAAACCACCTTAATTCAAGTTTAAGAATAATAGTGTCAAGCACACCACACCAGAGGACCAGTATAGTAAGCTATACTAACAGTATAGCAATACAGTAAGCTCATTCCGCAAGAATCCAGGGTAGTACGCGAGGCAATTAAGATATCGTTGGTGGTAGTTTGCTATAATAATTAAATCAATTGACAGACAAATGCCACCAACTCGTGACCACGGGCTACTGTAAAGTGTTTCACCTCGTTACCAGCAGCGAGGAAATGAAAACATGAAATATTTAATAGTGTGCATTAAACCCACAACTTGGATTTACAGTCACAAGCTTGTGCTCGTGCCATGACAGTTCTCAAAATTATTTTAGAAAATAAAGGAGTTTTTAATTACTAACATTGACATGAATAGTTCATTTCAGTAATTATAACGTAAACTTTTGAGCCTATGCTAAATTTGGTTGAAATCATTTCAACCGGGCTTAATTTATAATATAATTGGCGACTATAAATTTTAAATACTCAAATATTTTTTGCTGAAATTTTCAACTAACTTTTTAAAAAACAATGTTTTCTATCTATATAAATATATTTCAAATGCTATCAGTCTTATATTTTTAAAAACTTTTAGTAAATAATCCCTTTTTTATAACATTTATAATTTCTTATCTTAGAAGAATCTAGGCATAATATAATTAATATTGAAAAGTTAATATTTACGACCTTGAAAAAATAAAAAGAATCAAAAGAAAAAAAAACGAAGCTGTTGTTCTTGACATGTAGACTTTTAGCCATGTTTTAATAAAACATAACTCTTAACAAATAAACAAATAGTAGAACACTACTGTTTATTACTTAAAATATTTGAAGTTATATTTATATGGACTGTTATGGAACGGAATTATCAGCAAAAAATTACCTCATCATCTTGGTAACGTCCCCAACTAAAGATTGTGACGTCAGAGTCCGGTACACTAGTTCTTTCATTTGCCAAACGTATAACCTTGCCAGGTTTATCAGACATCATGCCTGCGAAAGTATATACTAAAGCCAAGTCTGCTGTCCAACCTCTATAATTTGGATGGATTATAACTCGTTCTATGGGTAAATATTGCTCGTAACCAGCATCAAACATTCTTTTTGTTCCTATTACAACGAATGAGGCTGTAAGTTCGGCTTTTATTTCTTCGGTTGATCTGTTAAAATTAGGTACATTAACAAATATTTTTAATGAAATATGATAGTTATTTCATTAATAATTATTATGTGCGACTGTAAACGCCTGCCGCGTTTACGAATATCGAATAGCGTCTATAAATATTGAATATCTTTGCTCTTGTAACAACGCAAAGCAAGGCGTTGAGCTACGCCACTCGCAATTCCTCAATTTTGGCCGAAAATAGAGAACGGAAAAGAAAATCTTTATTATAGGTTTCAAATTCCCTCTGCCTATCATGCAAGAAAACAAAAAGATTATTAGATATTAGATATTGAGAAGCTGATATTAACTCGGGGACAGTCTGAGTCTAACTGAAAATCACGCTGAAATTTGAGTTACAGATTTCAATGTTTCGATGTTTTCCTGAAAGTTTCGGAACATATTGCATTAACCGAAATATACAAAACAATGTTATGATACGAAAGAAAATTCCATATACTGCCTCATTTTTTTCTCAAAATATCCAAAATTTATATACATCAGTTTCATTTCAGTGTTCCCCTTTAATAAAAGTGTCAGATATACTAACAAGCAGTGCGCGGCGGTGATAACTACGTTATCGTGAATAATGGTCCCGGTGCACGTCCTCTTTGAGCCGTCCGTGAACACTACACTAAAATAAGGTAATCCACAATTATCGTTTTTCTTTTTAAATATTTAAACGAACTATAATAATATATATTTTATCATAGATAAATAAAAACAATATTGATAATATTTTATCAAAATTCTTGCACACACTTACATATGTACATTAGAAACGCCATACAATTTGACACTACATAAGTGTATTAGGACATAGGTATCTCCGTTTAGTTTTGAAAGATGTGAGATTTTTGTACAATATTTGAGAAATTTCATTTGCCTTATTTCTTGTGTATTAGTTACTACTAATAGTAATATTAATTGTACAAACTTGAAATAAAATAGCCGTATCTATGTATCGTAATTCATACACAATAATAAGTATTATCTTTATCAATAACAAAATTATGTTCTGGTTTTGATGTATTTAAATTTGAGGGCACAAAACCTGGATTTGGCTTATGTTATCACTGATATGTTGAATACTACTGACTATTATTGTATCTACCGATAGTCGTTTCAATGAACTATATAAGAGCGTAAGGGGAACGGAACGGAGTGTTTTAACACTGGGTTCCCAAGTATCCTCTGCCTACCCTGCCAAGTGTGTGATACCGTTAGCCGTTAGTTTGGATACAAAAGGCTCGAGTTCCTTATTCATTCTCCTCGGAAGATTTTGTAAATTTTAAATGCTTTTTTTAATACATACCGATATACTTTTGTGAATATAATACAAGTTATATCGTAATATTCTATATCGTGATTATTATAATTAATTTCATACGTACTCAATTAATGCCAAGAACGTATATGTATCTTCGTTTGATTGTATTCTTTCGGGTTCTCCATTTTTGTCAGTTTCAATTTCACTATCTACGATAAAGAAGTATTTAATTTAGTAAAATAAGATAATCACATCGACTGTTCTTAATAATTTCACTATACTCGTACGAGTATATATATTCTTTCAATAGGGATATACCCGCAACAACCTGTCGCGTTCGCCAGCTTGTGCTCTATAAGCTACGACAGGCTTCCGCTAATTCTTTTTTTTTGAATACAAATATTTACAGTGAGGTACTGTCATTCACAATTCACTTAACATGGAAAGACCGCAATTTATTCATTTAAGGCCATTTTGGCGTTGTAGGTAGGTAGCTGTGTAAACTTGAAAATGATTTATTTTTGTTTCGCTGATTTAGCACGATGATGCGCAGCGTTGAGTTCCGCCACTAGGCGTATACTTCTTGCAACTGGGATTTAACTCTAGATTCCTTTTACCTACCCTGCTAGTTAGGCAGAAGCATAATTTCTAAAATCGATAGGAATAGTATACGGTATATTGCGCGAAGCTGGCATTATCAATATGTAAGTATTAAGTTAAATGTTTTTACATACCACGTTCGCTGTGAATTCTTACAAATCCTATATTCACACAAAAAACAATCGCGATAACGTTACTATAAAAATACATTGCAATATTTCTTTTGTAATAAAATGTACAATGTTTATGCTATATTAATGCAGGCATTTTTATTGCTTTTGATTGTCATTGAGGCTTTCGATAGACTATTTACAGTCTAGAGGTATGAAATAAAATATATATATTTTTTTTTATTTCTAAAGCATTTCTCCCTATTTATATTCTAATGATATTACATAAATTTACTAACTTAATGTTCAAAGACCTTTTTCATTAGGCCCCTTAATAATTTATTCCTTGTTCAATACATCAATATTGAGATTGAATTGAATTTGTGTAAAAAATATATAAAAGAAGAATCTTTTCTGAGCGACGCAATAAAAAGTTATTAAGTTAAGCGAGATCACAAAACTGAACCGTGTTTGGAGGATATGTTGGAAAATAATAAGTTACCCATTTTGTTTGAGTTGTTCGTATAAATAGAGTACTGTTGTTCTCCAGTCAAGGTAATGTAAGTTAAGTTATCAAAGAAAGTCTAAAGGAAATGTATCTTCAAAAACGGGCAAGCGCGAGTCGGATTCGGTAGAATAGGAAATATGCGTAAAATTTAAATTTGTTTTAAATATTTTTATTGAATATTTAGTATTTTCACATTAATTTATATTTTATTAACTTATTTGTTATTTAGATCCATAAAATAATTATTAAAAATTATAAAATAACCAAGGTCAATTTCAATTTATCAACGCGCCACTATTGGCCGAAACCACATGTCATAAATAGAATTTTGTTTTGGCTTTGCTAGTTTGCTAGAATATAGAATGGCCTAAGTATTATTAGTATTATTGCTGTATTTTTTTCCAGTGAGTCGTTTCTATTATTAATATAAATTTATAATAAATTAAGACAGGAGACTGTCACTCTTTGTTTCAAAGCAACATCAAATAACCGACCAAAAAAGACGCGTCTATGATGATATCCGCAATATATTTCGCAAAGAATTTTGATTCCAAGTTATACTCGCGATAAAATTATTCAAAAAAAATATTATATAATTTTAGCCTATAATATAGATTTTTCCTAAAGAAAGCACACCAGTTTTTAGTAAAGTATCAGTAATGTATGGTTGGTTCAGTCCAACATGGTAATCTCTTTATATTTTTTGTAAATTTATGATAAAGTGTGTGCAAACGATAGCTAGGTAGGTGCGATCCTCACTCGAAATATTTATTATTTTCTTATTAAATATGTAATATTTTGCACTTAACACGCAATGCCTCAAATATGGCGGATAGTAGGCAACGGAAGCGGAATGAAATTTCTTAACACTAGGTTTCCAAGTTCCCTCCATCTGCCTACCCTGCCACGTGCAAATACAGCGTGAAGCATATTTTAAAATTAAATATTTAATGTATTCATTTTTTCGCTCTGGTAACAAGGCAAATCGCGGCGTTGAATTCTGCCATTCAACAAGCAATGCCTCAAATTCGGTGGAAAGTAGGGAATGGAAGTGGACTAGGTTCCCAAGTTCTCTCTTCCTACACTGCCATGTGCGGAATACAACGTGAAACTGAGATATTTATAGTTAATCTATATTAAAATTTCTATTCAGGTACTAAAATATAGTAATATACGTTTTTCTTATGAAATTATTCTGCATGTTTATAAAACCGCCTAATTAGTAAGTATTTTTTTAACATAATTCATTGCGTATTATTGGTAGTATAATATATTCGGTTAATAACCATTTTAATTTATCATCAACCAAATAGTGTAGTGATCTGTATATAATAGAATATATTTATAATAGAATATATTTATGCAATAGCATATGCCTAAATGTAGATGCCGTAACTTTTGTTTGTGTCGGCTGCGTAATAGCCGTAACAGACGACCGAACCGAACCTTGACTATGGTTTGCCATCGAACCATGTTCGATCGTGTGTAGCACGGTTCGCCGAAAAAGAGGTGGTGCGGACCAACTTTACTTAGGACAGGCTTGTGCGGAGCAACTTCAACTCGGTACGTGGTTCAGACCGAACCATGTTCGATCATGTGGACGGTGAACCGAAATAATCTTTTATCAAGTTGCTATTAGGCCACCGTAACCGGTACATGTCGTAACGAATTTTAATTAGCTAAGACAATAACATTGTTTTGGATAAGAATAGGAGATATATAAAGACTAGTTTTTTCACTCGTCTTTTGTATGCAAGGATCGTAAATAATAAAAGAAATTAGGGAATATTATAAATTTTGTCATATTCAAAGTTATGCTCTAAATTCATTGAATAAAAACTATAATAGTTATAAATGTTTCAATTAGTAATACTAAAAAAGTCGTAAAAATAAGTAGGTATATTTATATTAAATAATAAATATTAGGTCGAAATTCTATCTCTTATAGGTATATTAATATTAAATAATAAATATTAGTTCGGATTTCACTCTTCACCCTAATTATTTACAGTAATCAAGGATACTTCAACTTGTAAATTATAAATAAGTGATGAATCACCTTATTTATAATTTACAAATTAAAGTACACACTCTTACTTTGTATATTATTATGTAAAATTAAATTGACAATGACGTACTCTTTTAAAGTATTAAAATAGAAGTTACATAATAATAAATAGAATAAATACACTTGGAGCTGTTTGTTGTTTAAAAATACGTAAAAATATCTATTTAAAATTAATCATTTATATACATATTTATAATATTTGCAATATTTTCGAAAAATGTAATAGCTCAGTTGGGAGCCGGCGGTTTCAATGGTCAAATGACCTTGTTCAAGTTTTGGTTATCACTTTGTTATTTTTTATCATTTTTTTTTATTTTGTTTATTTTTTTTCTTTATTTTGATTTTGTTTCTGTTATTCTATTATTATAATTGGTATTTCTAGATTTAGATGATCTAAATATAATTTCTATATAAGTATTATGCTTATTTAAAAATACTCTTTATTACGCGTAATAACATATTAGACGTAATCGAATATTTTAAAATTAATATAATTATATTATATACGCATTGTTTTCATAAGTTGTAATAGCTCTGTTGGGAGCCGCCGGACTTAGAGACCTAGTGACTTTCAAATCCTGGTGATTATTTTAATTTTTGATTTTTTACTTTTATATATTCGATTTTTTTAATTTATTTTGATTTTGTTTCTATTATTCTATTATTTTATTTAATATTTCTAGATACTTAGAAAATTTACTTTTTTCTTTCAGTTACCATTATGATCTAAATATACTTTCTATATTATCCAAAAATATTCTTTACTACGCGCAATAACTATTATGAAATAAATATTTCATCGTTTAATGGTAGACGTAGACTGTAAGCGTTACTTGTCGCAACATGTTCGCAACAATTATGGATTCGAAGCACCTAGACGAAGACATTGTTTTAGAAAAGACAGCTATTATATAACGTTTTGGAGCTATATAAAATACAGCACATCAGCTCTACTACAATGAAGATGCACGTAATGATTTTTTTTACGTTTGATAGTGAACGTGGCATATCGAGATATGTTCACGTTTTGCTAGTAACAGCAGAGTGGACGACAGTGTTGCCAACTGATTAAAAGCATACTTTAAAATCCCCTAAATTCAAAATAAAATACCTAGAATTTTTGTGATATTTTTTTGCTTAATGTTAGGTACATTAAGCAAAAAAATATTACAAAAAAAATATCTTTTAATCTAATTTATTTAAATATTTATACCAATTATTTTTTTAAAAGGAACGATATAACATAAAGCATTTGATAATGATTAAAATACTTAAATGACAATAAATTTCAAATCTACCTATTACAAACCACCATCCATCTGCCCATCTTCTCTTTCTCACTTTATTTATATTTTTGAATATATCCTTACTCAACCGAGGTCTCCCCCTCCCTCTCTTACCACTCACTTTTCCTTCATAAATCTTTTTTACCATTCTTTCTTCACTCATTCGCTCGACGTGCCCAAACCACCTGAGCACGTTCTTCTTCATTCTCACTGTGACATCCACGCTAGTACCTACCATTCTGTGTATTTCTTCATTGGACATGCGATCAGATAAACTGACTCCGCATATCCGACGAAGAGATCGCATCTCTACAGCAATCATCTTTCTTACATTCTTCTTCTGTAATACCCACGTTTCGCTGCCGTATAACAGGGTCATACTGCATTGTGTACGGCCAAACGCGCAGCTATGCTGACGTTTCGCCGTCTCAACAATGCAGCTAAGGCACCGTTAACTCTGTTACCGGCAGCAATACGCCTTTCCACATCTATTTCGTATCTACCGTCTCTGCTAAACATACATGCCAGATATAATACCTCATTCACTTTTTCTAATATCTTATCATTTACACTGACCTTGCAAACTTTCTTTATTTCTTTCAAATACCAGAACCTTCATCTTATTCGCATTCAAGCTTAGACCATTATTTGCGCATCCTTCTTTCAGAGTGGGAACCAATGCCTGCAACTCTGATGATGCAATAAGCACTGCATCATCTGCGTACAGCAGGCAATTTATATTCGAGGTACCTACTTTTCTGTAATCATGCGAAGGGAAAAGATCTGATCCATCTCTTCCAGGTCTGAAGCCTCCCTGGGCCTCCCACAACAGCCTTTCAGATCTATCTTGCATTCTTCTCGCTATTACAAATTAATATTATTTTTATATCTTTCTTGTTAAATTTGTTCAACATTATTAATTAATCCTTTGAAATTATTTCGAGTAAAGTATGAGTTATATTATTTTTATCAAAATAAATATTTTATATAATTAAATTTATTCAAAATTTGAAAATATGTTGTTTATAGATAAGAAGTAGGCATCGTAAAGCAGCGGCACAAACGTGTGACTGTCAATGACAGGTTGTGGGTTCGATGTGGGGACCCGAGAAAATTAAATATTTAAAATTTTCTATTGAAATATTTAATGTTTCCTATTCTTCGCTCTGGTAGCAAAGCAAAGCGCGGCGTGGAGTTCCGCCACTCACCACGCAATGCTTCAAATTCGCCGGAAAGCTGGGAACGGAATGAAGTCTTAACACTAGTTTCCCAAGTTATCTCCGAATATCCTGCTATGTGCAGGATACAGTGTAAAGCATATATTAGAAATATTTACTTAATTTGCCATTTACGTAGCAGTGTAGCGCGTAACTTACAATAATTTGTAATAAACAAGCACGAAATTTAGTACTTGGCTTTCTGGAGTAATTTATTATGCTGTAATAGTTTTAACATCCCACTACTGCATTGTGCATAGCGAGATACATTTTTATGCTAATAAAAAATACATATGCAGAACATGATTTTTTTAATAAGATACTATTATAGAATGTCTGATCTGAGAAAAAATTATAAGAATATATAAGAAAATTATAATCTATACATATAATAAAGATATTAAAGAAAAACTAAGATGGGGGATCTTCATACAAAACATGGAAGCCAAAAATATGATTTAATTTTTTTTTTGTGTGTTTGTTCGCTTTTCACGCTACTGGACGGATTTTGATAAAACTTTTTCTTTTATATAGCTATTAGTTCTCACTAACTATATAGGCTATCTCTTTTTCGGAAATTCGCTTTTTAAGAGGGTAAAAGGGTGGGGGGTAAGTTTGTATGAAACTCTGTCAGTTTTGAGGCTAACTCGATTTAAATTTTTGCTATTTAGTTATAAATTAAGAATGACGATGAAATGAATTAAGATGAAATGAGAATAAGGATTTTTGGAAATTCTGCTTTAACGGGGTTGAAAAAGGTGAGTAAGTTTCTATGAAAATCCGTCAGTTTGTGATGTATTTTGACGTTTCGTATGGTGGGAGTCAAAAGTGTCCTGATCAACTTCTATGAGAAGTGATTATTTTAAAGCTCTGGAGTCCGTTTGCCTACCTAACTGGCATGCAACACCAAGAGTTCAGCTTCACTTTAAAAACATACGGAAATGACTCTCTTACAATAGTTTTATATCTTATGTTGGCGCATATATATTAATAAAATTGTATTAATAAAAATATATTAATAAAATATATTAATAAAATTGAAAAAATTCAATCGACATTTTTAAAACATTTGAGATTTAGATGTGCCTGTTCCGACAATTCAAACTGTAAGGTTCTTGCTAGTGTTGCCCCATTAAGTATGCGCAGAGGCTTAAGGGATCAATTATTCCTTTACAAAATTGTCAATAATCTTGTTGATTCTAAAAGCCTCTTTGGTAAAATTTTATTTGACTGTCCACGTCTTAGCTCAAGAAATGAGTCACTATTTTTTGTTCCTCGTTGTAGAAATGATTATGCCAAAAATATGTTTTTGTTACGTGCATGTAAGATTTATAATAAAAATTGTAATGATTTAGATATATTCAATATGAAAATTAGTAATTATAAGAAAATTTTATGTAAATTGTCCTAGGCTTTAATACTTTAATATTTTAACTGTTTCATAGTTTAGCTTTATGTTTTTGTTTTTTATATTTTCAATTATCTGTATTAATTTTAAGTGGAAACTTTTTTTGATTTATGTTAAATTTTTGTAATTTTATTGTATACGTTCTATTTTAATTGTATGTTTCCCAAACATGAATAAAAAAAAAATAAAAAAAAATAAATAAACATTCCTTGGCGAGACGAAGTTCGCGGGCAGCAGCAAGTTATTATATATATTTGTTTGACGTGATAACGTCTTATAAATAAAAAAAAATTATTCATTGAATTTGCGAGCAAGAACACGAAGCAAGCGATTGAGAGGCACGAGAATAAACTTCTTGTAATCCAACCGTATAAAATGAAAAAAATTAAATGAACGATGTCAATAAATGTTTTGTAGTATCATAAAACTATAAAAATAATGATAATAATTCAATTCAATTAATAAAAATAATAAATTAGTGTATTTTTATTAATATATTCTGAAAAGGTTAAATTATTTCAACTATAAACCGACAACTTTTTTTTGAAAATAAGCAGTAACGTTGGTTTGCACAAACACATACGCTTACCCCAAATACATAAGTCACGACATGACATCATGCTGTTGATGCTATAACAAAACGATTCTTTATTAAGAAAAATATCATAATAGACGGGATTAAGAAGATGTCGAGTTCAGAAGAATTGAATTTTATGATGTATCATTTTCCATATTGAGGAAAAAGTTTCTAATGGAAATGCCAATATGAAATATTTAATTTTTTCGAGTGGAAATCGACAACCCACAACCAGCGTACAGTTACACGCTTCGCAACTGCGCTACGACAGACCGTAGGAGGTATGTAATGTATACATGTATTTAAAAATATTTTCTATCGTAAGAAATTATTTATCTGCAGGCTTTTCATTTAGAATTAAGTGCGTAATAACGTTAAGCCGAAGAAATGATTTTTATAAAAGATTATTATAGCGTAAATTAATTAATTAAACCGTAATTGAAAATCTAGATTAAAATAATTATAAAGAGGTTTACGTTTTTAATCATTATTTAATATATAATTTATAAAAAAAATATTGAAAATAAAATATATTATATGATTATTTTAGTATTAAATGAATATTAAAAACATCGGTAAATGAACGATTGTCAGTGAAGTCGGTTTAAGATATTGTTACGTGAAGAGATATAAACGATAGAACAAACAGTCGTATAAAAACCTTTTTTTTTTCACTCATTACGATTCGCGCTTGTCCGTTTAGTTACATTTTTTGTCAAGCCGGTTTCTGTATACGTTGGTGCATCAGTCCGATTTCCTAATGCGACAGCAAAAATACGCACGATTTGTGCTTTTAGCTATTTACATTATTCTTAGTTACTATTTTATAATTTGCTATATTTATTTTCGAGGACTGTAGTGACGCAGCGGCACAAACATATGAATGTAACTGACAGGTTGTGTGTTCGATCCCCACTCGAGGAAATGAAATATTTAATATTTTCAATTTAAATATTTAATGTTTTCATTTCTTCGCTCTGGTACAAAGCAAAACGCGACATTGAATTCCGCCACTCAACACGCAATGCCTCAAATTCGGCAGAAAGTGGGAAATGGAAGTGGAACGGAGTGTCTTATCACTAGGTTCCTAAGTTCCCTGACCCTACCCTGCCATGTCTCTTTTACCCCTTGTCTCTTTTGTGCTGATCAACTCCTCTCGTGATTCATCCATACAACGTGACATTAGCGAATTGAACTGTGCTCAACTGGCACTATCGAAACGCCATAATTGAAGAACTCAATGAATAAAAGTTTTCGCACCGTCAGGTTTCCAAAAATTTATAAAAATCAATATATACAATTAATTCAATAAAAATTGTTTTATTTAATATATAATAAAACAATCCCGAAAATCAAAGCCATTATTAAGAATAGAATTAGGTGCAGTGTAGGTAACTTTTATACTCCGCCTAATTCTTGGCTACGATGTGAGCCTGATGAAAAAAATAGTAATAAATTCATATATTACTTTATACAAATAACTGGTCATCATATATGTATCTTCTTTTATAAAATTCCCATTCATTTAAACTACGTAACAACGACACCACTAATTTATTACCAGGCTTACCGTATATACGAGTACTCATTAAAATCTTATGCCCTAGTACTCTTTCCACATATTGTAGAATGTAAAAACCGTTAGGCACAATGCTTTGACCTCAATTTAGAACATTATACCAAGTTTATATTAATGAGGCAGCTAAACCACTTTAGATATTTATTATAATAAATGGTAGACATACATTTTGTTGTTGTTTTAAGTGTTTCTAATTGTTGAAATTAAGTATAGAATAAAACAATGTTTCGCAAGATAACTTTTGTAAAACTAAAAGATAACAAAATAAGTTCATAATTTAATTGAAAACTAAATTATCTTTCTAGTTAAAAAGATTTCACGTAAAACGATGATAGTAAACATGATATTTGAGCTTATAGAAGGGGAGCTCAAGAGTTCTGACATAACCACTAATATATTGATACATTTGTCAACATAGTTTAGGTGCTGAATCGCTTGTATTTTTAAATGATATTTAAAATGTGTAAGTTACAATTTTAAATCATTTTATAATAATTATATTTATAGGTAATTTTTACATGTTGGGCGGACCCGCCCAAATGCACCGATGGAAAAAACAAAGAATGGTTTGACACATGATATTTTCTAAAAGCTTGGTAACTCTGACTATCTAATACAAAATATTTTAAAGCCAATTTAACCCAGTAGCTTCTGACATTAACGCACATTAAAACTAATATAAATAAAAATATGTTGGGTCACATATACATTATTAGGGTAAGGTAAGAAGGAACATTGCAAATATATATTACTTGCTAATAATTGTAGCAGAGAGCTTATTGTTGTATGACAACAAACTACTACTAAAATAAGCTACTCAAATAAGTATAATATGTTGTTTATATCCTTAAAAATTATATGAAATATCTATTTAATATAAACATTTTTAATTAAAATGTTCCTAATTTTAAAAAGGATTTGTAATACAGCAATAGGACAATAAACTAAGTGTTGTTGAAACATTCATATATTATATTTGATAAATGAAAGCTATAATCAAATCAAACCTTCATGACGTGGTGAGGAATATGTTGGGCTAATATCAACTCACGTTATTCACGTGAAATTGCATTCAAATTCCCTGGGGAAAATGGGGGAAATTCAACAACCACAGAGTTCCTAAGCAATAAGCTCCACTTTCTGCAAAATGTTCTGAAAAATTAGATGTTGTGTTGCGGAATACAACTTGGGAAAATAAAGATAATACTTTCGTCTAGTGAATATTCATATTGAACTTAAGAAATTTAAGGCCTGTAGTGGCACAGTGGTACAAGAGTGTGATTGTAGACGCGACAGGTTGTGGGTTCGATCCCATTCGAGCAATTGAAATATTGAATACTTCTTAATTTAATATTTAATGTTTTGATTTCTTCAACATCTTCTGGTAACAAGGTAAAGAGCGGTGTTGAGTTTCGCCACTCAATACGCAAATACGCAATGCCTCAAATTTAACAGAAAGTTGGGAACGGAACAGATTGCTGTTAAGGCAATATTTTCTGACCTCTCTGCCGACCCCGTTATGTGTGGAATACATTATGAAGCTAAAAAATACGAGTTAAAAATAGATATAGTGACAGAAGAATGAATAATGATTAAGCGAAATGTGGTGAATAGACAACCGTATTGCTCACTTTGTGATCCTAATCTCTATAAATAAATATGTCAAGTCAAATAAAATACATTCTTCAATACCATTTGCAAAACATTTCAGCCTTTTAACAATTTGTATAATATGTGTGGAACGAAATTCATATCTTTCATAAGCAATAAGCTCTCACTCGGTCCTTAATTGATTCACAAACTGAAAATAGCAATACCAATTTGGACGTAACAACGAGGCCTTTGAAAAGCGGTCAGTGTATTATTTATAAATATCTTTACTTAAAAAAAATATCTTTTATCTTTTACTGTAATTATAATATATATTTCACATTTAGTTTGCCGTGAATGCTTGGGCTAAAAATAAAAAGCAGAATTACAAAGATAGCCGTCATGACACTCGTTCCATGTCGGTAAGGCAGGAGTTTGAAAAGGTCAAGGCACAATGGTGTCATCATTATAGAAAAAATATTGTTCATATTGTTTAAGGAAAATACTTATTTTGAATATTTTCCAACATTGTAAATAAATGTCATTTGTGAAGAATACTAAGACAATTACATAATAATTCTCTTAGTGACTATTATTTTCATCATAATTTTTTATTAAATGCACGTTTCTTACAACTCGCTTTTCTTGTTATTTAGTCTTTCAGTTTCTTTAAAGGGAGATTTTACAAATTTCCCCTACTCAAATATTTTTTAAATAACAATTTGGCAGGAGATTTTACTATTTGTTAGATTATTTGTATTAATTTTTAATGATAAATTATATTAAAATTATATTTTAATATAATTTATCATTATAAATTAATAAAATTAATACAAATAATCTAACAAAAACTTGATCCAGTGCAAATCGGACTTTGCCATCGAGAGTTCGGAATTAGTATTAGTTTTAGAATTAGTATGTTCTCCGTAACAAATAAAAACAGTTTGTTTTCCGTAATAGATAAAAACTGATAATGAAAATAGCTGCATACTTAAGTTAGTAATCGTCATAAATATTTGTCTTTTGTTCGTCGTATTCATGTTGTTGTGGTCGTCGATTCTCATGTTTCATACTGTATTTTTTATTTAAAAGCGAGATTGTATGAATTCTCCAAATGCTATGTGACCTTTCCATATTTTCAAAAACAGATCGTGATCGTGATCGTGAATAGCACACCTTCTTCTTATGTCCTCTTTATAACTGTTGGGAGTTTACGTTGTGTTTCTGGATCCCAGATCTTTTAAGGATGTGGATCTTAGATAGAAATGAATTACTGGTCACTTGAATAAAAATAATAATATATTTTTATTCAAGGGAGCAGTGACTTATTTTGGTTAGTAAAACAATATTTCTTACAGACTATTTTAGTATTATAACAAGTTTTCTTTTATTAACATTACATTACACACAAATCACTGCTGCACCATCCCATTTGCAACGGAACAGCAGTGACTTATGTACATATATGCAATCTAGCCTATTAGAAATCATGCTCAGAATTATGTTGGAACTACCCCGTATACATAACACGAGTTTCAGCGAACATTCCTGAGGCGCTGCAGCATTGAGGTAGCCGCAACACCACCCTGAACACGTTGTACTGAACGCGGAGAGCATTATAAAATAACTGAGTATATCCCGCCGACAGTCTGCACGTGTAAAAACATGTACAATATGCTCTAAATAAGGTTATTTTAACATTGTCGTTAGGTGAACTACGTGCAAACCTACGAGCAAGATCTGTGCAACTTTACATTTTGCTATCACCCCTAAGTCAAACGGTTATCAGTTTCAATCTAAAATCATCATCTTATTTTATGTTTATTTATGGGAGATCAAAATTACAGCTGCTTGTTTCAAAGAGCATTAGAAATTGCTCTGTCTGTAATAAAAAATAATTCTCATATTTTGCAAGTTACATACTTTGTAAGGATTATTCTGAGTACATTTTCACTATACTATAGTTATTTTCACTAAAACATTACATATTCTAATATAAATGGTTGGAGGCAGAAGCATTATGTCGGCTCAGATACGCGGCAGACACGGACGTGACACGAATGAAGAATGATCACCTAATTCACCGTGACGGCATTTTGCTGATTCGACTTGTAACGTAGATTATAAAGCGTATTATTCGTTCATCTACAGAACTTTATTCAGAAAAAGATATCAAGAAGCTCAATATTGATGACAGAAGTTTTTTTTTATATGTTTACGTCTTAACAAATTGTTATTTTTTAGTATTAGATACAAATATCCTCGATAACTTAGACACAAATTCTCTGAAAACAAAAAATTGTTTTCAGAGAAAAAGTTTGTAAGTCAATGCAATGAGCAATATGTGCATTAATGTATAAATCCTTGAAATGTCAAATTACTAATTCAGAACCTGACAAATGGCTTTAAAAGATAGGAACGAGCTATCATATCTTTCACCATTGCGGCCATGCCCCTATACAAGTATAAAGTTTTACCGCCAAACTCAACATATATATATATATATATATATATATATATATATATATATATATATATATATATATATATATATATATATATATATATATATATATATATATATATATATATATATATATATATATATAGAAGCCTCGTTGGGCGAATCTGACTCACCTTTTACCGCTTTCTTATTAGCTAATACGATGTTTTTGACTCTGCTAATTAATGTGATAAATAATTTGACGAACAATGAAACATATCACATAAACACAATACGCATACAAAAACAAGGACAACATATTACAAAATATGTTAAAAAATAAGTATAACCTTTTAACATACTGCTATTATTTGCAACAAATTTATGAAATTTAAATTGCATATAAAAATTTATACATTGAGCTCACCACCGTCCATCTCTCACTCTATTGCCATAATCCACGCTCGTAATCGATCTATTTGGCCAGCTCGTCTGATCACCTTCGCTCCGAGTAGATTATCTGTCGGTTTTATTCGACACGAGGATATATTGCTAGTAAACACTAACAGCCTTTCTGTTTTAAATTTAATATGCCTTTTGTTATATCTGACACTAAATAAAATGTCCATCATAATTTTGTGTGTTAGAATTGATTGATCGTAGTTGATTTATCACTAATATAATTTGTTCCACATAAAGAAAATATTTACTATGAAAATTTTAGAATATATTTTATAATTATAACAGGTTCTATTTAGACCACCATTTTTTCTATTAATGAGACCTGTCGTAGCGCAGTGGCACAAGGGTGTGACTGTAACCGAGAGGTTGTGGGTTCGATCCCCATTCGAGAAAATGAAATATTTAATATTGTCATTTTAAAAATTTATTAACACAAATGTCGTTGAGTTCCACCACTCAACACGCAATGCGTCAAATTTGGCAGAAAGTTGGGAACGGAAGTGGAACGGTGTGCCTTAACACTAGGTTCCCAAGTTCCCTCTGCCTATCCAGCTATGTGAAGGATACAGCGTGAAGCTGAGTAGTTCTATTTAGATACTCCAATTGCTTTAATCGCTTTAGGTGTGTTTCGTTCATCGGCCTTATTTCGACTTAGGGTACATTACGTATCCCAAATGGAAGTTTATGAAACACTAAACTGGAACGAAAACAATTAAACAACTATTTCAACTAGTAGATTCAATTAATTATTTAAATCTTAAAAGTCAATTCGAAAAACAAAACTACGCAGTAAAATAGTGTAAGCATATTTTAATTATATATAGTGTTATTTGCTACGAGTGAGGCATTATAACACAGTAGTACACGGGTGTAACTGTGAACGTGACAAGTCGCGACTATTTGAAAAATGAAATGAATAAATATTTTCATTTCTTAGCTCTGGAATTGAGGCAAAGTGCAGCGTTGAGTTGAGTACACAATACCTTAAGTATTCGACCTGATAGTGGAAAGTGGGGTGTCCTGATCCACTCCATTTTTCCACTTTCTTATAAAACTTATTAATAATTGAAAATAAAATAATTAATCGAATAATTAATTAACCAAGTAGTCAATGATGGCCAGCAACAAAGTACGAATTATGCACAGAGACAAAATAAACCCATGTGTACCTATCTGTTGTTGCGAAATTCTTCTCTCAGTCACCTACTGTAAGAGAGGGGATACGGTTTCAGGGCTAAGTGCTGAAAGCTGTGAATCCGTTCTTGTAAAGGACCGAGGTCTTGAGATTGCAGAGCAGACCAGGGTGGGATGAGATGGGTGCCCAAAGAAGGCTTAGACGACCAGCTGCCGGAGTTGTAACGCAGAAATTGGGAGGGCGGAGAATATCTTCCGGGAACCTCCTTATTAGTGTACACACCAACACATTTCCCCAGTCTAGTTGGCGGGTGTGATACGGCGAGATGTTTTGGATACAAGAAAAGTAAAACAATAGCTTAGGGTAAGCCAAGCAGGCAGACGAGGAAGTCACGCTATATAATGGTTCTTGTCACAAATTGAAGGCTCGATAGAATAAAAATGTCCGAGTGCCGGTTAGTTTGTGATCTGAAGCATTGCAGGTGGCTTTGGATTTTGCTAGTACGTCGTGTAGTGTATGTATGTCAAATGGTTATTTACGTCTCATAGAAAACAACGTCTTAGTGTGGAAAAGAAGAAGACATTCTAAAACCTGCCACAAGTATACAAAATAATATAAAACGGAATAAAATTAGGCACATTCCGAAACTATATATAAACTATATATAAGATTAGCTATTTAAATATGATTTATCATTCATATTTAAATAACAATGCATAGCCGGCATACAGAACGATGCAATTTGGCATGGAGGCTTCTTTGAGAATGTGTTAACACTGACAGAGGAATTCTTAAAAATCCAGCAAGAACAGAGGAACATGAGAGATTATGTCTTATACAGCCCTCAAAGATAGTTGCGGGCTTATATTAGAACTTAAACACCCAGTTATTTCAAATATATGAATATTTAACCAATTATTTTTTTATATCTCTCTTCTTCTAATCCTGAGGATTATTATAAAGATATATTAATCCTGAACAAAATAATAACAATTGCAAAAGCCAGGGCAAATATCAATGAATAAAATTAAATTTATTACTATATAAAACTTATTCATGACTTTAAATTAATTAAAGCGACGATGCCGTCTCATTTGCAAGTCTCTCTGTTCAACGGCCAACTTGATTTGTTTTTCTCTATTTGGAATAATCTAATGGCATTAGAAATAATTATATATTTTTACACTGTCTAAAATAAATATTATAATAATTTACTCTTCCTTAGGTTCCGTTCCGTTTTTTCCGTTGTGATAAAAAATAGAGAAAGTGAGGAAAACAAAAATAAACACCAAATAAGATTTATAACAACAAAGTTGGACTCCACTATTTTTTTATATCTCTGTGCCGATTCGAGATAATGTGAGTTAAGTAGTGGATAATAAAGTGTTGAACTTAATTATGTTTTATAAGAGTGAAATTAAGAAATTAATCCAACCACCGTATTTACAGCCAAATTCAATCTCCTTACGAAACTATGGCCAATTTTTTAACACAATATCGTATATATTGTTTTCAATATCAAATCTTACAAATAATTGTTTCCTTTCTATTTTATTATATACCTATATTCATTATTTAAACATGGGACACTGTAACATATGGGGACAAAAGAATGTAATGAAATTGGTGTGAACTGTTAAGAGTGACAGTGGGGTCAGGGTTGGGTTGTTCGATAGAATGGCTCGGGCTACCGTAAAGGCTTTATGAACCGTGGAGTGGACTTATAGCCTTTTCTATAAAAGTGGACGACACTTTCAGCGACCTTATATTTCTACGAATATGGAGGCCTACAAATAGGCACTTAGACTAAATGTTATTCATAGTTTTTAATTGTCATCGTAGAGACAATAATATATATTTATATATATATATATATATATATATATATATATATATATATATATATATATATATATATATATATATATATATATATATATATATATATATATATATATATATATAGATATATATATATATATATATATATATATATATATATATATATATATATATATATATATATATATATATATATATTTAATTTTAATTTATATTAAAAACAAATATTTGTAGTAAACACATATTTATGTATATTTAGGACTAATTCATATATTATTTTGGTAAAGTTTTTATACTCTAGTAATACACATAATAAATCATAATTTTGTATCTGTTAGGATTTTGTTTGATTTTGTTTATTTAGTTGTTTTATATTTATCTATTAAGGCGGTATATACGCGGGCACAACTAGCTTAACGATTTAAAAATATCCAAAATCACTTGACTTCTAGGATAAAAAGGAACATATATTTTGCTCCAAAACCCATATTTTAGTAAAATCCCATGAAAATAGGTTCAGAGATTCCGGAGATTATCCTCGAAAGAAAACAGACAGAATTATTATTTTGAAATCACAAACAGACACTTCAACAATATTTATATGAATATAACATTATCGTTTTAACTTTATAGTTACAGCACTATCTGGTAAAGTGGAGCGCAGTTCAGTCCAAATCCACTCACTATGCAAGAGGGCTTGAATAAATTTTATATATACTTGAGGTGATAAATTTTAATTACCACTTGCAAAAGTATTAATATTTGTACAACTAATTTTATTGTGGTCCAACGAATTTGTATTTTTTAGGTAATTTTGAGATTTTAAATATTTGCGTATGTGTCATACTTCATGTAAAACGCCATTATCATACTTAATATGAATATGTTAAATAAAGACGGCATCTTCTCCAGTATTAAAATCTTTAAATAAATATAAAGTCAAATATTTTAATAACAAATATAAAGTTACCAGCTTTATTTTTTGTACCTCAAACCATTCATCATCGGTTCTCTAAAGTGACTCATCCTCAAAAGCAACCTAAAAAGCACTGGCTCAAAAAACATTTTTTATGTAGTTTTCTGATTCTCTTGAGTTGAATAAACATAAGCAATAGACATTTCGTGTTGAGTGGTGGAATTGAACGCGTTTACCTTATTACCAGAGCGAGAATTTTTTTTTTATAGCTTCACGCTGTATCCCGCACTAGGCAGGGTAGGCAGAAGGAGCTCGGGAACCTAGTGTAAAGACACTCCGTTCCACTTCCGTTCCCCATTTTCCGCCGAATTTGAGGCATTGTGTGTTGAGTGGCGGAATTCAACGCCGCGCTTTTTTGCCTTATTACCAGAGCGAAGAAATGAAACATTAAATATTTAAATTGAAAATATTAAATATTTCATTTTCTCGACTGGGGATCGAACCCAGAACCTGTCGGTTACAGTACACTCCTGTGCCGCTGCGCCACGACAGGCCTCAGGAGAAAATTATAATATTAAATAATTATTTGAAAATATTTAATATACCATACCCTTGTTCGGAAATCGATCCCACAACCTGCGTTTATAGATACACGCTTGTACCATTGTGCTGCAATTTATAACAAGAAATGAATGATAAAAAAAATAGTTTCTAAGTTCTTTATAGTTTCTTAGTTAGTTCTGCCACCCAAAATGCAAGTCTCGGAACCGGATGGCAAATAAAAACGAAATGCCTTAACACTAGGTTAACTCTACAAAATTAATCTGTAAGAAATCATTACCTTATATAACAATGTTCTAAAATTTGACTTGGCAAGGACTGTAAATAAACAGAATTACTTCAAGTGTATCGTTCCCAGTATTTGAATCCAAATCTAGTTCAAAATCTCATGGATTACAACGCTATACGAAATTGCATTTAGCCGCACCTGCAATAGGGATAGCTATTATTTCTAACATTACATTTCTGTAACAACTGCGTTCATATAATTATATAAAATAAATATAAAATAATTTTATATTTATTTTTGACAAACACAATTATTGTGTTTAATTTAACATATATAATTTCTAATTATTTATCTATACTAATTTTACAATGCAAAACAAACACATATATAACATTGCTTGAATTTTAAATGTAAAATAAAGTATTGTACGTAAGATTTAAATCTACGCATATTATTGATCTTACCATAAATAATTGTCAGAGTTTTAGTAAATGAAACATTCAATATTGTAGTGATGCAGTGGATAGTGTCAGGCTACAGACGTGTCAGTAGTAGATTTAATCCCAGATCAAGGGAATTTAAGCTCTAAACATACATTATTTTATAAAAACGTTTTTTTATGGAAAAAAGAAGTTTTCCACATTTGAATTTTAATACTTGGTTAGCTTGCCTCCCATAAGTGTTTAATACAATATAGGCAATAATATGAAAATTCCAAGTAACAAACTCTCAATATTATAAAAATTAGAATGTTATATACATTTTTTTCGTTATATGCGATGAATTGTTTTAATTGGTATAACTAGTATATTGAGATAAAATGAGAATACACTGGATTTTATTTTATTCAGGAGTTAGCAAGTAAGTCACGCTGCATTGCGGATGTGAAGATGTTGTATTGTTCGTGGTTACTTTAACTTTTATCCTGTTTTATACGAACCAGTGCTGGGTAATATAAAAATATTATTTCATATAATTTTATTAGAAAGAGAATGTGTTGAGTGTGAAGGAATGAAAATAAATGTACTAACAGTATATTGTTAAGAATGTTTTATATATGTATTATATGGTATATTATAAAAATGGATGAATATGAAAACGTAATCTAACATACAAAAATTATAAATGTGGCAGAAATAAGCTTATGGGGAAAATATATACTGTCTAATATAAAAGGTACCTAGATTAATAATATAAAACAATAACAACAAAGTGTTTGCTATTTGTTAATATAAGAAATATTTTATATAATAGATATCTTTTAAATTACTATGAGGTAGCTTAGAAAATTACGTCCGTATTGCCGCTTTTAAAATGTTTCGATCTAGTCTTTTAAAATAATGTAGCTGGTATATCCACCGCTGGTAACAGTAAAACCATAATAGTTTTATATTGAAAAAAGAAACACATAAATCTCATAATAAAATACCAAAATATTACAATATAGTTTAGTTGTAGTTGTAGTACAAATGAATAATGTGATTCTAACCTGAAGCATTATTAGCTGAGTCTATTTAATGCCTTTTCAAACAGTCACTGTCTCTCATGTATGTCTAGTTCAGTTTAAATATTTTAATTTTGATTTTGACACAGTAGTTTACGTGAATAATAATACAAAATGAAACGTTATAGAATATTAACAGGCATTAGTAAAGCGAAGATTATGTAAATATAAATTAAACTAAAATGGCAAAAAATGTAAAAAAAAATCACTTAATAAACTAAAATCCAAGCTTCAACTTTAACTCACCTCTTAAAAAATGAGCAATCACACATTCTTAAATGTACTATACATTATTTTAATTGAATTAAATGATAAACTGTTTCTACAGGAGTGCGGTGGACCAGTCTAAAGCATCACTCCTAGAAAGTAAAGTTTTATCCCACATGCGTCTATATGTGTTTTCTATGTAAGCAAGTCTTTCGCTCGTCCGTTATACTGTATGTATTAGTGTTTCTTTACTTTCATCACAAAATAAATCTCCTTGGGAATACTTCCATCTAGGTTTTTACAAAGAAGTATGTATATAGTATGATGCTGTAGCTACGATTTATATTTAATTAATAAATTTAGTTAAATGAAAAAGGATTTATTCTCTTTATGTGTCGAAATAATAATAAACTTTAAAATTAACATATTGTATACACTTTTTTAATAAAACTTTCTTCTTATACTAAACTATACTTCTTACACTTTAAGTACTAATTTTAATATATCTCGAGAGCTTCCCTACTCTTCCTGCGGAGTCTTACTGGTGACAACTACTATGTAGATAATTATAGGTATACATTTTCATCACGACAGAAAAGAAACAAATTAAACATTATTTAATTGTAAGATATTGAAAATCAGGTGACGTATTCAAGTACAAATATTACAAAAATGTCAAACTCAGTTACTATTACTTGGCTTAAAAACAGTGATCTATAAGTACGGTTTAAATGAACTTGACATACTTAACACCAAATATTTGCAAAAATACTATTCTGTTTATGCCGCATCCCTATGGAAACAACTCCCTAAATCCATTTAGAAGAGTACGTAATTTCCTTTAAGCAAAAAAATAAAAAATATCTACTTTAAACACTTGGAACTCAGACAGTGGTTATAAATTCAATGATCGCATTATCATCTCATAATTAATTAAAAGTTTATTTTTCATATGTGTATGTATATATGTACGTGTATGTGTGTATCGTATAAAAAAAATGTATATGATATATGTATGTATATCTCTTTCTTTCTCTTTTAGCTTCACGCTGTATGTACGTAGGCAGAGGGAACCCGGGAACCTAGTGTTAAGACACTCCGTTCCACTTCCGTTCCCCACTTTCCGCCGGATTTGAGGCATTGCGTGTTGAGTGGCGGAACTCAACACCGTGCTTTGCCTTATTACCAGAGCGAAGAAATGAAACATTAAATATTTAAATTGAAAATATTAAATATTTCATTTCCTCGACTGAGGATAAACCCGATTTTTTCATTGGACATACGATCAGATAAACTGACTCCGCATATCCGACGAAGAGATCGCATCTCTACAGCAATCATCTTTCTTACATTCTTCTTCTGTAATACCCACGTTTCGCTGCCGTATAACAGTGTCGATACCAACACTGCATTGTGTACGGCCAACGCGCAGCCATGCTGACGTTTCGCCATCTCAACAATGCAGCTAAGGCACCGTTAACTCTGTTACCGGCAGCAATACGTTTTTCCACATCTTACACTGACCTTCCAAACTGTTCATTCTTCATTTCTTTTAAATACCAGAACCTTCGTCTTATTCGCATTCAGGCAGACCATTATCGTTCTTTCAGAGTGGTAACCAATGCCTGCAACTCTGTATATTTATAACATATATCGATATTTATATTTATTTTATATATGTTTTTATATTTTATAATATTGTAGAAATATTTTAATTTGTTTTTTCTTAAATTGTATTTGGTGTGTTCTTTCCTGCTTAATGTCACTCATCCACTTTTACTGGTTGGCTGGAAAAGATATCTAACAGAGATAAGTCCACCTTCGTACACTTATCTTTTCATGTTGCAATTTCTTATGTTAGATACATATATTTAGTACAATAAATTATATTATAACTTTCTGATTGAGAATTGATCCATCAAGTAAAAACTATATGTTTCTGCAATTAGTTTCCTTAAGACCGAAAATAAATTTTTGTAAGTAAGAGAGTTGTGCTGATTAAAATGGTACCTAATGTTATAAATCACAAAATTTGTACGTATTTTAATCTGTATTATCTGTACCTGTATATATGATAAAATTAGAACTATTCTTTAAAGGAACAAATAATATTAATTGGGTATGTTTATATATCT
This sequence comes from Eueides isabella, assembly GCA_019049475.1. NCBI lineage: Eukaryota > Metazoa > Arthropoda > Insecta > Lepidoptera > Nymphalidae > Eueides > Eueides isabella. The sequence continues at coordinate 12,022,765 of CM032387.1, forward strand.
ACAATACAAGATAAAAAGCCACTCAGCAGAATTTTGTCCGTCTGTCTGTCTGATAGTTTGTTCACTGGTGACGCAAAAACTACTAGAAAGATGGCTTATAATCTATTGCCATCTTTCTTGTAGTTTTGAGCGCGGAATGCCTCAAATTCGGCGGAAAGTGGAGAACGGAGGTGGAACGGAGTGTCTGAACACTAGGTCCACAAGTTCCCTCTGCCTACCCTGCCATGTGCGGGATACGGCGTGTAAAAAATATCCCTCCAGACAACATTTGGAGGGATATGTTTAGGGGTCACCCCGGAATTTATTGTAGTTATTGCTTAAAAAAGTGGTAAGTCCAATCATTTATTGATACTGATAAAAAATATCTTTATATTAATTTACATATTAATATTATTATTATTTTTATATGAATATGTGCATTTATTATTTTTTTTTTCCTCTTTGAAGCTGCCATCAGTCGTATTAGACTATTATCAACTTTGTTTAGAGCAGAAATGGAGTATGAGGGTGAGTCTGACACTGTAGTCACTCCCTCTTGGTAGGCGCTTAGATAGACTCCTCTACTAGACTCCTCTTCAGGCGGCGAACATCATTGGATCTATCGAGGAGATTCCGAGCCAGTGAGTTTTGATGGTTCAACAGGCGGTCATAATAGCGCTTTTTATATGATGCAATTTCTTCCTTAACATTTGGGATATTAAGATGCTTGTGAACCTCCGCATTCTTGGTGAACTATGGTGCATTCAATATACCACGCAAGATAACGTTTTGGGCTCTTTGCAAACACATAGTGTTGCTTTTGCTGCTCACGCCCCATAGCTGGATACCATACGTCCATATTGGTTTAAGTATGGATGTATAGAGTAGGAGTTTGTTGTCAACTGACAGAACTGAGTTGCGTCCCATTAGCCAAAGCATGGTTCTGTACTTTAGGATCATCTGGTCTCTTTTGTGTTTAATGTGTGCTTTCCAAGTAAGGTAAAATCCCAAGTATTTAACACAGTTTACCTGAGGTAACATATCTCCACTTAATACCACTGGGGGGCAGTCTCCTCTTCGCAAGGTGAAGCGGATGTGATTACATTTATGGGCACTTGCTTGAATGCGCCATTTACGTAACCAGTTGCTAGTTTTGTTTAAAACTGATTGAAGTTTGAAACTAGCATTATGGCAGTCCCTGTCACAAGCAAGAAGAGCGATATCATCGGCGTAGGTTGCCACTGTTATTTCATCTGTGGTAGGGAGATCATAGGTAAAGATATTATATAATACTGGGCCCAAAACCGAGCCCTGTGGTACTCCAGCCTGAATGTTGTGAAAAACAGATCTAGCTTCTCCCTGTTTCACTTGAAAAAATCTATGGCTTAGGTATGAAGCCAGGATGGGAAAGAAGGAGTGAGGTAGCCTTTCTTTAACCTTGCACAGCAAACCTTCGCGCCAAACGTGATCAAACGCCTGCTGGACATCAAGGAAAGTTGCTGAGCAGTTTCTTTTCCTCAAAGCTCTGTTAGATAACATTATAAGCTCTGTGGACCTGTTCAATTGTCGAGTGATGTTTTTTGAAGCCAAATTGGTGTGAAGGAATTGTGTCCGTCAAGTGAGGGACTAACCTAACCAAAAATATCTTTTCCCATAGTTTAGATATGGCAGGTGTTAGGCTGATGGGCCGGTAAGATGACATATCATGAAGAGGTTTGCCTTGTTTGAGTATCATAATGATCTGAGAAATTTTCCAGAGGTCAGGGTAGTGGCATGTTCTGAAAACTCCATTAAAAAGACAAGTAAGAGCAGTAATCGCTTTTCGGGGTAGTTATTTAAGAATTTTAGAAGTGATTAGATCAAATCCAGGAGCTTCCTTAGGGTTCATTAGTCTAATTTCCCGTCCAACTTCTTTGGGAGTTGTTGAGTTTAAAGGGAGGCTCATCTGATAGGTTCGTCCAAGAACACTGGTAATATCACTATCCTTATCTCCTGCATTTGGCTTGAAAACTTTTGCTAGGTGTTTTGCAAAGGCTTCAGCTTTCTCTTCATCAGATCTAGCCCAAGTGGATCCCAGTTTAAGTGGAGGCTGGTGTTGGACCGTTTTGCTTAGGTTTTTTGTGGCCCTCCACAGATTATGTTCACCTTGAGTTGTTGGAGACATCATCATAAGCTTGTTCTTGAGGTTCAGATTTGCTGAATTTGACAGCATATACCTCAGAACTTTTTTTGCTCTGTTGAATTTCGTTTTATCAGATGGGTGGCGAGATGTTATCCAAGCTCTTCTGAGTTTGCGTTTTTCTTCCAGCTGAATTTTTATTTCGATTGGGGTCTTTGGACGTCTATTTTCAGGGCTCAACATAGGGGTAATCAGCCACGCAGCCTTCTGGATTAGGTTAGTCAGATTTTTACATGCTTCATCAATGTCTGTGTCAGTTTTTAGGGGGATGTCTAGCTTGATGTTTTCGGTAATGTAGCTTCTAAAACCCTCCCAATGTATTTATTGCAAACCAATGCTCTGCAGTTGATGCTGAGAATGACGGGAGAATGGTCTGAAGACCCATCCAGGGACGATTCAACATGGGTTTGTTGATGGTTGATGCCTTTGCAGATGAAAAAAGCAAGGAGATCTTCGATCTTATTTGGGTCTTGAGGCCAGTAGGTGGGTTTTCTTATTGACCAGACCCTGAGATCATAGAATCTAGACTATTCTTCAGCTCTCTTCCTCGGGTTAGAGTAATACGTGAGCCTCAGAAATTGTGTTTAGCATTCCAATCTCCACGAGAGATAAAACGGTGACCAAGAGTTAAGAAGAACTTAGAAAACAATACTTCTGAAATTTTAAATCTAGGGGGGCAGTAGACTGCTGAGAAGATCAAGGATCCCACTCGATCTTCAAGCATAATGGTAGATGCCTGCAGAAAGTCTGTTGAATAAGGTTCAAGTAATGAGTGTTTAATATTAGACTTGATCGCAATTGCTGCCCCAGTGTGAGCTCCACCGTCAGGATGTGGGGTGAAGTAAATTTTATATCCGTTGACCCTAGGAGAACTTCTGACGGTAGTATGAGACTCAGAGATGAGAGCAACATCGATTTTGTTATGAATTATAATAGTTTCCAGTTCACCTGTGTTGGGGGAGAGTCCATTAATGTTCCAAGCCATTACACGGAGAGTAGTCATTAGGGAGTAAGCTTGGATATCACTGTTGTAAGGACATTTATCAAAGTTGATATTTGTTGAAGTAAAAGTTCCATCCGTTCGGATTGTGTTGTGAGAATCTTTTCAAGCAATGAAGGTTGAGGAAAGTATTGTGGATCTTTAGGAGAATCAATCGCTTTCGGTGGATTGGCAGTAACATTAGCAAAAGACGGTTTTGGTGGTTGAGAGGAAACTAAGAGATTGGAGGTGACGGTTTGCCTAGATAGAGAGAGGAAGTGTTCACTGTCTTGGAGAAAATAGGTATGAGGACCAGACATTTGTCGAGCTAAAGCTAGATGGGTACTGCGTACTTTCTTTTTGGGCTGATATTTCAAGATATACTTGGCACCCTTTGAAATTTACTAGGTGATCGCAAGCACAGAGAGTACATTTAGCTGGAGTATTTCTGTCCTTCAGACATTCAGAGGTGTTGTGTCGTTCACCACACTTCACACAGCGGTAGGGCCTCATACAGTTATTCTTGGAATGCCCATATTGCTGACATCTATGGCACTGAACAATCCTGGAGGATTTCCGTGGATCTTCAATGAGAACTCGGTGGTGATAGATATACTTGATGTCTTTGACTTGTTTATTGTTTGGACTGGGTTCTAAATTGATGAAGAATGTGGATGTAGGTAGTTTTTTAGGTTCATATTTTGAGTTTATAATTTCACCTCTAACTGTATTCCCAGATTTCCCTATCTCTTTGACAATTTCTTCATGAGGAGTGGAGTGGTGAAGATTTTTAACAACTATCCTACAGCATTTAGTTTCTTTTCTAGAAAAAGTATGGCCTATGAGTCCTTTTTGCCTTATCACTTCTATGACCTTTTTATGTTTCTGTAGTTTCTGCCATAATTCTCATAAGATTTTTGTTTACTATTTTTAACCTGAAGTCCGAGGAACTAGAAACAGTGCCTATGAGTTTAGTCAGCTCGTTGACATCTTCTATGGCATAGAGGATAATGGGAGGCGGCTTGTTAGGCCTATCAGGTGTAAAAGTTGCTATAGGGTCATTTTCTTCATCTATGGGTAGTCCAAAGAAGCGATTACTACTTGCTTCCTTGGTTGTCAAGATTTTAGGAGGAAAATCTGAAAATTTTCTTTTCTTTAGTGCTCTCTGCCACGGAGGAGGTTGAACTTCTATGTTAATAACTTTACCTGTGTCTGGTTCTAAGTTGGAGTCATCCTTTGGCCTGGGATTGGGCAGGTCTAAAGGTTGGGTTATGAGGGAGTTCGATCTTGGTCTTGTTTCAAATAAGTTTTTGTGAAATACTTGTTGAGTATAAGTTTTACGGCCGTTCGATTGATTGGCTTGTTCAGGTTTTTGATTTGATTTTATTTTTAAAGATTCATTCATGTTGTTCCCACGAGTAGGGTCGATATAACGGTCACTCTTGGGGTGACGCCCATCCCCAAGAGAAGGCTAAATTACAACGACATTTCGCCTGGACTGTCGAGGTGGCGCTTGCGATTAATTAACCCATTAACCATTCATCTCCGAGGCGCGATCCTCACCGTAAGATTGGGGATTTTAGTTTCGGGGTTTGCTCCCCTGGCTAGAAACTCGGTTATAAGGCGCCGAGGGCTCGCCTTCACCTCACAAACTTAGCTGTCACCATAGAGGGGTAGATGTTACAGTGCAAGACCCAGCTGATGGTACATTGCCCGGGGGGAACGGCCCACTGGTGGATTGTGGGCCCGGCTCCAACGCGTGGCGACTTGCTGGAGCCGGCGTGGACGTGTGTGTAAGATTTGATCGATGTGCACCCAAGACTGTCTTGCACTCACTGTCTAGGATGCATTTATTATTGAATACAATTAAATATCCTTTTAAACATTACGATATCACAACACCAACATAATGTATTAGTAATTTTCACAGTAGAAGTCATATAAGTATGTTCAAACGGCAAAACCCCTGGGTGGGTTGCTAGTGTCGTTATATCTCAATATAATTTCTTAGTAAATTGCAACGATTAAATATAATACAATATTCAATACTTAGCAAATATCTAGAAGTCAGTTTTGAAACCGCATTAATATTTATTCCATTATGCAAGTTGTTGTGAATAATAACTTAAGATGCAAGATAGTCTGGAAAGTTTTATACCACAATTATTCTTGTAAAATAAACAGCTCTTAGTATATACCGTCTTGAAGTAATCTAAATGTATTTAATAGCGAAACTATATAAAAATGATATCATGTCTATGCCAGAATAGATACTTCGTTTTCCGCTGTTTGACCACGTTGAACGGGAGTTGAACGGTTCAAAGTTCCACTTTGTTGTACTAGAGAGAAAAAATAAATATTTAAGAAGAAAATAAATAATTCATTTATGAAAATTGAGCTAACCTTTTCCCACTGCATAACGATGGCTTCATTGTGTCTAATAATATTAAAATATAATTTAAAATTTTAGAAAACAACATATAAATTTCAATTAATTAGTATGTATTAAGTAAAATTAATTTTATATTTATTTATTCAATAGATTGAAAATCCTACCAATCAGAAAACTATTTTGGAAAATGTTTCTTTAATAAAAAGTTTTATTGAAAAAACTTGCATTACCTTAGCCCATACCGGCAATAGATGAGTAAATTGGAGCGCATGTTGTATATTGTAGGTCTGTTCGATATCTCGTTCACTTACAAAGGATATTGATAAATTGAAAACCATCGGAACAGCGTATCTTTGCGATCAAGATGATCGTACATTGGTAACGTCTATTCAGCTGTATTTGTTTCTATTTATAGTTTTATAATGGAAATATATAGCACTAGCTTTTGTTTGCGGCTCCGCCCGCGTGTTCGAATGGAAATAAATAATTAAAGTCTTTCTAGGTTAGTTAACTATCTCACACAAAATTCTTTTATCAATCCAAACAATTACATTCTCATATTAAATAGGTACACGGTATGCGATGAGGCCCGCGAGTCGTTCGGTGTATCACGGTCGATGCGACGACCACTCAGCTCTTATATTTTGTAACATGTGACAACTTTGAAATATCCATTTGTTTGATGTACAGTAAAAGTCAATTTTAATCTATATAAAACGCACAACATATTTAACTGAACAAAGATTTATACGACGTAGTTATATATTGTTTATAAAAAAACCTTTTATTTTTTTTGTATTTTGATGTGAAACATCTATAGGCTCACTAGTAAACCGAATTGTTGGCGTGGCGACGCTTGACGTGGCGACGGGTTGCCATGCTATCTATACTAATATTATAAGAGGAAACCTTTGTATTTTTGTATGTTTGTACTGGACCGATTTCAAAATTTCTTTTACGATTACTTAGAGGGACTCTTCTAAATCTGTATAGGCTATATTTTATCCCGGAAAATAGATAGGATTTTTCGTGGTAGTGAAAATTGTGGAGTAAGTCGACGAAAAAACTGCCGTATGTTAGCGATTCTCGCGAACGCTGCCTAAATGGTTAGAGATGTATGGTTGATTTGTATAGAAAAGTTGTAGAACTCAATAATGCCTACAAAAAAGTCCGCGATAGTATAAACTAAACATTTATATTTTAGCCATTATAACCAATTTTCCATAGAATAAAAGTAATTAAAATTATTAGCCTAAGTTTATTGATCATATTATCGTCAAATATTAATCCTTATCCAAATAAATTATTTATTGAGCAAGATTGTTTCAATAGGTATAAGTAACTTTTTATTTTATTCTAATCGAACAATCCATTCAAAAGATATTACGAATTTAAAATTGTAATTGGTATTAAAATGAATGATGGCCGCCGGCCGATATATGTCGCACGGCGACACAGCAAGGGGAGGGGGGTGCACATCTATGAAGCAGGTTGTCTCGGCGCGACACGTCGCCACGCTATACTGAGGTATACATATGTATATTTTATTTTCTCATTAGGCTATATTTAATTCCTGTAATAATATTATCTTTTATGCATATTACTTGTACATACACGATGTTTTACATCTGCCAGGCGTCCCATGACGGATTTTTTTTTTTTTTTACATTAAAATAGTTACTATGCAGTATGCATTCTGACTCGTGGAATTTTATTACAACTTTTTTCTTTTGTTTTTGTTATACATAATTTTTGTGCCTTTAAGGGCTTACTCGGCACATGCACGGAAATTCAAAAGTACGTTAGTTTTTTTTTGGCCACAGTAATCGGAAGGGGAGGCGCATACGGAGATCGGATAGCACATGGCCAGCGCCAGCGGTCGCTATTACTATACTGAGTCAACTGTGGTGCTATATTGCCTCCTTGATGGATTTTTATTAAAATTAAATTATTTATACTCTATAAAGTTCGTATAATACCTACTTAGTTCTCGATATTTGAATTTAAATATGGATCCGTCTCGAAGGCTGTTGCTAGAAAAATCAAATGATAATAAACATCTATGCTTATTTTTACTTCTTTATTGAGGCCTGTCGTGGCGAAGTGGCACAAACGTATGACCGTAAACGATAGGTTGTGAGTTCGATACCAACTCGAGGCAATGATATTTTTAATAATTTCAATTTAAATATTTAATGTTTTAATTTTGTCGCTTTGACAACAAAGCAAAGCGCGGCGTTGGTTTCCGCCACTCAACACGCAATGCCTCAAATTCAGCGAAAAATGGGGACCGGAAGTAGAACAGAGTGTCTTCACACTAGGTTCCCAAGTTCCCTTTGATTGAGGCTGAATCATTATTTCTTTGATTTTTTTAAACATTGAACTTCCTATGTATTAACATGTACAATTTTATAATTTTTATTTTTTATGAAGTTCACAGAATATGTCGAATAAATGCTTTGTATATCCATTAGTAATTTTTCAAACTACACAACGGATTTTAAGTTTGAGGATATGGATATATGTAGTATATGTATAGAAGTAATGAGAACGGAACTGAGTATCTTAATTAAAATAAAGCTAAATAAAAATATATACTATATTATAACAATGCTTGTTATAATATAGTATATATTTTTATTAATTGGCGCAACTGCAATACTAGTAGGTATTTTGCTTGTTATAATATAGTATATATTTTTATTAGTTGGCGCAACTGCAATACTAGTAGGTATTTAATAAAAACATTAACGAAATATTAAAAGTTAAGTACCTACTCTCCGAAAGCTTGCGTAATTCAAAGACACTATTCAAAGGAGCTCCTTTTTGACGTCAAAGAAGTAGAAACTAGGTTCTTGCCTTTCATATTATGGCCGGTATCGAACGGCCGTAATTAAATATCCTGACTCGACCACTTTCTCAACTTTTATTACAAAGTGATTTGAAGATCGTTGCCCTTTTCAAATTTCGTCTACTCATTCTGATATAAGCTAATTAATTAAACTGAACAAGGCGGAGATAGTAATTTCTTTTTATATTTAAAATATCTCGTTTCTATTGAAATTTATTTTCTTTGAAACTGGTTTGTTGAAACTTGATTGCCGTAGCCCAATTTCGTGGGAAATATTGTTAAATAAAATTTCAAATTCGTGATCTGATTAAGTATAGGTTCATCTCAAGATCATTTTTCCCAAGATGTATCAATATAAACTTGATGTCAAAAATTAAAGTATGTAAGAATATATTGTATGAAAATCGTTGAGTTATCAAAATAATTTACCTACAATTATAAAATTTGATAAAAAGTGACCTCTTTGTCTAAAAATAGAAGAAGATGCAAAAACACAGAGACAATATTATATATTTCTTAGTTTATAAAAAAATCACATATTATATACGTGGGCTAACTCATACAAAAAAGTGCATAAGCTAGGTTTAGTCGCAGAATCAAATTGGCCGTTTCTTTTATTATATTTGAATGAGGTAATCGAACAGAGGTCTCTAGGTTCCAAGGTTCATTTTGCGTGAATTGGTTCATTCTGATTCTGTGATTTTTTTTTTCTAAGTTTCTATTGATACTGATTAATATTGTTTTAAAGAAATTAACGACAAAAGATGGAAGATAAAGAAAATAATCTTTGAAAATTTAAAACAGTATAAAATATGATTGATTGTCTTAATAAGTAAGTATAAAATATCCTATCCTTCATATTGTATGTCGCACTTGGTAGGCAGAGGGAATTTAGAAGCCTCATGTTATGACACTCCGTTCCGTTCTGCAGTTTCCGCTGAATTTGAGGTATTGCATGTTGAGTGGCGGAACTTACCGCCACGCTTTGCCTTGTTACCAGAGCGAAGAAAATGTAAACTATTCATTTGAATATAATCATCTTCATTTTAATTTTAAAATTAATTTAATATTTTTTTTATATTTAATTTCACCAAGTGGGGATCAAATCTACGATCTGTTGCGTTTACAGTCACACGTTTGTGCCAACAAAGCAAAATATGTAAATAAATTAATTAAATTAAATAAATTTAAAATTATAATAAAATATTAAATTACTACATAATATTTTCAACTAGTAGTAAGAAATTCTTAATAATGACTATTATTCATATCTTATTTTATCTATTTTAATAAATAAATAATTTTCGTTTAACGATTACGATGAGCTCATTTATAAGTATAAATGACGCTCGAAATTCTCACTATAACCTAAGATATTAAATTTACTGCCTCGACGATAAAATCTTAACATCAATATTTTATATACTGAAGATAATTCAAGAATAATGTGTAAGCGGTGCACGTTTTGTACTTCTCCATAAACTTAATAAATAATACTCGTATATTTTAGTTCTTTTTATTATCATTTATATGTTTCTTTAACGATGCCCTTGTATTTAGAACATTCTTCTTTATTAGTTTAAAATTACTTAATTCTATGATTTGTAACTCAGCTACATGATGTATGATATAGCAGGATAGGCAGAGGGAACTTGGGAACCTAGTTTCAATACACTCCGTTCCGTTACCCAGTTTTCGAATTTGAGGCACACAATACCTGTAAGTGGCGGAACTCAACGCCGTGCTTTGCTTTGTTACCAGAACGAAGAAATGAAAATATTAACTATTTCATTTCCTCGAGTGAAGATCGAACCCACAACCTGCCACGTTTACAGTCACTCGTTTGTGACGCTACGCCACAACAGGCCTCTATGATTTGTAAATAGTTCGAAAATTAAAATTAGCCCAAATCAACAAACGCCTGTCAAAATTGTAATTACTTTTGTATTTTTATAATTATATTATCTTTTGTTAAACAAAATTATTAATTTTGTAAATATGTTAATGAAATTAGTATCTTATATACCTATATCAAATTAACTGTACTACTAACATCCCGTATGGTCTAGTGGCTAGGATATACCATTCATAAGGCGTGTCATCATTTACAAAATCATTAATTTGGTAAACCGAAAGGTTACCTTTAACACAAACGTCTCTTCACAACTTGTCCTATTGTAACAGCGTATACCTTGTCCCATAAAAGAGTTACGGATTCGATGCAACCGTTGATGCGAGTTACAGGTGCACTAATTTAAAGCTTATTTCTAGTACTCATATTTTTCCCTTTAATGATTCGTTAGGGTTTAAGTTATTGATTACGCGTATAGCTTGCTTTTGCAAGACAATGATATAATAACGGCTATACCCTTAAGTAAAATGCTCTAGGACATAATATCTACTCTGTAAGTAGCTGAAGCATACAATGCGTGTCGTTCCGAGGTCAGTCAGTAGTCTAATTTGTTTAACGCGAGAGCAGCGGACCTCAGTCTTTTTGCCAATCAATACAAAGCAAGTAATAAATGATTTAATAATAATGTTGATTAATTACCAAGTTCCGCCACCTAAAATGCAAGACCGAAACCAGGTGGAAAATAGAAAATGAAGTATCTTTTAGCTAGGTTAGCTCTGCCTATTTAATCTATAAGAAATGCTTACATAATATAGTAATGTTCTACAATTTCTAAAATTTGACGTTATCTGTGATTGGTTGCTTTAATTGGTAGAACTGGTGTAGATAGAAATGAAAATACACTGGATTTTATTTTGTCCAGGAGTTAGCAAGTAAGTCACGCTGCATTGCGGATGTGAAGATGTTATATTACTCGCGGTTACTTTAACTTTTATCCCGTTTTATACGAACCAGTTCCGGATAATATAAAAATATTATTTTACATTGTTTTATTAGAAAAGAAATGTGTTGAGTATGAAGGAATGAAAATAAATGTACCAAGAGTGTTTTGTTAAGGATGTTTTATATTTTATGAGAAAATTTTAATATAATAGACATCGTTATAAGTACTATGAGGTAGCTAAGAAAATTCCGTCCGCTTTGCCGCTCCTAAAATCTTTCGATCTGTTCTATTAAGCCTGTGCAGATGGTAAATCCGCCACTAGTAACTCGAAATTCATTATATTGTTATATTCAATACAGAAACACACAAATCTCATAATTAAATACCAAAATATTACTGAGTGTAGTTTCCTTACGATATAACCAACATAATATAGTAGAAACAAATGAATAATGTGATTCTAAACTTAAGCATTATTAGCATAGTCTATTTAATGCCTTTGCAAACAGTCACTGTCGTGCGTCGTGTGTCGCATACAACGCGACACAGAACTCTAGTTCAGTTAAAATATCTTATATTCTGATTTCGGCGAAGTCCTTTACATACGGAATAACACAAAATAAAACATTATATAATATTAACAGGTAACATAAATTAAATTAAAATGGCAAAAAAATATAAAAAAAAATAACAATAATCACTTAATGAATTAAAATCCAAGCTTCACCTTTGACTCACCTCTTAAAAAGTGAACAATCGTTAACAATGTACTGAATATTAGCTTAAATTAATTAAATAATAAACTGTTTCTAAAGTAGTGCGGTAAACCATTATAAAGCATATAAACTCCTGGAAAGTTTTTAGTTTTTATAATGTTCAGAAAAATCTATCTGTCTTATATTAATTAATGTAATGTTTAGCGATTTTTATTTGTTTTCATTTTAATTTATTTAAATGAAAAGGGTACATTTTTCTAACTTTCTGTGTAGTAATAATAAACTTTGGAGTTAACATGTCGTAAATACTTTTTTATTAAAACTTTCTTCTTATGTAGAAAATTCCAGAGCCAACAAGTTTGGTAATCCAGTCCGATGCGCGAATATATCTCGGGAGCTTCCCTACTCTTCCTATGGAGTTCTTTACAACTTAAAGTACACCTAAGCAAAGTTACGGGTGACAACTACTATGTATATAATTATACAGTTTCATCACTACAGAAGAGAGACAAATTAAACATTATTTAATAGTAAGACATTGGAAATGAGTCGAAAAATTTGAGGCATTGCGTGTTGAGTAGCGGAATTCAACACTGCAATCAATTTTAGTTAGTTAAATATTACTTATCATTCTTCATTATATAGAAATAACAACGCATAGCCGGAACTACGTCATATGGAGTGCTGAAATAAGGATTATTGAATGATGATTTGGCATATAGGCTTCTTTGGGAATGCGTTACACTGATAGAGGAGTTCATAAAAATCCTTCAGGAACGGAAGAACATGGGAGATTATGTCTTATACTTCACTCAAAAATAGTTGCGGACTTATATTAGAACTTGAACACCAAGTAATACATCAAGTTATTTTAAATATAAAAATATTTAACTAATTAATTGTTATTATTTTATATGTTCAGCATGTACATAAAGATATGTTAATCCTGAACACGTAAGATAATAAAAATTGAAGAAACCAGGGCAGATATCAAATGAATAAAATTAAATTTATTATTATATAAAACTTATTCATGACTTTAAATTAATTAAAGCTACGATGCTGCCTCATTTGCAAGTCTCTCTATTTAACGGCCAAATTGATTTGCTTTTCTCTATCTGGAATAATCTAATGGAAATAGAAATAATTATATATTTTTACACTGTCTAAAATTCTAATTCTAATTGGAAATAGTCATTTAATATCAATACAATTTATATAGTTATTATCGATAAATAAATTTGAATTGGCATTAAACGCGATGTTTGCGGATTCGGTCAGTGAAATGGAATAATTTTACTCTTCGTTACCGATGTCATAAATAAATACGGTGAGTGAGGAACGGAGTATTTTGACAATAAATTCACTCTCTGTTTTGGCGAAAAACGTGAAGACAAATAATATCACCTAATAACATTTATAAGAACAGAATGACGTTGGGCCCCCGAACCTTTTTTTATCTCTCTACCCCGCTTCGAGAAAATGTATGTTAAGTAGTGTGTGTAGTATTGAGCATACTTAATAATGTTTTACAAGACCATGACCACCGTATTTACAGCCAAATTCAATCTCCTTACGAAACTATGGCCAATTTTTTAACACAATATTGTATATACACACAATATTTTATATTTTCAATATCAAATTTTACATGTAATTTTTTCGTTTCCATTTTGTTATATACCTATATTCATTATTTAAACATGGGACACTGTAACATATGGGGACAAAAGAATGTAATGAAATTGGGGTGAACGGTTAAGAGTGACAGTGGGGTCAGGGTTGGATTGTTCGATAGAATGGCTCGGGCTACCGTAAAGGCTTTATGAACCGTGGAGTGGACTTATAGCCTTTTCTCTAAAAGTGGACGACACTTTAAGCGACCTTATATTTCTATGAATATGGAGGTCTACAAATATTTAGACAAAATGTTATTGATAGTTTTCAATCGTCACCACAGGGTACCTATATTTTTCCAACTGCTCTAACTTATGTAAATACCTTTGATTTTATATTGAATCCTTTTATATTGTATTTTTATTTAATACAGTTTAATAAAAAACAATAAAAAACGCAAAAAAAACAAAAAAAACTCAGCGGGATATTTATAATTTTTCAATCAATTATTTATAGTTTGACATTTAAGTGACCCTTGAGTATATATGGAATAACCTGGAGCCAGTATTTCATTCACAAGGCGTGTCATCATTTATAAAATCATTAATTTTTACCTTTAACACAAACGTTTCTTCACAACTTTTTTATGAGAATATTTTTAGAATATTTTAAGACATTAAAATACATAAAAATATATTTATATTAAAAAAAAAAACAAATGTTGGTAGTTAACACATATTTTCTCAAAAAAATTATTAAAATTCATATCTGTATTCAAACCGTTTTAAAATAGTTATTTGATATTATTTAAGTATATTTAGGACTAATTCATTTATTATTTTTGTAAAGTTTCTATGCTGTAGTAAAACACTTAATAAATCAAAATGTATATTATCTGTTAGGATTTAGTTTAATTTCCTTTGAAAAATTGTCGTTTTTAATGAAAAAAAAAATAGTTATTTTTGATTAATCTATGATGGCGGTATATCACAGGCACAACTAAGGTAGCCGATATTGCAGGACTTCTAGAATAAAAAGTAGCCTATATTTTGCTCCACAACCCATCTTTTACTAAAATCCCATGAAAATAGGTTCAGTTGTTCCAGAGATTATCCTCGAAAGAAAAAAGAGAGACACATTTTAAAATTATTACTTCAAAATCACAAACAGATACTTCAACAATATTTACATGAATATAACATTATCGTTTTAACTATATAGTTACAGCACTATCTGGTGAAGTGGAGCACAGTTCGGTACAAATCCACTCACCACGTAGAGGGCTTGAATAAATTTTATATATATACTTGAGGTGACAAGTTTTAATTACCACTTGCAAAAGTATTTATGTTTGTACAACTAATATAACTTTGGTCCGACGATTTTTTTTTCTTTTAAGTTGATTGTAGTCGGTTTAATTTTGAGATTTCCAATGAAGATTTACAAGTCTCATTTTTTGAACGTCAAACAATTTATCACCGGTTATCTAAAGTGACTGCCTCAGAAGCAACCTGAGAAGAAACGGCGCAAAAAACTCAGCGGGACATTTATAATTTTTCAATCAATTATTTATAGTTTGACATTTAAGTGACCCTTGAGTATATATGAAATAACCTGGAGCCAGTATTTCATTCACAAGGCGTGTCATCATTTATAAAATCATTAATTTTTACCTTTAACACAAACGTCTCTTCACAACTTTTTTAAATTGGGAAATAGAAATTTCTCAAGCATTTTCTGGGATCCTATTGTAAATTTTTACTATGTTTTTAAAGTGTTATTCCACACTTAGGACAGAAAATACTAAACTTAAATTTAAAAATTTATTTCTAGTATTCCTTTTTTTTTTCCTTTAGTGATTCGTTAGGGCTGAAGTTATAGATTGTGCGTATAGCTCGCTTCTGCAAGAGAATGATTGATATAATAACGGCTGCGTTACCCTTAAGAAAAATGCCCTGCGACATAATATCTACTATGCAAGTTGCTAAAGCAAACAAGGCGAGTCGTTTCGAGGTCAGTCAATAGACTGATTTTTTTTAACACGAGAGCAGCGGACCTCAGTCTTTTCGCCAATGAATACAAAGCAAGAAATAAATGATTTAATAATAATGTTGAATAATTACCAAGTTGCAAATAAACATAAATAAGAATTACTTCAAGTGTATCCCAGTATTTGAATCCAAATCCAGTTCAAAATCTCATGGATTACAACGCTATACGAAATTGCATTTAGCCGCACCTGCAATAGGGATAGCTATTATTCCTAACATTACATTTCTCTAACAACTGCGTTCACATCTGTAAAATAAATGAAAAATTGTATTAAAATAACATATGTATATAATTTAAAATTTGTTTGTTACATTAATTTTACAATATAAAAAATGATAAAATAATAGTAGTAGATTTAATCCCAGATCAAGGGAATGATCAATTTTCAACTCTCAACACACATTATCTTGAAAATTTTATGGAAAAAAGACGTTTTCCACTGGATCTTCATACTAGGTCAGCTTATATAAGCAATAATATGAAAATTTCAAATAAC
The DNA here is from genome assembly GCA_019049475.1 of Eueides isabella. Lineage (NCBI taxonomy): Eukaryota > Metazoa > Arthropoda > Insecta > Lepidoptera > Nymphalidae > Eueides > Eueides isabella. Next base: position 12,038,821 of record CM032387.1, read on the forward strand.
AAAATCTAAACACTTTTTTTTTTATTTAGAAACTTATACACATTTTTCCGTTATTTGCGATGAATTGCTTTAATTGGTATAACCGGTGTAGATAGAAATGAAAATATACTGGATTTTATTTTGTCCAGGAGTTAGCAAGTAAGTCACGCTGCATTGCGGATGTGAAGATGTTATATTGCTCGCGGTTACTTTAACTTTTATCCTGTTTTATACGAACCAGTGCTGGGTAATATAAAAATATTATTTTACATTGTTTTATTAGAAAAGTAGTGTGTTGACTGTAAAGAAATGAATATAAATGTACCAAGAGTGTATTGTTAAGGATGTTTTATATATCATAAGGTATATTATAGAAACGGTTAAATATGAAAATGATTAGGTAATGTATTCAAATATACAAAAATAATTAATGTGGCGGAAAGAAAATTATGATGAAAATATATACTATATTCAATATAGAAGATACCTAGATTAATGATATAAAACAACAAATTAGTAAAATTCAAACAACTAATTATTCCGTCCGCTTTGCCGCTCCTAAAATCTTTCGATCTAGTCTATTAAGCCTGTGCAGATGGTACATCCGCCACTGGTTAATCGAAATTCATTATATTGTTATATTCAATACATAAACACACAAATCTCATAATTAAATACCAAAATATTACTGAGTGTAGTTTCCTTACGATATAACCAACATAATTTAGTAGAAACAAATGAATAATGTGATTCTAAACTTAGCAATATTAGCTGAGTCTATTTAATGCTTTTGCAAACAGTTACTGTCGTCTGTATGATAAGCTCGTTTAAAATATGTTTATTCTGATTTCGGAAAAGTCCTTTACATAAGGAATAACACAAAATAAAACGTTATATTAATAGGTAAAGCATATAAACTCCTGGAAAGTTTTTAGTTTTTATTCCACATGTGTCCATACGTGTATTCCATGTAAGCAAGTCTGTGATATTAGATCATAAAATAAATCTCTTCTATCTAGGTTTTTACAAACAAGTATGCATATAGTGTAGAGAAAGATCTACCTGTCTTATAATAATTAATGTAATGTTTAACGATTTTTATTTGTTTTCATTTTAATTTATTTAAATGAAAAAGGCATATTTTTTCTAACTATCGGTGTAATAATATTAAACTTTGGAGTTTACATGTCGTATACACTTTTTTTTAATAAATTTTCTTTTTATGTAGAAAATTGCAGCGCCAACGAGTTTAGTAATCCAGTCCGATGTGCGTACATATCTCACGAGCTTCCCTACTCTTCCTACGGAGTTCTTTAAAACTTAAAGTAGGCCTAAGCAAAGTTACGGGTGACAACTACTATGAAGATAATTATACAGTTTCATCACTATAGAAGAGAGACAAATTAAACATTATTTAATAGTAAGACATTGAAAATCTGTCGAAACTTTTTTCTAACAAGATCACTTTATCACTTCATTCAGAGGATTTAACAAAGCCCCAAGTTACCGATTAGGTATTCGCCAAGTAGGCCCAAAAACAGTCATTCTATTAGTCTGGTTAAAATTTGTATATATTGTAAGATCCATCAAGAAAAAACTATATTTTGCTGCACTCAGTTCCCTTAAGACCTAGTCTTTGTAAGTTGGTTGTGCTGATTAAAATGATACCTGTTATGAGTCACATTTTTTTTAAGAATATGTACGTACCTGTATATATAATAAATTTATATATAATAAAATATTCATTAAAGGCCCAAAAAATACTAATTGAATCTGCTTAAATATCTATTAATAGAAGCTAAAAAGCCACTCAGCAGAATTTTGTCCGTCTGTCTGTCTGATAGTTTGTTCACTGGTCACGCAAAAACTACGATTATAGAAAGATGGTAAAACTACTAGAAAGATGGCTTATTTAGTCTGGAGGGATAATTTTGAGGTTCGCCCCGGAATTTATTGTAGTTGCTTTTAAAAAATCGATAAGTCCAATCACTTACTGATACTGATAATTGTTTTATATACAAGTATTTTTTATTTTTATATGAATATGCGTATTTATTTTTAAATACAATACAGCATCAAAAGTGATAGTCACATATAAATATTTTCAAACGGCAAAACCCGCGGGTGGATCGCTAGTACAGTTATATTTAAATGTAATTAATTACTATATTTTATCTAGAAGTCAGTTTTAAAACCGCATTATTATTCATTCCATTATTCAAGTTGTTGTGAATAATAAGTCAAGATGCAAGATAGTCTGGAAAGTTTGATACTGTAATTATTCCTATAAAATTAACAGCTCTTAGTCTATAACGTCTTGAAGGAAACAAAATGTATTTAATAGAGAAACTATATAAAAGTGACATCATGTTTATTATTTTTTTAGCTTCTCGCGAAGAAAACCTAGCATAGGCACTTTGTTTACCGCTATTTGCCCATGTTGAACGGGAGTTGAACAGTGGAACTTTGTTCTACTAGAGAGAAAAAATTAAAATAATTCATTCATGAAAATTGGGCAAACCTTTTTCCACTGGGCAACGATGGCTTCATGGTATCTAATAATATTAATATGTAATTTAAAATTTTAGTAAACAATTATTCTTCCATTTCTGTTAAATTAATTCTATTTTTATTTATTCAAAAGATTAAAAATCTTGCCAATCATCGCGTGCCAGATGTTGATAACACTTGCATTACCTTAGCCCATACCGGCAATAGAAGAGTAAATTGAAGCGCATGTTGTATATTGTAGGTCTGTTCGATATCTCGTTCACTTACAAAGGATATTGATAAATTGAAAACCATCGGAACAGCGTATCTTTGCGATCAAGATGATCGTACGTCTATTCAGCTGTATTTGTTTCTATTTCTAGTTTTATAATGGAAATATATAGCACTAGCTTTTCTATATCTAGTGGAAATAAATAATTAAAGGCTTTTTATGTATGTGGACTATCTCACACAAAATTCTTTTTGTCAATCCAAACCACTCCATTCTCAGAATATAATTGGTACACGGCGTACCACGCTCGATGCTACGATCACTCACTCTCTTATATTTCGTAACTGTGACAACTTCTAAATATTCATTTGTTTGATGTACTGTAAAAGTCAATTTTAGTGTATATAAAACGCACAACATATCTAACTGAATAAGGATTGCTACTATGTAAGTTAAAATTGTTTATAAATTAATATTTTATTTTTTTGTAATTTTAGAACATAAAAATGATTACTACGGATTCGGACTCGCCGAACTTTATTAGAACTTTCTTCTTTTTTGTCTGTTATACATAATTTTTGTGCAACTTTAACGGCTTATTCAGCGCTTGCACGGAATTTCTTAATTACGTCGGTTTTTTTTTGTTTTTTCTACACTCTTACAGATTGTATCACCATGTAATATAGCCTAAAAATTTTCTCAATAAATTGGCTATCTAATGCAAAATTTTTAAAAACACACCAGTAGGTCCCGAGATTAGCACGTTCAACCAAATAAACAAACAAATTTTTCATATATATAAATATAGATTATGAAAACAAGTTGAGGTCAACATGGCGCAGTACACTAATTTCGGCTGTAAATGGGATGGTTATGTAAATAGAAAGAGAGATAGCCAGTTTTTTAATATTTAGTTAGAATTTTGAGAGTTTTCTACGATTACAATTTCTGTACATGTATACATAATATAAAACCTAAATTGTTTTCAATCAGTTGCATACTTTGATTTTTCAAAGTACGCGATGGATTTAAAGTGAAAGTAAATGTATATGTGTAGTAGATGTATAGTATATCTGGGAACGGAACGGAGTATCTTAACACTGAGTTCCCAAACTTCTTCTGCCTACTCTAGCAAATGGAGGATACAGAGTAAAGCTGAATAAAAATATGTACTATATTATGACAATTCATGCGAGTCTAGGCGCAACTACAATACTAGTATTTAAAAAAAACATTAACCAAATATTAAAAGTAAAGTACTCTCCGAAGTCTCGCATAATTCAAAGACACTATTCAAAGGAGCTCCTTTTTGACGTCAAAGAAGTAGAAACTAGGTTCTTGCCTTTCATATTATGGCCGGTATCGAACGGCCGTAATTAAATATCCTGACTCGACCACTTTCTCAACTTTTATTACAAAGTGATTTGAAGATCGTTGCCCTTTTCAAATTTCGTCTACTCATTTTTGGTATAAGCTAATTAATTAAACTGAACAAGGCAAAGATAGTAATTTCTTTTTATATTTAAAACATCTCTTTTCTATTGAAATTTATTTTTTTTGGAATTGGTTTGTTCAAAATTGAGTGCCGTAGTCCAATTTCGTGGGAAATATTGTTAAATAAAATTTTGAATTCGTGACTTGATTGAGTATAGGTATGTCCGTTTCAAGATTATTTTCCTTAAGATGTTGTGAAGATAGCAATATAAATTTAATATCAAATATAAAAGTATGTAAGAATATATTGTATGAAAATCGTTGAGTTATCATAATAATTTACCTGCAATTATAAAATTTGATAAGAAATGACCTCTTTGTCAAAAAATAGAGGAAGATACACAAAACCATAGAGACAACATTATACCTTTATTAGTATATAAAAAAACACTTATTATGTATGTGGGATAACTCATACGAAAAAGGCTTGGTCACAGAATCAAATTGGCTGTTAATTTTATTACATTTGAATGAGGTAATCGAACGGAGCTAACTATGTTCTGAGGTTCATTTTGCGTAAATTGGTTAATTCTGACTAGATTCTGAGTGGATAATATTTTTTTTAAGTTTCCATTGATACTGAATAATATAGAATTTAAGAAGTTAACGACAAAAGATGGAAAATAAAGAAAATCTCCTCATCTGTCGTGTTTATAGTCACACGTTTGTGCCCTACGCGACGACTGACCTACTAAAAATTTATTATTAAAAATATTAAAATAATAAATAATATACTTAGCTAGTCGTAAAATGTTCTTAATAATCCATAATGACCATTATTTCATATCTTATTTTATCTATTTTAATAAATAAATAATTTTCGTTTTACGATTACGATGAGCTCAAGTAGACTTATAAATGACGCTCGAAATTCTCACTATAACCTAAGATATTAAATTTACTGCCTCGACGATAAAATCTTAACATCAATATTTTATATACTGAAGATAATTCAAGAATAATGTGTAAGCGGTGCACGTTTTGTACTTCTCCATAAACTTAATAAATAATACTCGTATATTTTAGTTCTTTTTTATCACATTTTAAATTTTTCTTAAACGGCGCCCTTGTATTTAGAACTTTCATATTTATTAGTTTAAAATTACTTAATTCTATGATTTGTAACTCAGCTACATGATGTATCCTGCACATAGCAGGATAGACGGAGGGAAGTTGGGAACCTAGTTTCAATTTAAAAAAAAAAAAAATAAATAAATAGTACTCTCTCTTGCCAAACGATAATTCTTAGAGTTGTCTTTGGGTAGCGGAAATTTGTAAAAATCTCCCTACAGAGATGCTAACAACATAAATAAGTTGTAACAAGCGTATAAGAATTTCGACGGAGCTTGGTGAGAACGAATGGCTTAGTTGGTCAGAGCGCTGGAACGGTTTTCCAGAGGCGCGGGTTCAAATCCTGCTTCGTTCAAAATTTTTATACGCTTTTTAAATTTTAGTTTAGTATTTTCTGTCCTAAGTGTGGAATAACACTTTAAAAACATAGTAAAAACACTTTTCATTTTTTTTTGCAATATTTGCAAGCCTATTATATACGTATTATTATTAATTTTGTAGCCCAAAATATTATGTATAAACGTCTTTGTAGGGTCACATAATCATTCAAAAAAATATTATTTTACATAAACTATTACTTTATTTATAAATAAAAATAAATAGATAAAAAACAATTTGAGTTAATTAATTTCTTTAATAAGAAGGACAATCAAAAAAATAACGGAGACTAACAATTTAAACGACACATTAAACCTATTTAAATAATACAAGTCCTAATCAACATAATGTATTGTCTATGCCAGCCCGGATTTAATCTCCATTCCGAGAGTTCCAGACAGTAACAATATTAAAAGGGCAACGTAGGTCACAGTAAATTAGCTTCCCTCTTTTTAGAACCAATAACGGCCCATTCGAACGAATAGACGCCCCAAAGGATTCCAAATGTCCTCCACATAAAAGTCGAGATTTACATTTTGAACTATAAGTATTTATATTTTTTCGCACCTAGACGGAACCTAGTGTAAAAAATCTTCGCTTCCAAATTTCCACTCAATTTTTGGACATTGCGATTCTAACAAAGAAAGTCAACGCTTTGTCGATACAAGAGCGTAAAAATTAAAATTGTTAATTTCTCCTAGTAAAAATCGAACCCATAATCGTCACTTTTGCAATATGCCGTGGCGTCACGACTACTCTTACAAATATAATTTAATAGTTTTGATAGATATTAATATTGTCATTTTCGGATTTTTTTTAAATGTAATGGAAGGCGCAAGTTACAGGCAAACACCAACCAGAAAAAAGGTTAATTTACAGGTCATGCTTAATGGAGTTAATATATTAAATATTTTTTTTCGGAAGTAAAGCGCTGATAACACTATAAATATTATTATATCTATATATTATAAATATTGAATGATAACTGATAGAACAAATGAAATTCTTACAGACTTGATAGAAATTAAATATTACAATTTAAAGAATTATGTTATTTATTTTGAATAATTATTTGCTAAAAAGTTGACATGTAATAACATCGTTGTGTGGGTTATATCAGCCATTTTTACAATTCATAGATATACCTATTTGATATGGAAGAACTGTCTGAGCTCAACTGGCACGCCCAAAAGGCCTTAATTGAAGAAATTAATTAATTAATTAATTAATCAATAAGAACGGCTTCCAGATATTTTTGCTTAATCCGTGTTATTCTATTGTAAATATATTTATATTTTAAACATTTATGGTTTTTTGACGCTTATAGTCACTATGTCCTGTCGTAGCGCAGCGGCACAAGCGTGTAACTGTAACTGACAGGTTGTGGGCTCCGTCCCCATTCATTCCATTCCCTGAGGTAATGCAATATTTAATATTTTCAATTTAAATATTTAATGTTTTCATTTCTTCGTTCTGGTACGAGGCAAAAACGCGGCGTTCAGTTCCGCCACTCTATGTCTCAAATTCGGCGGAAAGTGGGAAACTGAAGTGGAACGGAGTGTCTTAACACTACGTTTCCAATATCCCTCTGCCTACCTTGCCATCATGCTGATCCGTGTGCGCCTCTTGGAAACCGTCCAAGCGCTCTGACCAACTAAGCCATTCGTTCTCATCAAGCTACGTCGAAATTCTTATAAGCTTGTTACAATTTATGTATCTCTGTAGGGAGATTTTTACAAATTTCCGCTACCCAAAGATAATTCGTAAGAATTATCGTGTGGCAAGAGAGAACGCTATTTATTTAATATATAGTAGGGTTCAAATCCTTCTTCGTTCAAATTTTATACGTTTATAAATTTTGTGTTTTTTTTCCTAAGTCTGGAATAACACTTTAAAAAAGTAAAAAGTAAGTACATTGATTCATTTTTGCTATATTAATGTTTTCGTGCTAAAGTCATATATGACTCATAACCGAGTAACGCTTACATTTTTACCATCAAAGTAGAAACTATTAAAGAGAATTATATTAAGATAAATTGTATTTGCTCTTGTTAATGTGTTCAAATATATAAAAGAACACGTAGCCGCAGGGTTAAAATCTGTAGAAATTTAATAATATTATCAACAAACTACTTGATTATTTACAATTTGTTTCAAGCATAAATTAATAGACTATAGTTATAAAATATGCATGAGACGAAACACATATGAATAAAGTAATGTCAACGTAAACAAAAACATTGCGATATTGTCGTTATCGTTTATAGTGTAGGTATATTTTATATGTTAGCGTATATCAAAGTAGTTTTTATGAATACTCGTGGTGAGACAACGTCTAGCAATAAACGCGGTATAGGTTATGCGCGTATAGCTTATGCGAAAAATTCAGCGGAAAATTGAGAATGAAATGTCTTAATCAACAGTGTTATGCAGCAAAAGACGTGTTTCCTTGTTAAAAGAACAGAGTGACAAATTTGCGTTATCGATGTTACACCATACTTTCATTTAAGTAATATAATAATACCAGTGCACTTTAATACAAATTATTTTATTATATAAAATTTTAATTTTACAACAAGTTTTACTCCCGCTAGGAATAATGAAGACTGTTGCGCTGTAATTTTTTTTTGTTTTTAATTCATTTTACTACCGCAGGGGTTCGTGTCTTGGCTTGAACTTTTAGTAAACTTTGATTAACTTATTTAAGTTTGAGGAAAATCATGAAGAAAAGGAACTAAACTTTTGGTATTTTACTCTATGTAGTGCTTTTTACGTGCAAAGAAATTAGCGTAAGTTAAGAAAAAGCTAAAAGGACAAAACTAAATACCAGATTATAAGTGGAAAAAAACAGAAACATATTTTCCACTTATAATCTGGTATTTAGTTGGAATCATTATTTATTTAAATTGAAAGAGCAAAATAACACCTTTTACTTTTTACAATTTTAGTTTAATGTTTGTATATGACATTAAATTATTCCTTTTTTTACATCCACTCCATGTTATATATACAAGTGGAAACTTTATTGGCTTATGTAATGTATTTATGTGTTAATTAATTGCATTTAATGCTCTCTGTCTGTCAATTTAAATAAAAATAGTCATATGGTCTATATCACAGTTAACTTTTTAGTTATTTATACTTGTCGAGGGCATTGCGTAACATATTGTTAACATTGCATGTAGAAAAAAATGTTACGCAATGCCCTAGAAGAATTAATATCAACATAGCGTTTTATATTGTTACCAGAACGAGGAAATGAAAATATTCTGAATCAAACTCATAGCCATCATTATACTTTACAGATGTTGTCCTGCCATGTTACTACGGCCACAATAAAAATATTTGTACGACAATGATCAGGTATGACATATTTTTTGCTTTTTTGTTTGGACATATTTTAAGTATCAAACTATTTACCACATACAGGATACTAAATCATACAGGATGAGAATGCTTTTTAAAATAACCGTATTCTATTATAATGCCTTTTTACTTTCTTTTACCCTCAACCTTTATTCCATAGAGAAAGCAGGGGAAAAACATGGTTCGGTTGAATTTAAATCGTACACCTCTCCGTCCTCGTTCCAACCCTATTATATCACGGTGGCCTCAATCTGTAAGTTTAAAAGAAATATTTTTTTTTGCATTGCTATAGCACTTTCTAATTAAAAATAATAACTCGAAAACTTATAATTAAAAAGAATGAAAACAAACAACACGTTGAACAAAATGTGTCGTTCCGTCCTCTTAATTACTTCGATCAGTTGCTAATGGCTTTGATCGGTACTTGGAGCGCTGAGATGTCACAGCTTGTTTTAATTAAAGGTATGGCTTGCCATTGCTTGTTGATGATGAGATAAATGGCCGTACAAAATAAAATAGGAAATCACTTGTTTAGTTCATAATGAATATACTATTTTTTATATTTTCAACGGCATTATGTGTTTTTTATAGGTCTTTCCAATTTAAATTAATTCATTGACTTAAATTTATTTACGTATAAAAAAAAAATACGCTGGTCGTACTCAAGGTAGGGCCGGCAAAGGGAACTAGGGAACCTAGTGTACTCTGTATTTTTCTTGACACTTCCCGACCAATTTCTTTGGCTACTTTTGGAAGAATTTGAAGCATCACATCTTGGGTGGCGGTACTCAATGCCGCTATAATTTAATTTATATATTTTATGTTTGCTTATTCTGTCTTTCTTTTTTTTTCACTGTGACTAAAAGCTAGAAGAGTTTTTATTCACCATATGAATAAAAACTCTTTTCGTACTCTTTAATGAATTTGTGAATTTGATATTTTTTCGCTCGTTCGGCTTCGTCAAAAAGATATATAGAAACATTACTAGTATTAAACTTTTAATCTAAACGAAACGTTGAAAATCTAAATTTAAATTTAAAAAAAATAAATGAACTAGTAGTGTATTAAGTTTTTAAGAGCAAAATATCTTGTCCTTTATTTATTTATTTAATTAAAAACTTTGGAGGTTTCTTTATTAGACATCATTATAAAAAATAAAATCGCCCGGCTAAATTGATCGCTTTAAATGTGTAAACAAACGTAAACATTACAACCCTTGATTAGTGTGCGAGTTGCAATATTATTGCAAACTCATGCAGAGGCCCCATACTAAGAAGTCAACTTATTCAATGACCAGTATACATTAAAAAAGTCTATCGCGATGACGAAACATAATTTTTTCATACAAATAAATAATTTTTAATACAAAGATAATTGACAATTACTGTGCTAAAGCTACAGATGTAGCTAATATTAAATTTAGTAAAGTATATTTTATAAATACAATTTATACAGTATATAAATTAATATTAGCTACATCTGTAACTTTAGCACAGTAATATATGCACAAGTAGTAATCTATTAAAAATTAACTGGCTCTAAGTAAACCGACCACTCAAAAAGAAAGCGAATTAAATTTTATTAATATTTAAGGTAATTAATCATATCTGCGCAGATATCAGCTAATATGGCCAAAATGAAAAAGGTGTGAATCATCGGTTTTCTCCTACAAAAGGCAGCAAGTATTCGAAGATAATAATAAAACAGTGTTGATTTATATAATACTCTTTGTACTCCTTATTTGAAACCTAGCGCGGAGTCAGGTCTTGGATTTATTTATGTTACATACAAATGAGAACAAAGTGCTGTACCAGATATTATGTTATTATGCATTTGTCTTACTCATGTATCTTTACTTCTTATATGAATGAAATATATCAAAATCAATTTGATACTAAAAGAAAATGTATATGTTTATCCATCCCTCGTCTACACAGCAGTGTGGATGATTTAATATCAATAAATATAATATCATCATAATGTATACAGTGGGGAACGGAAGTGGAACGGAGTGCCTTAACACTAGGTTCCCGGGTTCCCTCTGCATACCCTGCCTCGTGCGGGATACAGCGTGAAGCTGAGAAAAAAAATCATAATATATGTAGTAAAGTATAATACCGATAAATGAATGTCTTGATATGGTGTTTTTATTTATTTACCTTGCTTTGCCAAAATATACATGATATAATAACTAGATACTAGCTTAAATACTCATGACTGTCATAGAAAGTTTAGAGTTCCGCGAGTCAAAACACTGTGTCTTAAATTCGAACGGGGAAAATGTAAGAAAATGAAGAACTAATGCAAGAATATATGGGACGTATATTGTACACATTGAAAATATATCCATTCAGTTGACAGTTAAAAATAAACAATCAATTTTGGCAAAAACCACAATGAAGCTGTTATAATTTAGTTCTGACAATTTGGTTAGCAAAATCATAGTAAATAGCTTCCAATGGTTTAATCTAACCACAATAATATAATAGGTGTTTCAATTTATATTTGACGCTAAAAACTAGGTAGTTATTATATTTAATATCACAATTAGCAGTAAAATATTAGTATTTCACAAAAGAAAGATATTGCCATATATATATATGTGTGTGCAATAACGACGCTTTAACGTCCAAGATTTTTGTGATTACTCTTTATACAATGTATTAAAAAAAAGCACAAAAAGACTATATATTGAAGGAAAAGTCGGTGGACGATAGAAGACTTGCTTTTTTTTTGTTTTAAGAAGGGGCAAACGAGCTGAAGGTCCACCTGATGGTAAGCAGAACCTTCATCCATGAGCATCTACATCCTGTAAGGAGGTTGTCTTTAGGGTGAAGGTGTCTGTACACACGACACTTAATAGCATTTAAAAAAATTGATCTTGATACCCGCACATTGGATGCCAAAAATGAACGAACGAACCTGAGCCTTATTTGTTCTGTACTCCGAGCTTTTTTGAAGCCAATTTGGCTTTGCACTCTAAATGATCCTTAAACTGGACATTATTCGACTCCAAGAATCCCGATGTTATTATCAGTGCATATGGAAATGCCCTGGAATTTTGGCACCAGAATGAAATTAATAAATTCAAACACTCAAGTTGCAAAAAATATCCCATCCCATATGAGTAAACATCGTCGATAACAACCTTTATGCTACGTCCATTAAGGAAACAGGTTACCCAGTTGCATTGACCCCGGCATAAGACGAGAACTTCAATAAAAAAGCTTTGTACCAAATCCAATCAAAGGCCTTTCTGACGTCTAGGCTGACAGCCATAACTCCCCCTTAGTCTTAATTACGGTTGCCCAATGGTGAGTTACTCGCGCAGTCTATCCCAATCAGTCGACTTATAATGCCAAACCAACAGCATTCTTAATGGACGTATACAAGGAAGTTGGGTTAACAGTGCCTCGGAGTGCACCAATCAGACGTACCGAGAGGCGCATTGACTCGATATGGGTGGTCCGCAGAAGATCCAGTAGAGAAAACCTGTCGTTTTCTCTATCCGGTATTCTTGTAATATCAAATACCAATTGAGACAGACCAGGCGAAGCTATATCCGCTTGGTTGGTTCTTTTTTTTATGGGAAAGACGGCAAACAAGCATACGGGTCATCTGATGGTAAGTGATCACCACCGCCCACGGCTCTGTGTAACTCTAGAGGAGCCACAGGAGAGTTGCCAGCCTATAACGTGGATGGGTGCCGGGGTCTGGCATTACCCAATGCGAAACTCAGTGGTTGAAGCCACTACTTGACGCCGGTTTTAAATGCCAAGGATAGTAATAATTCGGTCAAGTCTGCCCATACGTATTGCCATTACTGACAACGTGACTCTCCCACACGTACTTTAGTCGCCTCTTACGACACCATCAGTACCAGGGTGATCCTATCCTAAGCCAAAATCACATGGTTCTTTGTGATCCAAGCCGCTCTATATGGTGGGCATTGAAATCGCCGGGAATTATCAGCTCAGCACCGGGATAACACTCTAGCACGCCTTTTCCATGTGTTCGAAGAGGCATACAATCCCGGTGTTATCACTGTGAGATCGATATAGACATGCATAAATCCGGATAGTGCACTAAAATAATGTTCTGTTTTGGAAGTTGAGGTTAGTGTGCGTAACGTGGAGGACGAAACGGCCCCAATCATACCTATTGTCAGGGGCACTCTGGTCTACCACTCCGGCACGATCATAGGTCAACGAGCTTTTATCAGGGGCAGCGGGGCAGCCTCCCAAACTATAGATAGATAGATAGATTAAGGTTCGTGTCCCCTACGAACCACTATGCGGCCAGCGTTGCACCGTTTCATCAGGTCTGGGAAGGAAAAAGGAAAGGTGGGATTGCTTGCACTGACTGTTACTAAGTTTTTCTAGGGCTACTGCAAGCGACGTCCAACAGCCTACAGACCCCGCTGATGATATGAGACGACAATTGCGGCTTAGGAGACCCCACTCAACATGCCATATTTAGGACAACAGGAAATGGAGGATGGCAATATAAGTAGAAATATGGATGCTGTTAGCAAACTGGTATGTAATGAAAGAGGAATGAAACGACCATCTTCTGGACCACCAAACAGTAAAGTGTGTGAAATATATGAACGTGATGATCCCCCTGCCTCGGGTACAGAGAACCAAGTGCAAGTTTGATAAAATATCATGGAACATGGGTCTTGAGCTCATTCTGGTTATTGTGCAATGTATGCAAGAAATTAGACGAAATCCCAGACGATTGGTTAGGTTGAGTCAAAGGGTGTTTGTAAAAAATGAAAGGTTTATAAATATACTCTACAAGGTATAAGGCTATCAAATTTTACTAGGCAGAGACGTAAAGAATAATAACGAAAAGAATGCAAGAAAGATCTGAGAATATGTTGTGGAGTATCTAAGGAGGCTTCAGTTTCTTCCCTTCCTATGATTACGAAAAATCTTGGCTAGGAAAAGCTTTTGTCAGAGTTGTGAGGCACCTGTTTGCAAGCAAAGGCTGTTGTGATAAACTCTGTACAGGGGGCATCTGTTTGCAAGCAAAAATGGTTTGACTGGCAATCGAGTTTTGAAAAAAGTTGGACCATGTCTGCTTGATTATTTTTTTTAATAACCTACACTTTTTCTTTACTTATGGTATTCCAATTGTTCCAGCTGAACCCTAATACTCCTAATACTGCAGCACTGAACGCAATTTTTCCTCTGGAAAGAAGCGTATAAGAAGAAAAAAACCGAATTCAGCTTGCGACTTTTTAAGATTTTTTTTTTTCCACTTTGTGCTTAGTATATTTATAATTATCAGAAGCAGATCTTTCTATTTCATTTCTATGACCAGATCGTGTAACTTTCCCAAGTCGTGGTGTTGTCAATAGCAGTCAAGATAACAGCAGCGATGAAAAGCCTAACCGCGGTCTGCCATAACAATACTATAGCGTGAAGGTAAAAAAAATAAAGCTATATTTAAATAAAGTAAGCTAGTAAATAATGTTGACATGTTTTAAAATTAGAAATATAGAAGCTATTATATATTTGTCTCATCCAAACTTTTCTTGGTCTTACGAACAAGTTGTTCTTAAACATTTATTTTTAAATTTCAAATTAAACAAGCGTTTTGTAAATAATAACAATGTCAAGAGTCATTAAAATGTTGTATAAATATTTGAACGCTTATTTTGTAAACAACGAAAACGAAAAACAATAAATGAGTAAATAATATTCTATTACCAAAAATATTTAAACAAGTTCTTGCCCTTTTTTAATGGTCACAATAATTTGATCTTTTTATGTAATATGATAAAGGCACTTCTGTTATATTTTTTTCTGTTAAGCTTCTGCCTGAGTACTGCAGGGCATAGCAAGATAGTTAAGGGGATGCTGGCAACCTAATATTACGACACTCAATTCCCCACTTCCCACCGAGGCATTACAGTGCTTTGCCTTGTTACCAGAGAAAAAGTTAAAATGTTAAATATTTTTTCCCCCGGGCGAGAATCGAATCCACATACGTCACGTTTTCTATTACATCCTTGTGCCACGACAGAAATGACAGAATTACCTAAGATTTAAAAAAATGTTAAAACGAAAAAGTTAATATTTTAATTATAGAATTGAACTACATTGTAACAACGAATGAAGAAAAACGGGCAACATCTCACACGTAGTACCAGACATTTATTATACTGAAACATTCTAAGAAAATCGTAGCTTGTACAGTTACGTCTCAAACGAAGTGAATTTTATTTAAGTTGTAAAATTTTCATTCATTTAAAACCTCATATTTAAAGTAATTTTGTAAGTGCTTAAAACAATTTAAGATGATTCAGTGTTTACTTTGTTATGGCTCACTCACTCAGTTGTACGCTGGATCCCGCACATGGCAGGGTAGGTGTTAAGACACTCCGCGCCACTTCCGTTCCCCATTTTTCGATGAATTTAAGGCATTGCGTGTTGAGTGGACCTCCTACCTCAAGTGAGGATCGAACCCACAACCTGTCGGTTACAGTCACACGCTTGTGCCACTGCGCCACGATAGGCCTTTCAGGAGTAAAATTAAATTAAATTAAATCTAATATTAAATTTGCACCCTGCAAACAGACAAACCGAACGTGTTGTTAAAACACTCCGTTCTCCACTTTTAATTTTCCAGACTAAGTCTTGTTACCGGTAATAAAAGAATTTCCTCTCGTGAGTAGGAAGTATAGCGACTACACTCCCGTCTCGCTTACAGTAATACGCTGTTTCGCTGCGCCAGCTTTTCATATTATCTGAATTTCCATATAATTGTATGAATATTTGTGAAATGGATTTCAGTAGTTTATAAGCAAAAATTTCATTGATTGACGATAACTTTCATGAAATAATTACGTTATACCGATTTTCGGCACTTAAAATTTTGACAAAAAGTGTTTTACTCTATAGTAGGTATTACTAGGGGCCACAACAGGCCTCTACTTTGTTATTCATTTCGACATATTAATTTTATATCATAATTAAATATAAAAAGATTAGATAGTTAAAAACTTTAATAAATATGATATATTCATATAGTTTTTATAAATTATTGAATTAAAATAAGAACAAATATTATTGATTGAATAAATCAAACCAAAAATATCCTTACCCTTTCCATGGTGAATATTCCACATAGATATTACTAATAAATACCTATATTAGCTGCATAGCGCTGTTTCACTTAAAATATTAAAGTATTAGTAATATAGTTAGTATACATATTTTATAAAGTGGGAAGACATAACTACTTTCTATATACAATATTAAGTTTACACGACGGTCTGATGGTTTTTATATTAGTAAATTAAAATCTGTTTGAGTCAACTTTAATTTAAATTGAAAGCATTCCTAGTTACAGAACTTGATGGAAATTAAAACGAGTAGTAAGGTATTTTGAACGCTTATTACTCAAGTTAGGTGAAGTAAGAATATATACACTTTATCAGGGCTGACCAAAGCTCATTTAATTTATTCACTTGTATCTTTGGAGTGGGAGTCGATCCAACAACCATCAGGTTTATAGTCAAACACTGTCTAGATGGAAAATTAATAATAACAAATCTAGAAGGAAAATTTAATTTTTATTATATTAACATTAATTGAATTAAATTCTATTTTGACCTATTATTATATTACGTAAAAATATTTTTCTGATAGACTTGTTAAAAGATTCGTTGCTATAAAGATAAAATAAAGGACACGACTCGCAGTAGCTACGATAATACAGTAAATAATCTTATATAATATAATAATGTTTATATCGTACATTTTTTAACTTTATTAAAAATAAATACAGGCCAATTACTTCCAACAAATATCTTTAATGAAAATTGAGATAGTATTGACCATGGAAAATTAGCGAGCGATAGAGCAAAGCTTCTTCGCGTTGGCTAATAAATACGAGATAATGGCGAAACACTGTCTATTACGTCGAGGTTTATCGAAGTTGTTTTTGCGGAAAGATTTTCTTCTTTATTTTCCTTATAGCGATATATTTTTCAGATCAAATCAGCTTATTTGATTTATGATTATATATCTTGAATTGGTACTGTCAAATAAGAATAAAGTTCGAAAGTCATGATTTTGTTTGATGTTGAATGTGTAGTGTTTTTATTTGTGAAAAAATATTAATTCATTCATCACAGCTGTATTTACGCCAACTGATGGTCATAAATAGTCCTCCTTCAAGGATCTCCACGACGATCGGTCCAGTGCTGCTCAGCGATCTTTGACGATTTTGACCAGATCGTTTTATCACGTAAGGAAATGCCAAATATTGCTCTCTTCATTACGAAGTAATTACCCCGTTTGGGATTCGAACTCATAACTATTGGGCTTTAGTCACACGCTGTATGCACTGCCATACGCAACAGCCACTAAATATAAATCTCTATTATTATTATAGAAAAATAAAAATATATGTACAAAAAGGTAAGGCTTAAAGGGATTGAAATTTAGCGAAAAATATCGCGGAGTATTTTTGCCGTCGCTAAAAGGTTTGCAAAGGCTATAATAATAATACTTTTATAGTTTCATTTCACATTTGCATTTTCTCTATATCTTTATTCTGTATCTCTATATATGTTAGAATGCTTTATTTTGCCATATCTAAAATTTAATTATACTCACATCAAAAATTGATGTATTGTCGTATTATAAAATTAAAGTTGCACACACATTTTATTATCAAAACTAATATTGTTTAACTTCACGCCATATCTCTTACATACATTCCTCACTTTCTACCCAACTTTCGAGATATTGCATGTGAAATGAAGGAACTCAATGCCACGCTATATTCTTTTAGAAGATTTTATTAATTATTTTCTCTAAATGGAAACAGAACCATCAACCATCACATTTAAAGTCAGAGGTGTTTTCACTACGCCTGCAAACAATCAGAACAAATTATAAAAGTCACATTTCATAACAAAAGATTGAAAAAAAAAAGAAACAACGTTCTTTATCATAAAATAATTCTAATTATGGTGCACTAATGAACTTGCTTAAGGATAACAATTTCTTGTTACGGAAAATTTACATAATAGACTATTACACTGGTTTCTAATAGCTCGTGTAAAGAATTTTACTTAATTATTTATTTTCAGCCTAATCGGTGTTTTAAGATGTTGATCCATTTTGGATGTTTATGTATGCCGATAATAGTTTAATGTAAACTTAGTATCTAACTATAGAAATTGACATAAACTACTTATTTTCTTCTGTATACATACATTTTTCTATTTTGATTTTAAAATTAAGAGTCTGAGGCTTAATATATAATTTACGTTATAATTAAAACAGTATAATACTTTTGAGTGTAGTGTAATAAGATATTCTTTTATAAATTATTGTAAGCTATTTAATAAGCTTTTATTAAGCTTGCTGTGTTTGTTAGTCACTTTGCAAGCTCAATTTGAATCAGTTCCGAAACTGTAATATTAATTAAGAAACAAAATTGTAAGTTACAAATTTTTACACACCTTACCACCTTTACCACTTATTATGATTACCAAATTGAACTTTAATTTATAAACTGCAAAATATCTTATATTATACTTCTAATCTTAGAAAGGTCCATCTCTGATTCGAAACACAACCTGTTCTAGTTAACTTGTAATAAAGTAAAAAAAGTAATTTTATAAAAAAAATCTTTTTAGCATTTTCATAAAAATTATTAGCTGAAGGCGATTGTAAACAACATAGAATCAAACTAAGTAGAATTATTGCACACACAACAACAATTTTTGTAATTTCAAAAAAAATACAAATTTTATTATTTTATAATAGAAAAACTTTATTTTAAACATATTTCTTTTATAGTTTAATTCGTACATTTAATCAAATAATTAATTAATTAGTAAATAAAATAAATTATACCCTAAAAGTTTGGAATACTTATAAGCTACTTTGCTTATCTTCTCGTCTCGATCAAAGAAATGTAACAATTTAAGACAAAAAGTTGTTATAATTATTTGATCGAGACGAGAAGCCTTTATTATGCTTAAGGTATAACATAAGCCTTTAAGCTTGCGTCGGTATGAATTCAAATCTGCCCTCTTTGAGTGAAAATTCGATTATAATAACCTAAAATGTTATGACCTAGTTAATTGTATAAAATATCACGTCGTCTTTATTTCAATGAATCTCATTACGGCATTTGACCAGAAAGTAATTGTACTTGCGAGGACTAAGAGTACTGTTCGTCACAGGTAATGTAATAATTTGATTCAATAATCCTTATTATTGTGCACACGACGCATAATTCTATTTGTGAGATACCCATCTTTCAAACCTTTTAAAATGCCCAATTTGCTTTAAGTGAATTTAAAAAGTTTCATCACTAACACTGCTGCCTGCAGCTAAAAATCCAAAAACAAAATTTTTGATTGTGTATTTTATTGAAAATGTTTATAAATTATAAGAGATCTGTCGTGGCGCAGGGCACAAGCAAGTGACTTCAATTATTTCCATTCACTGCTCTAGTAATAAGGGAAAGCACGGCGCTAAGCTCCGCCACTCAATACACAATGCTTCTAATTCGGGTTAAAGTGGCGAACGAAAGTGAAGAAGTAAAAAAAAATGTATTGCTAGTTCTCACTTTGTGTTCAATTTCATACCTGTAGGTCCAAAGAAAATATTAATCGATTACGTGAAAAATTTTAAAGTAAATGCACCAAAAACGATAAACGATTTTGTAATTTGGTCCATTTAGAAGCTTGTGATTTTTTTCTATGCTCCAAAATTATCTTTAACGCGACGCAATCTCAGGATGAATGGACTTGACAGACAGACAGACGGCAAACACAGTGAACTCGTTGTTACTTAAGTTTAGAATCCTAAAAATAATGTTTCCATATATTGAATATTCCCGAAAAGGCAAAAGAAAAAGAGGCAGACCGCAGAAAAAGTGGGATGATGATGAGCAAGTAGCAGGAGTGACCTGGAACAGAGTGGCTCAAAATAGGAGGAGGCCTTTGACGACTGGCAAACAGATCTGCAATAAAATAGTAAGCAAGGAATTCTAAGTTAGAGCATTTTTAAGTTTAGTTATTAAGTTTGAGAAATGTAATTACAAGATCTTAATAAATGGCTATACTATTATTAATATTATATAGATTGAAGCATTACAACACCTATTTTATTATATTAAAAATATTTTTGTAAAATATTCATAAAATAATTCCATACTTCTTTTGCAAAGCTTAACAAGTCCTTCCACGTCAAAAGTTAAAATACCTTTGCCAACCTTATTTTCCAAATGAACTCTTGAAATCTTATAAAGGATGAAAATAGCCGTAAAACTAAATGAAACACGTGTTTTATGCTTCAATAATTTCATTTGTAAGCCAAGCTTGTGTAACTGTTGCGAATTTTTATTATTAAAAAGGATGATAAAGTGGAAAAATTTCAATCAAGTGCGAGTTCTTTGCAAAATAAAATGTCTTATTACATCTTTTTATATGGTAAGTATAATTCGTCACGTATCTGTATAAATTGAATAGACTAAATAGAGTTGTGAGAAGAAGATATTTTATTTTATGCCTACTATCTACAAAATTTTTTTGTACAGTCAGAAACAAATTATATTGTATATTTTAATTTTGAACGGCATGAATTTAGGAGTTTGTCTTTAAACAAAACAAATTATGGCATCGATCTCCACTCAATGAAATATAATATTTAATATTTTCAATACTTCACTCAGCTTCACGCTGTATCCTGCATTTAGCAGAGGGAACATGGGAACTTAATGTTATGACACTTCGTTCCAATTCCGTTTCCCATTTTTCGCTGAATTTGAGGCACTTTATCAGGGCTGACCAAAGCTAATGAGCTAAAAAGGAGTGGGAGTCGACCGTTGGGTCGACTCCCACTCCTCCGGTTCCAAACCATCGGGTTTATAGTCAAACACTGTTTAGATGGAAAATTAATAATAACTAATCTAGAAGGAAAATTTTATTGTTTTATATTAACATTAATTGAATTAAGACCTATTATTATAATACGTAAAAATATTTTTCTGATAGACTTGTTAAAATATTCGTTGCTATAAAAGTAAAATAAAGGACACGATTCGCAGTAGCTGCGATAGTACAATAAACTGTATAATAATCTTTAAATTGTATATTTTTTAACTTATTTAAAAATAAATACCGGCCAATTATTTCTTTAATGAAAATTGAGATAGTATTGACCATGGAAAATTAGCGAGCGATAGAGCAAAGCTTCTTCGCGTTGGCTAATAAATACGAGATAATGACGAAACGCTGTCTATTACGTCGAGGTTTATCGAAGTTGTTTTTGCGGAAAGATTTTCTTCTTTATTTTCCTTATAGCGATATATTTTTCAGATCAAATCAGCTTATTTGATTTATGATATCTTGAATTGGTACTGTCAAATAAGAATAAAGTTCGAATGATTTCGTTTAAATTTAAATATGTAGTGTTTTTATTGGAAAAAAATATTAATTCATTCATCACAGCTTTATTTACGTCCACTGTTAGACATATATAGTCCTCCTTCAAGACTCTCCACGTTGATCGGCCCTGTGCTGCCCAGCGATTTTTACGATTTTGACCAGATCGCCGGCCGACTGGTAGCGGACCAGGTCGAACGCCAAAGCTAGCCTACTGAGCGTCGCCTGATACACGGTCACCAGTCGGGAACCTTTCCACACAAACGACAATTGGTTCTTCGCGTTAAATGTAATTATGCGCGTGTAATTATATGTTCCACTCAGTGCCACTTCAGCTGAGGAATGTTAGTTCATCTTGTTCTGCTATATTCTCATTTCGATTTTATCACGTAAGGAAATGCTTAGTGCTCTCTTCATTACGAAGTAATTGCCCTAATTGGGAATCGAACTCATAACTATCGGGTTTTACTCACACTCTGTATGTTATAACGCAACAGCCGCTAAATATAAATCTCTATTATTATTATAGAAAAATAAAAATATATGCACAAAAAGGCAAGGCTTAAAGGGATTGAAATTTAGCGAAAAATATCGCGGAGTATTTTTGCCGTCGCTAAAAGGTTTGCAAAGGCTATAATAATAATACTTTTATAGTTTCATTTCACATTTGCATTTTCTTTATTTCTTTATTCCGTATCTCTATGTACATATGTCACATCAAAAATTGATTTATTGTCGTATTATCAAATTAAAGTTACACACATATTTGATTGTCAAAACTAACATTATTTTACCTTTACGACATATCTCTCACATTCATTCCCCATTTTCTACCCAACTTTCGAGACACTGTATGTGGAATGAAGGAACTCAACACCACGGTGTCTTCTTTTAGAAATTTTTATTAATTATTTTCTCTAAATGGAAACAGAACCATCAACCATCACATTTAAAGTCAGAGGTGTTTTCACTACACCTGAAAAAAAAAACAGAATAAATTATAATTCTATTTAAAATATTACAGAACAAATTGAAAGTCATATTTCATAACAAAAGATTGAAAAAAAAAAACAATGTTTTTTATCATAAAATAATTCTAATTGTGGTGCACTAATGAACTTGCTTAAAGATTACAATTTCTTGTTACGAAAAATTTAGAATGTAAATTTAGTATCTAAGTATAGAAAGTGATATAAACTTCTTATAATCTTCAGTATACATTTTTCTATTTTGATTTTAAAATTCTGAGGCTTAATATATAATTTACGTTATAATTAAAACGGTATAATACTGAGGCCCGTCGTGGCGCAGCGGCACAAGCGTGTGACTGCAACCGATAGGTTCTGGGTTCGATCCCCAGTCGAGGAAATGAAATATTTAATATTTTCAATTTAAATATTTAATGTTTCATTTCTTCGTTCTGGTAATAAGGCAAAGAGCGGCGTTGAGTTCCGCCACTCAACACGCAATGCCTCAAATTCGGCGGAAAGTGGGGAACGAAAGTGGAACGGGGTGTCTTAACACTAGGTTCCCGGGTTCCCTCTGCCTACCCTGCCTCGTGCAGGATACAGCGTGAAGCTAAAAAAAAAAAGTATAATACTTTTGTATGTAGTGTAATAAGATATTGTTTTATAAACTATCGTAAGCTTTTTAATAAGCTTTTTATTATTACACTTACTGTGTTTTTGGTTAGTTACTTAATAAATGTATTTGTAATTTTGCAAGATCAATTTGAATCAGTTTCCCGTTTCGAAACTGTAAAGTTGGTTATAATTTTAGTTTTTATGAGGGCCCGAAACAAAATTGCAAATTATAAATTTTTACACATCTATCTATTATAAATATCAAATGGAACCTTAATTTATTAACTACAAAACATGATGAAAAAGGAAGGTCTCTGAATGACTCTGAGTCGAAACACAGCCTGTCCTAGTTAGGTTGTAATAAAGTACAAAAAAAATTTTTATGATTTTTTTTCATATTAGCTTTCATTATTTAATTTTTGTATTTTCATAAAGTTATTAGCTTAAGGCGCATGTAAAAAACATAGATTCAAACTATTAAGTTATAACTTATAACTGTAATATCATAAAATTACGTATTTTAGAAAATCTTACTTTTAAGAGGCCTGTCATGCCGCAGCGGCACAAGCCTGTGACTGTAACCGACAGGTTCTGGGTTCCATCGCGAGGAAATGAAATATTTTTTTATATTTTCAATTGAAATATTTAATGTTTTAATTTCATCGTTCTGGTAAAGGGCCTCAAATTATGTATTATTATTATGCCTCAAATTCGGCCGAAAGTGGGGAACGGGAGTGGAACGGAGTACCTTAGCACTAGGTTCCCAAGTTCCCTCTACCTTACCATGTGCGGGATACAATGTGAAGCTGAGATAGAGAGAGTTTTTACTTATTGAATAAAATTTAATTTTTACCTTGATTTTTAAATTCATATTTTTATTATAAAGACATATTTTAATTGATATGTTTAAATAAATAATTAATCAATTAGTAAATAAAAAAATATAGTCTAAGATTTTGGAATACTTATAAACTGCTTTGCTTATCGTCTTCTCGTCTCGAATAAAGAATTATAAAATTTGAAGACCCAGAAAAGCCTTTATTATGTCTAAGATATAACATAAGACTTTATGCTTGCGTCGGTATGAATTCAAATCAGCCCTCATTGAGTCAAAATTCGATTATAATAACCTAAAATATTGTGACCTAGTTAATTGTATAAATGTGATCACGTCGTCTTTATTTAATTGAATCTCATTACGGCATTTGCTCAGAAACTAATTGTACTTGCGGCGACTACGAGTACTGTTCGTCACAGGTAATATATACTGTTCGTCACAGGCAATATAACAAGTTGATTCAATAATCCTTTATTATTGTGCGCACGACGACAAACGATACGCGTTTGCCGGTTTGCTTATTTCTATTTGTGAGATACCCATCTTTCAAATCTTTTAAAATGCCCAATTTGCTTTAAGTGAATTTAAAAAGTTTTATCCCTAACACTGCTGCATGCTCAAAAGCTCAATACTGCTATCAAGCTATTTTTTTATCAACGTGAGTGTACCGAGCACGTGTTGCCTGTCCACAGGGCTTGATCTGCATTTGAAATTTCCAGAACGATAACGTTGGAACCAAAAATTTCCTGTTTTTTTTTGCTATTGCCGCACTGATCGTTAACCTTTTAATCCGTTTCCGCAGCACTAGTGCCACGGAAGAAATGGCACTGTATATAACGCGATATTTGAAATATTATGTTTTTGAAAATATTTGGAATCCTTTTATCATAATCTTTCTCCTAAGGTAAGGAATTTTGGTACTTTTAAGTAGGGAAGGAATTTGGAAGCTTTCGAGCATCAGATGCACAGCACACCTTCACCCTGAAAACAGTCAGGTCAGTTGAGGTCTACATTACCATGTATAATCTTTTATTGATCGTCTGATGGTCAGCTTAAGTTGTTTTACATTGTTTTGCAATAGAAATAAGACAAAAAAAAAAATCCAGGACCAAAATTTATGATTATGTATTTATTTAAAAATGTTTATAAATTATTAGAGGTCTGGCGTGGCGCAGGGCACAAATAAGTGACTGCAAATAATTTCATTTTACTGCTCTGGTAATAAAGCTAAGCACGGCGTTAAGCTCCGTCACTCAAGAATGCTTCTAATTCGGTTGAAAGTGGGGAACGGTTGTGAAAAAAGAATATTGCTAGTTCTCACTTTGTGTTTAATTTCATAACTGTAGGTACCAAACAAAAAAGGATTTGATTACGTGAAGAATTTTACATAGTGAACTCGTTTTTACTTAGATCTAGACTCCTAAAAATTATATGATTCTATAGATTGAATGATTACAACATCTATTTAACTATATCAAAAATATTTTTGTAAAATATTCATAAAATAATTCCATACTTCTTTTTTAAGCTTAACAAGTCCTTCCACGTCAAAAGTTAAAATACCTTTGCCAACCTTATTTTCCAAATGAACTCTTGAAATCTTATAAAGGATGAAAATAGCCGTAAAACTAAATGAAACACGTGTTTTATGCTTCAATAATTTCATTTGTAACACAAGCTTGTGTAACTGTTGCGAATTTTTTTATTATTAAAAAAGATGATAAAGTGGAAAAATTTCAATTTATTTTGTACATTTGAATTTTGTACGGCATGAATTTAGGAGTCTGTCTTGGCGGAGGTGTACAAGTGAGCGTCTCTAAACTCAATAAATTGTGGCATCGATCTCCATTCGAGGAAATATACTATTTAATATTTTCATTTCTTCTTTCTGGTGACGTAGCAAAACGCAGATGGTGGATCTCAGTAGTACTTAAGTAGTAGTATTTTACTTATGTTAAATTTAAAAGGTTCTCATTTGACCAATAGGGCATCTCGTATCAAGATATTTTTAAATAAAATTTATATTAAATTTTATCAAATATTATTCAAGTATATGAAAATATAAATATCTTCATTTTTATTTCAACTATATTTTAACTTCAACTTCTACTTTTTTTTGTACCACACAGCACAATAATATAAAGAAAAGAAAAATAAGTAAAATTGTTTGATTTCCATGTATCTTTATATTTTTTCTTGCTTCGATATTGCTAATGAATCTGTGTAACCAAATGATGAATCAAAGGCAATGCAATTTCATTAGTATGACCTACGCCGAGAGCTCGGCGAGAGAAAAATCTGCAATCAATTTAATAGAGTATATTACGCTCTGAGTGTAGTTTACAAAACAGTACTAAAGTGGATGCGAATTTCTTTTATAGTTTTGATGATCTACTTTAATTTCAATTAGAAATTATCTTAAAATTTAGGTTATATCGATAATCAAATTCTTTTTAGTATTTTAGTAAGTAAACTTAAAAGGGGTTCTAATACTTTACTTTGAATGCTTTATTTAGACGTTAATGTGAAAATATTTATTATTTGAAGTAAAATCAAACTCTATGGAGTGACGGTCCATATGTCCATAAGGTAAATTATTCATATGCATTAGAGACAGAACAAACCTCTGTGCAATTGGAAGTCTGAAAGTCAATCTATTGTTATAGGTAGCCGTAGATTAATATCTAAATTAAATATATATAGTTTACAACCTATAATACTTGAAGGTATTCCAATTATTTATGCAAAAAAAGTAAAAAAATGAGTAGTACACTTGATGAATATTTATTGTGGGATCCGCAAGTGAACGAAATCGGCCAAAAGATGTTTGGAGCTGTTGCTTCACTTCGTAGATTGTAATATTTCCTTCCAATACCTGCTAAAATTGCGCTGACAAACTCTCTATTACTACCCGTTCTTAATTATGCTGATGCTTGTTTTCTCGATATTAGAGATGAGAATTTAAATAGGCTTGAGTTGAATATTTGGTCTCCGCAAATATGACCATATTTCGAAATTTCGTAAAAAGCTCAAGTGGCTTTCTACTAGACTTCGCAGGAATACTTATATATTACATCTTCTCTACTGTGTGCTGTTTAATCCTTTATCTCCTCCTTATCTAAGAGAATAGTTTCAGTTTTTAAGTGACTCACATACTCGTTCTCTCCGGTCCCAATAAAACTCTTGTCCTCTAAATCCCTTCTCATTTCTCTTCCTATTACACAAACTCCTTTACATTCAAGGCTGCTAGATTATGGAATTCCTTCCCTCTTTATGTTAGACGTGCTAAGAGTCTTCATTGCTTTAAAGCTATGGTAAAAGCGCACTACTTAGCTCTTTAAAATCTTGGCTGACTTCCTTCACTTCAGTGGTATATACAAATGCATTCCTATTGTTATCCTTTTTTAGTAGATACTTAGCATCATATAAGTAGTGTTTTAACTGTAATAGGCTTAAAAAATAAAATTATATATACTTGTGTATAATATATATATATATATATATATATATATATATATATATATATATATATATATATATATATATATATATATATATATATATATATATATATATATATATATATATATATATATATATATATATATATATATATATATATACTGCTATATATACATCTTTGTTTATATGTTTCTTTTGATTTTGCTTGTTATGTGGTGTGCAATAAAGTATTATTATTATTAGAACACGCAATGCCTCAAATTCGGCAAAAAGTGGGGAACGAAACGGAGTGTCTTAACATTCGTTTTCCTAGTTCTTTTTGCCCACCCTACAACATGTTGCATACAGCGTGAAGCTGAGTATTTTATTGCTGTGCTGAGTATTAACACAAAATGAGTGCGGATGCCTGTCTGCCTTTTATTTTTTATTGATTGTAGTTCCTGTTGCCATACAATATTGAATTTAGTACGGAACCCTCTTTGGACGAGTTCGAATAGCACTTAACTGGGTTTTCCTACAATGGTGATAGTTATGTGAAAGGAGTATAATCATTCCTTTGTATATAGATAGTCCATTATCAGTATAATTAATTGTGTAACAGTGAAATTCCCCAGCGCTACCCGCTAATATTTAATCAAAATTAAGCCCAATGCGTATTGATTACATTATAGTTTGACATGTTATACATTAAACATGCGTGTTATCTGCATATGAAATATTTATTTTGAAATAATATTGCAACTTTATATTTTTTTAAGTGACCACTAACATAAGATGTTTTCAAAGGTCAACCGAGGCCGCCCCTACCCCCTTTTTTAGCCATTATTTCATTAATCATTTGCTAGTATTATTTGAGCACATTTTCCTCCGTTCTCATTGTGACTTTCACAAGTCACCTATTTTCACTCCCATTTTTTTCACACACTGGAAATAGCTGTCCAAACACAAATTGAACAACCAAGCTGTTATAACGCCAGCTTGTTTACTACACGATTGGTTGTCTGCTTACACGCAGGCTCGCTTACATTTTACCGGGATAGTATCTCCTATAATTTTATTCGTACAATCTTTCGTCAAACGACTTTTTCAAATGTACAAAAGCACAGAAAACTTTTTGGTTTATTTGTAAAATTTTTCCATGATCATGCAGAGAGAAAAGTTTAATCCATACACCCTCTTGCAGGTCTCAAGCATCCTTGGGCCACCCATAACAGCCTACTTCTCGATAATATTTTAGTAAAAACTTTACTAACTACACTAAAGAAACGAATAGCTGTATAAATATTTGCCTTTATATTACACTCTCGACTATATTTATATTCGATTTCAACATCGGCTGGATCAAAATTCAACGTTTCGCTTTTACTTAAGGCATAGGGCGTAACCACATTCATCACCTGCTTGTATTAAAAAATATATTATAATTCATTTTCAAAATATTTTTCTTCATATAATATAGATGTTGTTGCTACGTAACTAAAATGTTTTTCATATATTTATTTTGTTAAATATTTACTTATCTAGAAGAACTTTTTTATTTGTCCGTACGTTTATAGCGGTAATTAAATTTTCATACATTTGTACGCTAATGATAGGATATGTAACGTGGCTTTAGCAAAAAGGCGATACGTGGCAACCTTTTTATCCGCACAAAAAGCTAACGTTAGCGTTTGCGAAACGTGCTGGATTTTTCATTTCAAATGTAACTTTTTTTACACTGTGTTTTTTCCACAGATGTTGTATACTGAAATATGAGAATAAAGGATCATGTATACAAAAATAAATGAAAATGTATTTTTATAAGATTACGCAATTATAATGTTTCATCAAGCCTTTCTTATTATTTAATATTTTGTCATAAAAAAATGTCCATAAAATATTAAAATAACTTTATAATTAATATTCTTTTGGTCAAATTTGGTTTTTAAAATGCACTTTCATTATTATAAGCAGTTTGAAAGCCTTTTTTTAAAAAAATCGGTCAGACTTCGCTCACAAATTACTACTTTAATCTGCACTGAAATGGTTGAATTTTAAAAAAACACTTCATATACAGATTTATCTATTGGTATTGATTATTGTTCACGAAATTTAAGTGTCATTAAATGTACAATATTAGTAATATATTGATGTACGAAACAAAGCTTGTGAGGTGAGAGTTAATAACCACGACACAATTTTGCACTAATGCGCTTATTATCGTACAAAATTATGTAATATTAATATTAACGAAATTTCATAAATAGATTAATTTTCAAGAATGTAGGATGTTAAATTTAATATAAATTAATATTACAGTACGTATATAGAGATCATCAACAAGAAATAAAATAATATTAAATTAATTGTTTTTATTGTTTGTTATAAGGTGTAATTTTATTTCATCGTTTGTTGAATTCTTACCTTATGTATATGCACAGCTAGATAGGCTAACTCTTTAGTGCAGGGCTAGATCATTTCATTTCCATAAACTACAATAAATTTGTTTGGTGCAAATTAGTTGATCGAAAATTGATATTTCAGGACATTATAGTCATAATAATGCATATAATATGCATCACTTTTATATTATATAAATTATTAAGGCCTGTCGTGTTGCAGGGGCACAAGCGTGTAAACACGCCAAGTTGTGGGTTCGATCCCCGCTTTTTTTTTTAAGGAATAAGTCACGGCAAACAAGCGTACGGGTCACCTGGTAAGTAATCACCGTCGCCCACGGCACCGAGTAACTCCAGAGGAGCTACAGGAGCGTTGCCGTCCTTTAAGGTGGAAGGGCACCGGGGCCCGGCATTACCTAATGCGAAACGCAGTGGCCGAAACCACTACTTAACGCCGGTTTTAAATGCCGGGGGTGGTAAAAATCACCGGTCGAGTCTGCCCATGCGTGTTGTCATTGCTGACAACGTGACTCTCCCACACATATTCCGCTCGAGGAAATGAAAAATTTAATATATTCAATTCTAATATTTAAAATTTACACTTTTTCGCTACACTCAACACGCAATGCCTCAATTTTGGCGAATAATGGAAAACGAAACGGAGTGTCTTAACACTAGGTCCCCGAGTTCTCTCTGCCTACCCTAGTATGTGCGGGATACAGCGTGAAGCTTTATTGTTTCATACATCTTAATTTACGATACGATAAAAGATTTTATTATTTACGAGTATATTATACGAACTTTTAATTCCATCTATCTGAAAACCCTTTGCTGGGTTTTAATTTAGTAAAGTTTGAATTAGTCGATCAAAGGCTAAAAGTTATACCGATTGCAATGACATTTAAAGAAAACATCTCAAATACTTTCGTATCGATGTATATTTTTGAAATACAAAATAGAAAAACATTTTTTAATGTCCCTTAATTATGTTATAGCTAAATTTTGTTCTGCTGCTCGTATATATCATAATTCTAGCGTAGCCTTATATTTTTAATATTATTCCAATGTTCTAACTAAGTTTATTCGTAGAAGCCATGATGAGTTCAACTACCGACCTTGAAAATAATACATCTTATTCCTAAAGCGTAACAACTTAATCTAAGCCCAAACCGTAGTGCCTTATTCACTAACATTATTTGTTTGTGGTTATTGGCGGAGTCTAATACACTGTCTGCGGTCGCCACTGGCTTATAAAATGTCTTTTTACAAGTGACGCTTCAAATCTGAATATAATCGACATCTGTTATTTTGTATATTTTTTGCTTCGATTAACTATTCACTAGATTACAGGTTGCATACAAATACGTCTTAAAAAATAGCAACCATTATAAACAAAAATACGAAATATTACTATGTTGTATAATTATTATATGAATTCATGTAATAAAATTTAATCTTAAAGCGTTAAACGTCAAACTGAGTAAATAAACACCGAAAAAAACTATGGCTAGTTTAAATAAACCTTATGTTTAATCTAGCCATAATTTTATTCAGTGTTTATTTATGCAGTTTTTAAAAGCAGTCTAAGGTATTTTCGGCTATAGTTCGACTGTACTAAAAGCGAATAAGAACACAATTTTGTTTGTGTTATTATTTCTCTTTCTTACTTTCTTTCTTTCTTAGCTTCGCGCTGTATCCCGCACATGACAGTGTAGGCAGAGGGAACACGGGAACCTAGTGTCACTCAGTTTCACTTCTGTTCCCTACTTTCCGCCGAATTTGAGACAATACGTGTTAAGTGGCGCAACTCAACGCCTCGTTTTACCTTCCTTGTACCAGAGTGAAGAAATGAAAACATTAAATATTTAAATTGAAAATATTAAATATTTCATTTCCTCGAGTGGAGATCGAACCCACCACCTGTCGGTTACAGTCACACGCTTGTGCCGCTGTGCCTACAGGCCTCTATTATTTCTCGGACCGTTTTTTTGGACTGTGACATTTAATATGTGAATAATTGATCGAAGATATTTTGCAAAGTATAAGCAATAATATAGTTTATATAATTTTATAAAAAGTTTTGAAAATAGTATAAAACGTTATATTTACATCTAGACATAATGTATTTTTACGCTTCTCAGTCATCTTAAGACAAAGAATTGTAAGAGAGGCCTTAACAGGCTTCTTAAAGGACTTCATATACTCATATACTTGTTATATTTTAAAGCTAAAATAAAAAAAAATATTAAATATTAATTTGACGAGACTAAGACATTAAGCTTTTTTATCAAAAGTATATCAACGTACTGAAGGACTGTGAAATTATGAATTCAGTTTTTATTTTGGTAAATATGAATATATTATATGATTATTTAAGGCATTAATATTTGAATACTTGCGTTAAGTACTATAAATACGTATAAAGCAAAATCTATATGTACCCTACATATAGATGTTAAAGATTATCTCTTGGGCCACCACACAAAACCGAGCTTACGCTATTATGCGGATTTTCAGAAATCACCCGGGAACAGGGGCGAAGCTTATTTGTCCGCCAATCTTGATTAAGGCAAATCGTGTTGAACTGGCTCTGTAAATAAGAAAATTGAAGATTTCGGAATTTCACGCTATTTCTAACGGAGCCTTAAGCGCCTTTATTTATTACTTGTTATTCAAGTACTCAAATTTGCTTTTGGTCTATTTATATTCGTTTGATAACTTAAAATACGTAAATTTAACAGAAATATTGATAGTAGTATAATATTCTCTTTAACTTACGTATAAATCTAGTTTTGAATAATAATTTATATATTATACATATTAAGCCATACTTTCTTATTGTGCTACATCTCTGCAGGAAGATTTTTACAAATTTTCGCTACCTCAAGATAATTGCTAAATTGAATTCAGTAAAGCAAAACAGAATGTAATTTATTAAATATTTTTAATATATAGAAGAAAACTGTATGTAAATAAATAATTGTCTGTTACAATTTTAAGTTTAGATTTTAGAAAGAAATACTTCGTGGTGGTTAATTGTTAATAAAATTTTCTACTGATACCAAGAAAAAAAGTTGCTGTTCTCTAATTTATTATTCAAATCTCACCGTAAATACAGCTATATATTTGGCTAATCTTGCTTTGTATCAAAATTTCAGCCAAATTTTGAACATATTTATAATCTGATCCGAATCCGAATCCAAAAACCGATGTGATCAATAGGTTACATACCTATAAATAACATTTTATATAGGGTAACTCCGGGGTAGACGGCCATAAAGGATTGAGGGCCCATTGAAATAATTCATAGAACCATTGGCCAGAGGTCGTTGGTCGTTGTTGAGTTCGCTTCGCATTGCGCGTAGGAGCAAAGGTGCGTGCAGTTATTTGGCGAAAAGAAATGAAAAGCAAGTAATTTGTTTCATCAAGTGTAAATAATTTTTATAGGGTTCATGTTTTGAACTCATTTAAATTTCGCATAATAATGGTTATTTTTCTAATAAATACAAACGAAGGGCAGTGGGAGTGTGGGGTCTGAGCTCTGTGGGGGATGAAGGAGATATACTGACAAAAAATTAAAAAGAATGAATTAAAAAGAAAAAAAAATATGTGATCTCATTAGAAGTTGTTTTTTTTGTTTCTATAATTTCAAAGTTGATAGTTCAAAGTTTAATTACAAATAAAGATTTGTATAATAAAGCGAAAAGTATTTTTTATTATAGAATTTATTCAAAATTATGGCCACACCCCGGACTTACCCTAATTACAAAAATATTGTAGCGGTCAGTTATTATTATACACGTTAAATTGAACAAAATGAAACTTCACATTTAGCTTGTGTACCTCAGGAATAATTAATTTAAAACAAATAAACGATGTGTGATACAATTATTCAATCAGTCTGCAAACAGAATTTTAAATTACTTTTATATTGTTTTAAATTATCAAGTTATGTAAATACAACATGAATTTGGTCGTAAAATTCAAAAGATGGCCGTTTTGCGTAATTCGTTGGTATACTCGAATTTATTAATTTCTGCTTTTTTGTTCAATAAAAGGCCGTTTTAAGGGTTCCTAAAGTAGACCCTACTGGGAACCTAGTGTTAAAACAATCTGTTCTCCACTCAATCTTTAGGACGATAAATCTTGAGTGGATAATCTTAACGTCACACTTTTTCGTTTCGAATGGAAGAAAAAGAAAATTAATTCACTCGCTTGAGTAGGAACCAAACACACAACTGTCTGACTCTGCATTTACAGTCAGACAATGGCTGCTGTACCAGGTTTGGTTTTGTTTAAGATTATAGTTTTTTACTTATTTCTTACAAATATATATTGATAAAAATCCACGGGAAAAGAAAGTAGCATTTGTACGTATAAATCTTAAATTTTATCGTTGGTTACTTTTTGTATTGGTCTAACGGTCAGTCTAGTATTAATTTTCCAAATATTTTTTTTTTATATAATAAGAAAGATAACATTCCAGCTTAATGACCATATGATATGTGTTATAAGTAATTATAACCATCACATTAACCTCTCGATGACCTCTTGGTCATCGTGGCCTAGCAACGCAACATCTGACTGGAAGCCCTACAGCTGTTACATCAATTTTCATTACGAAGAATGTTCTTTTTTCCTTGCAAATTCGAATATATAATTATTTCGAATCAAAATCAATTTCTGGTAATATGACAAAAGCGCGATTGTACCACTCACCACTTAATTTATACCAAATCTCAAAAATTGAACATAAAACCCATTTTCTCCACTCTGTTGAAGACACTCCGTTCTAATAACCTTTGATATAAGCGGGATACAGAGTGTAATTCATTTTAAGATAACTATTTAGTTACGGCACATAATGATAGTATATACATTAAAATAAGGTGGTAATAACATTAAAATAAGGTGGTAATAACATTAAAATAAGGTTGTAATAACATTAAAATAATATAAGGAAAATATAAAACAATTAGAAAATATATAAAATGAAGAGCACGTTTAATTTAAGCTATGTGGGTTAGGATAAATCCCACTTTCCTTGTCAAGAGGGAGAATTACTGCGTGAATAACGACCACGTTCTGTAATTTTAATTTATCATGGCTATATCTCGTGTAAATAAGTTATCTTTGTTCTTAGTTAGCTTTTGACTTAAACTAATCTACTTTATATTCATTGTATTTTTTTGTAAATTTAATTTTATGCTGTGGTGCAACGGCACAAGGGTGTGATTTTGAACAGTTAAATATAGGTTGTGTGTATTATGAGGAAGTGAAATATTTAATATTTTGCAATTAAATATTAATGTTTTCATTTCTTCGCTCCGGTAGTTCTGCCACTCCACGCACTATGCCTCAATTTTAGCGGTAAGTGTGGAACTGAACAGAGTGTCTTCACACTAGGTTCTTAAGTACCTTTGCCTTGCTAAGTGCGGAATGCAGCGTGAAGCTGAAAAATATGATTTACGTTTATTTGAACAATTGTTGATTTTCACGATTGATAACATCAATCAATCACTCACTTTATCCATGTGTTAATTAATTTTCTTAGATAAATGTTTATTTTAACAAAATTTTAAATTTTATAGTTAAAACTTAAAATTTTGCTAAAATTAAAATTATTAAAATAAGACAGCAAAATGTTTTAATTTATACTGAATATATAAACATTATTAGTTTTGTATTGTATCTTATTTATTGTTTTAAATAAACAATAAATAATATACAATACAAAATTAATAATGTCTTCGGAACAATTTAGCAACTATATCCACGTAGCCCACGCAGAGTATAATCTCTTTACGATCCCTCATCGCGATTGACCTACTTGCATTAGGGGAATTTACATAGCGTGTGGTAATCCTGACGAAATATACGGTAGCTGTAATAAACTCTAATGAAACCCTTGGAAAATCAATAGTAGAAAAAGAATTACATATTTGATAGCAAGTAGGAGTACCTACTTATCAAGTATTTCATTCTCACATTATGGTTTTAAACATGCCAGTTGACTGTGTAATCTAGAAGATACACGATAAAGTATTAAAAAGACTTCCTTCTTTCTTCTTCACGCTGTAACCCGCACATGGCAAGGTAGACAGACGGAATTTGAGAATCTAATGTTAAAATACTCCATTCCTTTCTCCACTTTCCGCCAAATTTAAGGATTGCGTGTTGAGTGGTGGAATTCAAAATCATGTTTTGCCTTGTTACTAGAGCGAATAAATGAAATTTAATATTTCCTTATTTAATATTTCGTTCTGTTATTAAATCTTTAATTTAATAAATATTAAAAACAACTTGTACCCTATATGTTGCCCAAGATTGTTAACTATACTAAAAATTAAGTTTCATTCAAATCAGTCCATTAGTTTCGGAGATTGCGTGTGGAAACAGACAAACATAGAAATTTTGAATATATACACACATTTTTTTTTATTTTTACTTCTTTATTGTTTTCTAATCACCATATTTGATGTTTAATAAAAAAGTTAAATGTACAGACAATATGTAATTTTACAATTGCATCATAGAGTTTTGTTTATTTGCAGAAAACATACAAATTATGTAGGGCTGTCGTTGAGGATGCAAAATGAACCGAAACGAATTTACTTATATATATTTATTTAAGCTATTTAGTTACAATTAACTAATCCTAAGACGCGACAATCTGTTCGATGTCAGAACAAAAGTGAAGATCTCTAAACTCTAAATTATATTTATATTAAATTAAACGATATAACGTAATCGGTGAATACCAGGTGGTCCCCACAGTATGATGTTTCTCGTTAGCGCTCGACGTTCAGGAGGTCTTGCGAAACAAAGCAGCGATGGTGGTATCTTCACGGAGCGTATTGCGATGAATCATACATGGTGTGATTATTTATGATGTTTCTCGGTAGCGCTCGACGTTTGGGAGGTCTTGCGAAACAAAGCAGCGTTGGTGGTAGCTTCACCGAACGTATGGTGTGATTATTTCTTAACATACATAACAACAAAAAAAAAGCTTTTTAAAGACGCCGTAAATATTTTTATTCTTTTATTTATATTCAATCTCGACAAATTGAAAAGACGTTCAATGTTAGGATATCTTAATACACACATACATTTTATTATACGTATCATTTTTGTTTATAACGTCCTAACAAGGAAGTAGTTTAAATTATTTCTTTAAATTGGTAAGCAATATGGCCTAAATGCTTTGAAATTCAAAGGAAGTCTGAAAATTATTCAAAATGCTTCACAAAGATAACAACCATAGCTCAAGTAAATCGAGGGAGATTGTATCGTATCTTCCGGTCATTAAAATTTAATTAGGTTTCATGTACGAGTAGATATCACGGCCTCGGAAATACGTTTAACTGGGTTTTATTTTTGTTTTTCTTTTATTGTTAACTGTTTTATGTGGACAGGTCCGTTAAGCTGGCCGTCGCTAATCTTTTATAACTTAGTTGAAAATTGTGAGCTTAATGTGACAGCTAAGGGAAACATATTAATGTTAGTGTTATTTTATAGCATTTTAAATAATAATTTTATGTTTTTATTTTGCTTTTTAATCTATTAATAACGTCGAGTTCAAACAACAATTGATATAAAAAACAATATTATCATAATTTGTAGAAGAAAACCTTGTTTAAAAATTGACAACACATTAAGCGGTGGTAGTCATGTATGGACTCGTATGTGTTTTTTTTTGTATATCTATGCAATTTATTTAGCTTCACGCTATATCTTATCTAAAGCAGAATACGTAGAGAGGATCTTATGTTCAGATATTTTGTTCTCCACTTCTCCACCGGATTTGAGACATTGTGAATTGTTTTTTTTTATAGATATTTACTAAACAAATTTTTATATTCACTTTATTGCATTATATTTTAGTGTATCAAAACTATGATTATTTTTTTAACTATTAAACTAAGTAAGTATATTTAATCTAACTAAAGCCTATACGTGGATGCTCTTTTTACGATAAATATAAATATTAGTTGTAATAAGGTACATGTTGTCGTGGAATAATAAGGATGTTACCACTAAGCTTTACCCCTTACGCAAAGTACACACAAGGCTTATATTTAAAAAGTAGCTCCTTCTTCTTATGATAATAAGAAATACGTGGTTTCGCCACATTTTGGCAGTTAAATTCTATTTCTCTAAGATTTGGGGTACAAAACTACCCATCACTTTGCAATCTAAATAAAAAAATTAAGCGATAAGTGAAATAGAATAAAAATATTATCATATTTATAATCCAAAGAGCATTAATTACATTTATATTTTTTTCAGCTTTACGTTGTATTCAGCATATAAAAAGTAAGGAGAAGAAGTTATTATTGTCTTGTTTTTTTTTATATCGATATTGCAAGATCATGTTTTTTGGGTTTCATTACGGCTCTAAGTGAATCCTTAGAAATATTTATTATTATATATTTAATTTACACAAAGAATTCGAGAAAATTCTTACAATTTTATAATATTTACTTTAGACAAGCATGTTAATGCTTTCCGATAATCCGACCAAATCTAATAATCCTTGCCAAAACAGAATTACATTAGTCAGCAGTAGAACACTAATTGGCAAATTATAGAATCTCCAAGTACCTAAGTAAGACACGCGTTTGCTTTCTTTTTGTAATTTAAATATTATATTTTGTTAATATAAAAAGAATAGTACAGTATCTGAAACTATATACCATATGATGAAGTTTTCAGCTATACGGTGAAGTTAAAATTTCCCTTTTTACCGCTCGAGGCAATTCGTGTAATTTCACGATGTAAAATCAACGCCGCCCTTTCCGTTATTATCAGCGCGAAGAAATAAATATTAAAATATTTCCTTATTCTGAATGGGAATTGAACCCTTCTTGAAATCTGAATCGAACTCTTGTCGCCACGACATACAAATATTTTATTTGGCGAAATTATTATATTGAAACTGCTTATTACTAACTTTGTGTGTACATAATGTATATATTTATTTTAATATATATATAAATTATTATTATTTTTTTTGTTATAGGTGAAGGCAATTTTTATCTATATCTTCTTTTAATATGCATACTCCTACTGTTTAATATATTTTTTTCTACCGTACAACCTCCTTCGTGTCTTCTCCATTCAACGTGACATTGGCGATGTGATATGTGCTCAACTGACACGCTCGGAACGCCATAATTAAAGAACCATACCATACCATATATTGAAACTGTCATAGAAATACTGTGACATTAAGTGATTTATTAAAAATATAATAAAAACATGTAGTCATTTTAACAATATGTTATATTTATTTTCGTGGACACAAAAAGTTATTAAGAAATAAAAAATAAATTACGTTATTTAAGTCAGTAAGACAAACAATGAACCTATTGACAAATCTATTTTCTTTTCACGATTTTTATATATTTTTTAAATGTTTTCTATTGTATTAAAACGATTTTTCATTATAAAAAAACTCTTTGCGAAGATGGATCGCTTAGTAATTTTAGTATTTCGATAAAACTTTAAAAATGAAAAAGAAAGTTATGGAAATGTTCGTAAAAAAATATATAAAACACACCAGCCGTCTTGGTCAAATCATGTAACCGACGATTCGTGTAATTAAAACATCTCTTTGACAAGTTCGTTAACTGGATTGGGTCTCCAGCATCTCGAAACTTGATCTGAACTCAGACAAGTGACTCAGTTGACGTTTCAAAGTGCTCTTTGAGTGGTAAGGTCCGACAAATATTATTAACTGAATTCATAGCTTTGACAGTAACAATGTATAGACAGATGAGAAGCAGGTATATAAAAGAAGTCTTGTGTGCAATCATTATAAGCAAACTATTGATATTGATTTAAATAATGTGTTGCAAATTATCACCTTTATATTATAGCCAGCTTTTATCTGCAGCTACAACTTGGCGAAATGGAAATAATCGCTCTTTGTATGCGTTGTTTGTATTGCAAGTTCCTATTTTTTACCAAATTTCATAATTTTTGGTCCACGTGAAGACCTACCCTGTAGGTTTTGGTTGAGAGGCGATGCTTCAAGGGGCTGACTGTAGGGATAAACCTGGATATTTCACATTAATGCCAGCTAAATATCTCTGTAATGTAGATAAGTGGATTTCAGAGATAAACAGACAAGAAACAAAGTGATTCTATAAATGTTTCGTTTTTACCTTTAATGGTACGTAACCCTAAAAACCTATATTAAGTCAAGTGGGTGAACAAAATTTAAAACAATTTGGGCATGGTTTGACTGTAAAATGTTAAAATGGTTTATTAACCTAGAAGCTAATTCTAATACTCAAAATATTTAATAATGTGGAAAAACACATACATACTGCGAGCATCAAGGAATGCTGACAAGTAAATTAAGAAGTATTAATAAATTTAAATATATATTTTTGATATATAACGTATGTATCTTATGAGTGATAAAACAACGCATAAATAATAGATACAAGATATTATGAAAGCATATGTTAAAATATAATTTAACAACAGTCTGCCATAAAGCAAGTAAAGACTATATAAAATCCAGAATTAAGCCGGTTTCGCGTAAACCCCGTCAAAATCGCGAGCCCTTTAATTATTAAAATAATAACAAAGGAATTTACAAAGCTATTGTTCATTTTATAAGTAAGGTTAAAAGGCTGGGTACTGAAAAGTACAAACGTTTATAAATTTACAGACAACAGCTTTTTACACACGAGTTATTGTTGATCGTGCGGTTGTATGTATTTTGAATGTTATCGCTATGTTATTTTCATTATTATTTATTTATGTTATATTATAACATAATTAATATTAATTTATTTGTCGAGGAGCAGCAGCACAAGCGTGGGACTGTAAAAAATTAAATATGTACTAATATTCTAATAACAAGACAAAGCGCGCTGGAATGAGTGTCTTAAGGGGAACAGAGTGTCAAATATTTCACAGTTACCCCTCTGCCTATCCTGCCATGTGCAGGGTACAAATAAATAACATATTATTGATAATCAATTTCGTCATTCGTATTATTGATAATATTGATAATTTATCTAATTCATATATATGTTTAAAATACATAGGAAGATATAGAGAAGACATAGGAAGATAGCCCCTTCAGTAAGCTGAAATTTTAGTCACAATGTCACTATTTTTACTATACTAATAGCTTTTACCTAAAAAAATATGCAATAATTTCAAATATGCTTTTAAATTTATAAATAAATTAGAAAGTGTTATGAATTTTAAATTTATGAATTACGTGAAAAATTGTCATGTTTTACATTCTGCCATGGAAGTTAATGTATTTATAAAATCACTAAAGATATCTACGCAATCAAATTAATAACTTAATAAGAAAAAAAATCTTAAAAATGAATTCAAAACTATGCTTCGAACATCCAGAAATACTGGAACAAAATTATAATAGAATGCAGAAAATAGTATATGGGTTGACATGTTAGCATCAGTGCAGAAATGAATGTGAGCAAGCTCTCGGGCTTACCGATGATCTAAAATCTACATGAGGCCAAAGAATATATATTTAATTAGATTAGAAAATAAAAGCTAAAAAGAGAAGGTCTCTTAGACCTAGAGAATATTTAAAGAGCTGGTTGGGAAGATGCATTCGCTGGTTTGACCTGTTATACTTATCTCATATAAAAATAAAATTTCAACAATAAACTTGACTGGTGATGATTTGGTAACAGATAAGCCAAATCTTGAGAGTAAAAATAAACTGAAAAAATATATTAAAATAAACAAATATAAAGAAAAACACAGCTCCTATTAAAATTTAAAAATATGTAAAAAATACACAAAACTCTTCACCGACAGAAATAATATAAAAAATAAGTTGAATGAATACACAAAAAAATATGACAAGTAAAAAGTTAGTGTACCAAGCAAGGTGAGTTTCCTACAGTTAGAAATTGCAGCTTTACATAGTAAATTAAAATTAATATCTGATAAATATGAACGTTCTTAGAAAGAAATTAGGGAACATATATTTGCTATGGGCAAGTTGTTAAAACTATGCAATCAAATAAATCAGACAGTTGAATCGCTTACTAAAAATTATGTCTGCCAGTGTCAAGTGCCCTCACCGAGCCATCCAAAGCAGATGTCGTAAATATTTTTTCAATGTCAGTCTGATGGAGCCTGAGGAGTCTGAGGTTTTTGTAGTAAAAAGTCACAATCTTAGAAAGTCCCAACACTAAACAGTCATAAGTCTTGAATAAACGTAATATTATAGTATATAGCGACAATTTGGGCAAAAATATGGGTTTGATTTTAAATAACAAACAACCAGTATTGAATTATTGCATACCAATTTCCAAATAATGAACAAAATTATTTCTAATACTTTATGTCCTAACACAATTTTTGTCAATAACAGTTTTTGTCGGAGGAAGGGGAAATAAAAATATTTCAAGAGTATCACTCACAACTGATAAATGTAAATGTAACAAAAATTAGTTGGAGCAAGAAATATGTTACATAAATGAATAAATAGTAAAACGTAACATTAAGTTAAATTAATAGTATATTTTATTTAATTGACATAATTAATGTAATTATCGATAGATTACACTACATCTATCTTATTTTTACAAAAAAAAAACAAATAGCGAGTATGCTATCATATTATTTACTTTTTGCCTTAGCCAATACTTTTTTTTTATGGAAAAGACGGCAAACGAGCGTACGGGTCACCTGATGGTAAGTGATCACCGTCGCCCACAAACGCTACAGGAGCGTTGCCGTCCTTTAAAGTGGAAGGGCACCGGGGCCCGGCATTACCTAATGCGAAACGCAGTGGCCAAAGCCACTACTTAACGCTGGTCTTAAATGGCAGGGGTGATAATAATCCGGTCGAGTTTGCCCATGTGTGTTGCCATTACTGGCAACGTGACTCTACCACACGCACTTTAGTCGCCTCTTACGACACCATCAGATCCTATTCTAAACCGGAATCACACGGCTAAAAACTTAGCCAATACTGTGGCTACAGAGGCCATTGTTCCATTTGCCAGTGGCCATTGGCCAGTGTAATTTGACATGCCTCGAAACCAAGTTATTAAATGAAATAAAAAGGCTATAGGCTATTTAACGATACTGAAAATATCTTACAAATTTAACGAACGTAAAGACATTGAGAGCCTCTTCGTTGAGCAGACTATTGAAATGGCCATAGCACAGGCCATTTCAATAGTCTGCTCAACGGATTTAGTATTTTATTGTTGTAAATGTATATAGACATCTCAATGAGTACATCTCTTATACAGGTGGGCCTCGGAGTTTTGCGAATTTGAAATCGCCATAGCGTTGGAACGGGGGAGGGGGGCGGAGCGCGGGAGGTGGGGATCTGTAACTCGGGCCTTGGAAATTTAGTCGCAATGGAGCACTTCACGGGTGAACAGCGTGCGTTCTGTGTAAAAAATTATTACAAAAATGCTGATTCGTGCGTTATTGTTCGACGTTCATTTCGCTCCCACTATGGATTGCATGATTTAAAACAGTGTCCGAGTGAAAGTTTGATTAGGGCGTGGGTCAGAAAGTTCGAGGCTACCGGTTCGACCCTTAATCAGAAACCTAAGGGGCCCG
Organism: Eueides isabella; assembly: GCA_019049475.1. Taxonomy (NCBI): domain Eukaryota; kingdom Metazoa; phylum Arthropoda; class Insecta; order Lepidoptera; family Nymphalidae; genus Eueides; species Eueides isabella. The sequence goes on from CM032387.1 coordinate 12,082,106, forward strand.
AAAGGACGAAAAGGTCAGATAAAAACATAAACGAAGTCGGGGCTTCCGTACTACGCAATCCTGGGCAATCAACACGCAAGCGATCAGCAGAGCTATCTGTATCAAGAACGACTTTGCGTCGTATTTTGAAGGAAGATTTAAAATTGCACCCGTATAAACTTCAACTAGTGCAAGATTTGAAGCCAAATGATCACAATTTACGACGTGATTTCGTCGAAACAATGTTTGAGCGGTTTCGGAGCTTCAACAATATTCTTTTTTCAGACGAAGCCCATTTTCACTTAAATGGGCACGTAAATAAACAAAATAGTCGTTATTGGGCCTCAGAAAATCCACAATTCAAACACCAAAAGCCTTTGCACTCGCCAAAAGTGACAGTTTGGGCGGCTATTTCAGCACACGGAATCATCGGACCCTTTTTCTTTGAAGACCAGCGAGGGAATTCTGTGACAGTTAATACTGAGCGATACACAGCCATGTTGCGCGATTTCTTTTACCCACAGCTGTCAGAATTTCGAGGGTACAATAGTTCGACATGGTTTCAACAAGATGGCGCCACTTGCCATATCTCTAACGAGAGTTTGGCAGCCGCAAAGGAGATGTTTGCTGGAAAACTCATTTCGCGCCGAGGTGACATTCCATGGCCACCGAGGAGTCCGGATTTAACTCCACCCGATTTTTTCCTGTGGGGCTACATGAAAAGTAGAGTCTACAGTAATAATCCGACCACGATTGCAAAGTTGAAGGCCAATATCCGCGAAGAAATGGCCGCTATTCCGCGTGCCATGTGCGAACGAGTTTTTGTCAATTTGAGGTCGAGATTCGAAGAATGTTTGCAGCGGGATGGTGCGCATCTGGATGATGTTATTTTTAAGAAATGATTTTCCCAAATGTTAACTTTAATTTAAAAATAAATTGGTTTTAATATTACTTTTGTTTTTTTTTTATGAATTTTTCAAATTCACAAAACTCCGGGGCCCACCTGTATAAGGGAAGGTACTTGAAAAATTATCTGGATCTAAGAAATCTATAAATGGTTAGATGTATGTGGTGATTTTAAAGTTAACTTACTAGAGGTCTATTATTATTAAATTCATAAAACCCTATATATTAAAGGAGATAACGAGAAAAAACTAATTGTACTGCCACTTACCTCTACTTGCTAAAATACGTTACTAAAATTATTACTTTCTCCTATAAGTAGACCAAAGAATGGTTGGAGGAACTATTCTTTTGTTTTGTCCTTCTCCGCGTCTACTGTGACATATATTGTTACAATTATTTTGAGAGGATTATCACATGTACCTACTATGTGGATAGTTTGACATACTTTGGACAAAATCGAAATGCGTAAAATTATCTAAACTGGTCTCACGTCCGTTGAGAATAAACTTTGCTGTACATATCATAGCCTGTAATAAGCTCTGCCTCTTTAATATTGAGTGAAGTTAATCTATGACTGTTCAGTTGAAAATGAAACGCAAAACGATTTATTGAATACGTTAATAATTCATACATACATATTCTAAAAATAAAGAATTAAGAAACTTTCCGCCGAATTTGAGGCATTGCGTGTTGAGTGGCGGAACTCAACGCCGCGCTTTGCCGTATTACCGGAGCGAAGAAATTAAACATTACACACACACACACATATATATATATATATATATATATATATATATATATATATATATATATATATATATATACATATATATATATATATATATATACATATATATATATATATATACATATATATATATATATATATATACATATATATATATATATATATATACATATATATATATATATATATATATATATATATATATATATATATATATATATATATATATATATATATATATATATATATATATATATATATATATATATATATATATATATATATATATATATATATATATATATATATATATATATATATATATATATATATATATATATATAATATATATATATATATATATATATATATATATATATATATATATATATATATATATATATATATATATATATATATATATATATATATATATATATATATATATATATATATATATATATATATATATATATATATATATATATATATATATATATATATATATATATATATATATACATCATGTATTAGCTAATAATTTGAACCAGTGGAGAAGCGAAGCTATTAACAGTATTATTCACGTCATTTGCATCAAATATTTTAGCCCAGTTGACATCACTTAGGTCGTCTTTCTTTATTTTAGGTATGTCATTTTTAATTTCAACTTGGCTTTTATGTTAAGAGCAACAAGCCATTGTTTAATGACAGTCCAAGTATGACTACGTCATGATCTGTTATATCACTATTACAAATTACACCAATGGTTTCCTTTATTTTATTGATAAAGATATGGTCAATGCAAGCATTCATTTATGTCGGTTTGGTGATTGTCGGAAGTAGTCCATGTTCAGCTTTAAGACATACTCGTAAGTATTCAAAGATTTGATTACTTGGTCACCAATCAATATTAACGTTTTATTAGAGTTTGAGATACTTTTCAATATTGCATTTAAATAATACAAAAAAATATTTTTATTTCTGAATGATGGTGGGCGCTATATGGCCAAAATTATATTTTTTTATATATTTGTATCAGTAAGCCGCCTGCATCATCAAATTTTGACTCGGATACTATATGATTCCAGATGTATTTAACGTAAACTACGATGCTGCAGTTTAAGCTTATTCTTTTTTGAGTATAACTGTTGGTTTGTTAATTGTTAGGTTGTATAAGAATGCAGCTGAGGAATTATAGACAAATCATTCAGCCAGCATTCTGTTAAAATAATTACGTCAAAACAACAGTTGAAGCGCTTTAATATTGTTAGAAACTTATTAAAGTTCTTTTTCATGCTTCTAATGTTAAGGATATTAAGATTATAATCTTGCGTTAAAAGCTTATTGCAGTTTTCAGGCTCTCAAGTGTTCATCTCATAATTATTGAGTAAACTATCGCCTGTTAGTTTTTAATGATAACAAATGACATTTTTAAGGTACTCCTAAAACTTGGACTGTCACATAAATATTTACTTATTTTATAATAGGACCGAAATAAGTAACGACAAATTTGCTTAACAAAATAATAACTTGATTGTATGAAGCATGAGCACTTAAAATTAGACAGATAATTTGAAACAATGATTTTGCGATTTGAAGATCGGAATAGGTCACTTATGTTGAGCGACGTGGCTGCTATCTTTATATAGATATAAACTAAAATGGTTTATTTTATTTCTGCTGATTACTATAAACATTGTTCAACATTGTACCTAGTGGGGGTTCATAGTGACTATTAGAGTGACAGTCGACCGTAAGACTCCGCCGACGCTGGTTGTTGGTGTGCCGGTTCGCATTTACTGCTATTGCCAGCATAAATCTTTTGTATAATAGAGGCCTGTCGTGGCGCAGTGGCACAAGCGTGTGACTGTAACCGACAGGTTCTGGGTTCGATCCCCAGTCGAGGAAATGAAATATTTAATATTTTCAATTTAAATATTTAATGTTTTTATTTCTTCCCTCTGGTACAAGGCAAAACGCGACGTTGAGTTCCGCTACTCAACACGCAATGCTTGAGGCATTCGGTGGAAAGTGGGGAACGAAAGTGGAACGGAGCGTCTTAACACTAAGTTCCCAAGTTCACTCTGCCTACCCTGCTATGTGCGGGATACAGCATGAAGCTGAGTGAGTGAGTGAGTGAGTGTTTTTATATATAATTTCTAAATTATTTATTGATAACAATAAAAAAATTGCTTACCTATTTACATATAAAAGATTTCCTACAAATATGTAGGTACATATACATCCTCCTACTTTCTATCCAATCCTACCAATATTATGAATGCGAATTGTCCGTCGTCACAATTTTTCAGGATACACGTATGTTCTACATTATTATTAAACAAAATAGTGAACGAGATTAGAGGTAAAACTGTACATTAATACTTATTACTTTTATATTAGAATAATTACTACTACAATTAATATAAACATTATATATAATTTGTATATAAAATAAAAAAGAAGGGGATCCGTGTATATTATCTCTTGTATAATATAATCTTACATATATAATGCCTACAATAAGCAGGGCCTACCTACCACATGTTGCTACAGTTAATCCTTTAATGCAAGTGGATCAGAGATGGAACAGATTACACCGTTAATCGGCTATTTGGACGCAAAGCTAGACACGAAAATTGTTTACTACATACAAGTATAACATTTGCACTACGTTTATTTATTTTGTGTACAGCTCGTTTTAAGAAGATATGGCCCTGTGTGAGAGACAGTGTTATTGACTAACTTTTTAGATTAAATTTTTGCTCCATGAAATATTTTTAAATGAATCCAATCTTTCGCTTCCGCGATACCTCTCCTGTTGAGCCATTTTGTAAACAAACAAATAGGTAAAATATCTCAAGGCCGTTCCTAAATCAATAAATCAAGATAGTTCAATAATTTAGATGTAGAATTTTTATATACTTTGATTTCATTATTTCTTTTAATACTGTGTTACATGTGAGACAGTTATGAATAAATTACGTCTAGCTTAACAAATGATATTTCATGTAGTAACGATAATTTTATTACTTATTCTGTTTGAAACACATTTTAATTGTTTTACGTTTTCATAATTCTCATTTGAAGGGTTAATAGAAACGATATCGTGTAAATGTAAAATAAATACTATATTACAATATGTGCATGTTTATTTTTATATATCTTTTTAAGAAGTATGTTGAACAATTTTATACTTTATTTTGTTTTATTTTAAATATATTTTACCTAAAATCACTATATAGTCCTTCAAAAACAATGTCATTGAAATATTGGTAATTGGTCGAACCCATCAAATCCAATAAGTTCATAACAGGTGCGAACTCTGTTTTGATTGCACTTTATGTTTAATTGAAGATTATTATAGGCTATCGACAATATAAAATCATACTGAGCTTCACGCTGTATCCCGCACATGGCAAGGTAGACATAGGAAACTTGGGAACCTAGTTTTTAGACACTCCGTTCAATTCTTCACTTTCTGCTGAATTCTTTCTCGGCATTGCGTGTTGGGTGGCGGAACTCAACGACACGCTTTACCAGAGCGAAGAATGAGAACATTAAATATTTAAATTGAAAATAATAAATATTTTATTTTCTTGAGTAAACCCACAACTTGTCGCTAATATATATATATATATATATATATATATATATATATATATATATATATATATATATATATATATATATATATATATATATATATATATATATATATATATATATATATATATATATATATATGTATATATATATATATATATATATATATATATATATATATATATATATATATATATATATATATATATATATATATATATATATATATATACATATATATATATATATATATATATATATATATATATATATATATACATATATACGATACTATGACGTCTCTCGTACTAGTGTCAACATACAATGACGTTTTCGGCCGGAATTTGACACAGCGTGTTAAGTGATGAATTATCTCCGAGAGGAAATAGAATTCTCTTCTATGGTGTTACTGTCAGAAGGTTACTAATCATTTCATAAAATGCTACTCATCATTTTATTTTATACAAAAAAAACAGTATTTCCTTAATATATTCTATTTTTAAGAAATGTGTAAAAATAAAAAAGTATTTCTCAATAGTTACAGGCTATAATTTTATATGATAATTTAAAATGTATGCAGCAAAATGTAGTAATGGCTCTGAGTAATGCGCAAGGCACAACTTTTATAGCAGAAGAGCGAAATGAAATGATTAAGTATTGAATATACCATTTTCTTTACAGAATATTAAATTAAATATCAAACTTAATACTCTTGTAAAATTAATTAAACCATAATCAAATAGGAATACTTTTATTATGTATTCATAGTTTTTATGTTTTATATATCTATAGTAAGCGAAGAAAAATAATAATTATTGAAAATCATTACGATGAGGTAAGTTAAATTTAAAAAATAACAATAACAAGAATAAAGAGAATAACGGACATTACATTTTTATAATTATTATATCTTAAAAAAAATAATTTTAAAGAAGTACCTACTATTAAAAAACTTAAAACATGAAAAATTAAAAAGAAGAAGCTCGTGTAATACGTTGTGCCTCGCGTGTACATAGTGAGATAGCGGTATTGCAACGAAAAAAACACTATATTCTGTTCTCCGTTAAAAAGTGGAAAATAATATTTGATTGATTTAAATATAATCATAATTTAAAAATAACTAACGAAATTATTATTATTTTTATTCATTTTCAGGTGGGGCCTGGGGTCAAGACTTACTGTATGCAACAGGTAGTATGGAAATATAATATTTAATATTATTATGATAACAAGACAAAGAATGGCGTTGAATTCTGCCACTCACCACGCCACGTTTCTACAATTTTAAAGAGCTTTTTTCCAGGTTTTTTTTTCCTGCCTTGCGACGTGCCTAGCAGGCTCCTGCCGCCACGCTTCACGGAGACTCTAGTTCCCGTGTCGTGCGGCCACAGGCGGTCGAGGAGGAGCATCGTGAGGTTTTAGTGGGTATTCGGACGACCTACATCTGCCAGTCCGCGAGTCCCACATAACACGCTCGAGCCCCCACTCGGCCGGGTATCCGTAATCGGATTTCGTAACGTTAAAAAAAAAGAAGGTTTTTTCTGCCTTACCATGTTCGGAACTTAACGTGAAACTAAAAAAAAATATTGAAAGAAAAATAATATTTTAAATTTATATTGTTTAGGTAATATAATTCGTAACTCTCTAATCAGAAACCTGACAAGTAATCAGGCTTCTCTGTAGGAAATTAAATATGATGGCTGATTTAACCAAACGATCCTTTTCAAACGCACAAGTTTAATAACTAACTACCAAAAGACGAAATTAGGTCAATACTAAATTAAATTATCTACCTAAATTAATATAATAAAGAGTTATTTTTAGTCGATTGCGCTAATCTCAGAAAATATTGATTTGATTTAGAAAATTCTTTTTGTATTTTTATCATATGAAGATATTGGATATATTACTCTCGTTAAGACTTCTCGCTAAGTAGCTCGGCAGGCCAAGATTTCTGTACAAATTAAAAGATTGTATGTCAATGGAATGTAAGATCGAATATTACTTTGAATGAATTTTGAGTAAGTATCATATTCATTCTTTCTGTAATATATATATATATATATATATATATATATATATATATATATATATATATATATATATATATATATATATATATATATATATATATATAATATATATATATATATATATATATATATAAACGAATAAATATGAAATGCTACTCATCATTTATATATCTATAGTAAGCGAAGAAAAATAATAATTACTGAAAATCATAACGATGAGGTAAGTTAAATTTAAAAAATAACAATAACAGAAGAATAAAGAGAATAACGGACATTACATTTTTATACTTATAATATCTTAAAAAAAATAATTTTAAAGAAGTACCTACTATTAAAAAACTTAAAACATGAAAAATTAAAAAGAAGAAGCTCGTGTAATACGTTGTGCCTCGCGTGTAGTGAGATAGCGGTAATGCAACGAAAAAACACTATATTCTGTTCTCCGTTAAAAAGTGGAAAATAATATTTGATTGATTTAAATATAATCATAATTTAAAAATAACAAACGAAATTATTATTATTTTTATTCATTTTCAGGTGGGGCCTGGGGTCAAGACTTACTGTATGCAACAGGTAGTATGGAAATATAATATTTAATATTATTATGATAACAAGACAAAGAATGGCGTTGAATTCTGCCACTCACCACGCCACGTTCCTACAATTTTAAAGAGCTTTTTACCAGGTTTTTTTTTCCTGCCTTGCGACGTGCCTAGCAGGCTCCTGCCGCCACGCTTCACGGAGACTCTAGTTCCCGTGTCGTGCGGCCACAGGCGGTCGAGGAGGAGCATCGTGAGGTTTTAGTGGGTATTCGGACGACCTACATCTGCCAGTCCGCGAGTCCCACATAACACGCTCGAGCCCCCACTCGGCCGGGTATCCGTAATCGGATTTCCTAACGTTAAAAAAAAAAGAAGGTTTTTTCTGCCTTACCATGTTCGGAACTTAACGTGAAACTGAAAAAAATTTAGAAAGAAAACTAATATTTTAAATTTATATTGTTTAGGTAATATAATTCGTAACTCTCTAATCAGAAACCTGACAAGTAATCAGGCTTCTCTGTAGGAAATTAAATATGATGGCTGATTTAACCAAACGATCCTTTTCAAACGCACAAGTTTAATAACTAACTACCAAAAGACGAAATTAGGTCAATACTAAATTAAATTATCTACCTAAATTAATATAATAAAGAGTTATTTTGGTTGATTGCGCTAATTTCAGAAAATATTGATTTGATTTAGAAATTCTTTTTGTATTGTTATCATATGAAGATATTGGATATATTACTCTCGTTAAGACTTCTCGCTAAGTAGCTCGGCAGGCCATATATATATATATATATATATATATATATATATATATATATATATATATATATATATATATATATATATATATATATATATATATATATATATATATATATATATATATATATATATATATATATATATATATATATATATATATATATATATATATCTATATGTATATATATATATATATATATATATATATATATATATCTATATGTATATATATATATATATATATATATATATATATATATATATATATATATATATATATATATATATATATATATATATATATATATATAATATATATATATATATATATATATATATATATATATATATATATATATATATATATATATATATATATATATATATATATATATATATATATATATATATATATATATATATATATATATATATATATATATATATATATATATATATATATATATATATATATATATATATATATATATATATATATATATATATATATATATATATATATATATATATATATATATATATATATGCGAGAAATCGTATTAAGCGTGATCGTATTAAACGGATTGTATATATATACTATATATATATGTACAACCCGTTTAATACGATCACGTTTAATACGATTTCTCGCATAATACGCCATTTTGCATCAGTCCCTGCAACTTGAGACTCGTTTTCATACATTCTGTAACGCTTAATACGATTCGTCATCCCGTTTAGTACGCCCTAACGGCCAAATATTACAAAATTACGAACCGCGAGACATTTTTAACGCAGACGAATTCAGTTTATTTTTTAAATTAATGCCATATAAATCCTATGTTTTCAAGGGAGAGACTTGTCATGGTGGCAAAGCAAGTAAAGAGAGACTGACTGTCCTGGCCTGTGCCAATTCTATAACATATGATGCTCAATCTCGAGCTTGGATGACCGGCATTCGTTTCATACACTGGTTAAAAGCTGTAGATGATTACTTCCAGATTAAATGTAGACGCATAATTCTCTTCATTGATAACTGCCCCGCTCACCCTAAAGTTGTTGAACTAAAGAATATCAAGGTTGTTTACTTACCTCCGAATTCGACAAGCAAATTACAACCGATGGATCAGGGCATCATTAAGGTCCTTAAACAAGGTTACAGGATAAGATTGGTACATCGCTATCTTCGAGACATAGAAGACCCTGATAGCAAGCGACCCTTGACTGTGCATGATGCAATTCTAAACATTGTAGCAGCTTGGGAAACAATTAAGCCTGAAACCATTCAAAATTGTTTCAAGAAAGCAGGTTTCAGAAATAACGAAGTTACCGTCGTGTTGGAAGAAGAAGAACCCGTAATACTGCAGGGTTTTCCTGGATATTCTTCCATTGATGATAATGTGGCATCGTACGAAATTCAATCAATTGAAGATCTTATTGAGAATGTGAATAACACACAAGAAGAGGCTGAAAGTGATAATGATCAAGAAGATGAGTCAACTCCGATTTTGTCACATGCCCAGGCATTATCAGCAGTTAATGATTTAAGACGCTATGTAACTTCTTTGAATCAAAGCGAAGACGCGCTACAAAAGTTAAATTACGTTGAAAATCTTGTAATTGCTAATGCCTCAAAATCTTTTTGTCAAACTAAAATAAGTGATTATTTTAAATAACGTGATAGATTCACGGCATTTTATATAACGTACATAATGTATAAATGTACAATTCAATACCTAATATTAATAAATACGTATGTCGTAGGTCCGTTTTTTATTTCCCTATATCCCATAATACGCTTTCCCGCTTAAGACGCGTTTTTGGTTGAGTCCCTGTGAAATCGTCTTAAACGGGTTTTACTGTATATATATGTTTTAAGGGGTTAGATATCTCAGGTAATACACGGGTATGTACCAAGTGCTGGATCAGGTCTGGGTGGTTAGGTTTATAATTGCATCACTATCAGAATCGAAATGTAAAAATGTTCTTACTATCGTACATGTATTTAAAATAGCCGCCCTTTGAAGAGTCAAGTAAGTAAATTTAGGTAAATTAAGAATATTCAAAGAACTTAACAAATTATTCTGAACGACGCCCGTTGTTGATATTACTATATGAACTGTTGTAACATAATCCATTTTTCATACTCTTGATTTTTTCTTGTAATTCTGTGTATTTACGTATTTTCTCACTTATCGTTGTTTGTAAATTGTTAGTGTTAGGTACTGATATATCTATTATGTATGTATGTTTATTTTTTTTATCTGTAATTGTAATATCTGGTCTATTATTAAATATAGTATGATCCGGTTAAATGGTTCTATAGTAGTATAATCTATAGCTTTGATTGTCTATTATCGGTTGGGGTGTGTATTTATACTACGGAGTATGTGGATATGATGTGAGTTTAAATTTAAGAACGAGTTTTTGGTGAATAATATCAACTAATTGATTATGGCTGTGGGTATAATCGTTTTTTGTTAATGACATGCACGCACCGGTAATATGTTGTATGGTTTCTAGCTTATTATTGCATTTACGACATAGATCACTCCAATCGACATAGATCACTCCAATCCAATGCTCTGTCTTTAGTGATGTATTTTCTATAGTTTTTAGTAATAATAACTTGGTCTTGGATTACTTGGAGTACTGATATTGTTATAATTTGTTTTAAGGTGTCTGCCAATGTTGCATAGTTTTTTTAAGGCAATATAAGGCTTCTTTGATTTGAACATACTTCAACATAGCACAATCAATAATGAATTGTTCTTTACAACCTCAATGTAATTTTCTGCATCCTTTTTGTTCTTCCGTAATGATTTTATTGGCTTCTAAATGTTTGTTAATTCTAAGTGATATACAGGAAGTTATGATCTTGTAAAGTGTCAGTAAACAAGTTATCGGTCTGTATTGGAACGGGTCGACTGTTTTACTACTTTCTACTAACACATATATAATTCCTCGAGACAAGGAATCCGAAAGAATGCTATTGCCTCTAATGATGTCTGTAATTTGTTGAGTTAATTTATTATGCAGTATGTTCAATTATTTTATCCAAATATTTTGTACATGATCTGCGCCAGGTGCTTTCCAATTACGAGTATTATTTATAATATATCTATACTCTTCTACTTCTATGCTTTTAAATTCCATTTCAGTAATAGTTTCTGAGCTAAGTTTTTCTTTAATTCATTCTGCATTTTTGTTGTGTTTTAAACTTTCAGTCCATATGTTTTGCCAATATTGTTTTAAAGATTCTGCGTTGTTAGTAAACAGTCTATTATTGTTTTTTCTATCTTGTGCTTTCTTATAGAGTGCTAGTCTTTGACATTTTATTGCTAGTTTTTGTTTTAAAGTATCTAAATATTCACTTAAATTCCTGTTCCTGATTATTATCTTCATGTGAGCTGTGATTTTTTGTGGTTTCTAAGATATTGTTTACCTTTTTAACTAAACGTTTACTTCTATTGCCATTTTTATACTGTGTTAGCCTCCCAATATGCCTACGCAACTCATCAATGTCTGACTTTAATCTTATTTGCCATGCAGGTTCCGATCTATGGATGCTCTTATTTGTTCTCTTATATATCTTAAAATTTAAATATGATATAATAGTTATAGCCGTACAATAAATGAGAGTGTGTGTAGCATCAGAAGATTCAGGAATAGAACTGTGCCGAATATCAATATGAAAAGGAGTATTTGTAGTTAAATTTGATTGAGCTTTCGATTTATTAGTAGTTTCAGTATTTCTTGTATTATTATCAGTAGTTGATTCTAAAATTCTTTTGACATCTTCGTGAATTACTTTTATCTCGTCATCGGATAAATATTTGTTCCTGATTATGGCTCTAAATTGATCTGATAATCGTTGTTCAGAAACGTGAGTATTTGAGTATTTGTTAATAATAATAGTGATGCAGTTTTTGTCGATATTGTGTCAAATCAGTTTCTAAATTTGTTATTGTGAGATATGTACGCATTATGAAAATGTTGATGTGTTTATCCCATTTCATGCGTTCACGTGGTTTAACAGCTTTAGTGGTCTCTGGTCTCAGTGCCGAGGCTACTTAATTAGGATTTCTAAACGTGTGGCTAGACGTGACTTCTTCGGGAACATTCCCGGTAAGGTCCATCTACTTGTACCGTCACCACCGAAGATTCGTATACTGTGGCACCCAGCGTCGGCTCCAGGTGTGCCCCGGCGATTACCCCCGGGAAGCGGCATTAAAACGTTTAGCTCTGCTTCGTAGTTTCATTGTCGCTGTTGGGAACGTTGGTTGGGAAGTCTTACCAAGATATTAATGGTTCTTCAAAGTTAATCAATGATTTTGTCCAGATGATCATTCTAGTAACTAATAAAATAATAGCACCAGTTCCCTTAGGCTCCCCCTCCACGTCAAGGTGGCCCACTGTGGGGCTTATTATTATTATTATTATTATTATTTATTATAAATGTGAAAGTTTGTTTGTTTGGATGTTTGTCCGTCAATCACGCCGTAACTACTGAATGGATTTTGTTGAATTTTGATATACAGACAGCGTACGAGCTGAGTTGGGTGATAGGATATTTTTATCCCAATAAAATACTCCCTTCAGATAAAATAGAACACGCGATATTCATCAATCATGGATTGTATAGTTTAGTAAGATACCAATGGATGGCGTTGTATTAAAATGCCATATACAATTGGATATAAACGACTGTAACTCTGCGGTGCAATTAAAAGCTCTCTTCTTTGTAATTTATTTCTGTGTCGATTTGGTTCTGCGTAATAAAACGCATTCTATTGAATTTAAAAATACTAATCTTCTTCTCAATTAACTATTTGTTTATTTCTTGAGTTTGATTCTTCATTTTGTTTTTAAAACATACTCGGGAAGCACTAATCTAATATATCTTAAGCTTAAGCTGCTTTCAGAGCAGCTTAAACATCAGAGCAGGCAGAAAGCAGTCGTAGTCAACATGTTTATTAATTATCATCACACCGGGCCAATGAGACATTAATTAATTATCATCATGAAATAAATCGTGTTCTACGCGGGTGAAGCCGCGGGTAGTACATAGTTTATAATAATATAACTTTACATCGTCTTATGCAATAACTAGCGCATAGATGCGGCTTTAGTGGGAGAGATGGCAACCCTAGTGACGTGGCATACCTCGCAGGTGTCAGGGGGACACGGGCGGCGGACGCATCGCCTATGCTCCGCCTATACACCTTTTTTCTATAAGTTTTATTTATAAAACATTAATCTTGGAAGCTGCTGGTTTGGATTGGCCACAACCTTTTTGTCTCAGATATTCCATCTATTGAGGCAGGCTTGAGGTTAATTAATATTATTTCACGTTAATATTTTCATTGTAATCTATTAAATCTGTGGTCAGAATTAGAATGTGTCACGTGTTGCGTCAGAGACATGCGGGCGGAGAGCCCAAAGGTAAAGTGTATAATTAAATACCCTGGCCTGTCGTGGCGCATAGGCACAAACGTGACAGTAAGCACGCTAGGTTGTGGGCTCGACTTCCATTGGAGGAAGTGAAATATGTAATGTTTTCAAATCAATATTTTATTTTTTTCGCTTTGTTAAGAAAAAAAAACGAAAACTATCTTACAGCTATGAGGTAGGTGAAATAAAAAAACAAACAGTTATATTTTATTTAAATATTATACATTAAATGATTTCTCAGGATTAAGGAAGTTTGAGGAAAATATCACTAAAATACGGAATAATAATTTAACCATCGCTATTGTAAGATTGATAGCAGGGTAAATTTTAAATGCTAATCCCTTTGAATATTCCATGAATAATATTATATATAACGAATATTTTATATCTTGGGAAAATTAATATTGTTAAATATTTGGAGCTAATTTATATTTTTTATGTCATCGTGGAGAATTATGTATGAATATAATAAGTTAATATGAATGTTATGGTCTGTAAATGGGAAAATTTTAATGCTCTGGTAAATGTTGATGCTGAGTCGTACTTCCCAAAATAATTTTGAACGGTTACGGAGCCCGAGAAACCCGGTGTGAGAATTAAAGTTCAATTAGTTGAGTTCGCGCTTTTCTTCACGCTGTATCCCGCACTTGGCAGGCTAGGCAGAGGGAACGGAAGTGAAACCTAGTGTTATGACACTCCGTTCCACTTCCGTTCCCCACTTTCCGCCGAATTTGAGGCATTGCGTGTTGAGTGGCGGAACTCAACGCCGCGCTTTGCATTATTACCTGAGCGAAGAAATGAAACATTAAATATTTAAATTGAAAATATTAAATATTTCATTTCCTCGACTGGGTATCGAACCCAGAACCTGTCGGTTACAGTCACACTCTTGTGCCGCTGCGCCACGACAGGCCTTTTCTTTAATAGGTGTAATTTTTTCACTTGCATTGGCAAATGTTTTTATAATAAAAAGATTGTGTAAGATGAAACGATCATAAGCTCACTCACACAATGCACGCACACTCAATAACACTCTGAACATTTGCTGCTTAATCAAAAAGTCATCACTTTAAAAGTAACAAAAAAATATATTCAAACTATATAAAAAAATACGTATTTAAATTACTATAGAATTAAAAAATATATTATTATTCATAACATAAATATATCACACTTAAAAATTCTTATAAAAGTAAAACTTATTTTCCTTGTTTCGTATTAATTGCTTCAGTTACATGATCTGAGTTTCCAACAGTAAACTTTCATCCTGTTGCGCGAAATAGAAAACTTTTTCGCGAGGACTAAGCAAGTCTCCGAATATATTGCTTTCGGAGTTCAAGCGAGTTTTCTGACTTTTAATGGTGTCACGTACTCGCACGAAATTGATGTTGCCATACTTGGCGTCACATAGAATAAGCTTGATTGTAAGTACATATTATATTATAAATTGTATACATAATTATATGCAGAAGTGTATTTGTTACATATTTTAGTAATAAATAATTTTATTTAACGTTGATATCTTTTATAAAAAGAAATATCTTGAGTATACCAAATCTACCTACCAAGGCAGAGAGAACTCAGTTTTGATTCTCGGTTCCGCACTTTCCGCCTAATATTCGAGACATTATGTGTTGTGACGAAATTGATGGCCTTTTTCTTATATAAATTATACAAATATATTTTCTATATTAATAGCAATGCAATTAAAATGGTCAGAAAACGTCAATCCTTAACTGAATATCAAAATATCGGTTAGTAAAGTATACGAAACTATTTTTATAACCTAAGTCAGTCAGTCAGAATCATTTTTGACGAAATTACTGTTGTGTGATATTAAATTTACTAAATATTGATTAAACTATATAATTATATTTTGTAATTGCATTTTGCAATTAAGCAAGCCCGAGCGAATTAGGAATTATAATGTAATTTTGCTTAAATATATTTTCTCCTGAACCACTAATATTATTAATATAATATATAGTTTTAAATAAAGAAAATATCTTCACTATTTTTATAGGTAGGCCACAATTAATTTTCTACAAGAAGTAAGAACATATCTGTTTTTATAGAATGTTATTTTTAGGGAAAGACAAAAAAGACAACAAAGTGATATTGTTATTCAAATTTTTGAAAACCCAATTTGTATGTATATTTCAAAATGAACTGTGTTTTATTTATAATATTCGATTCTTCAATGGATATATTTAAAAGTTAAATGGGTTTTTAAAATACATTGAAAAGTATAAAATTATATTGACAGTGTTTATACGTGCTGAAAGTTCACAATAAAAATTCTGTTGTATCTGCCATTTCATCGAAAGAATCTATTCTTAAATTTCAATATAAGATATTAAATACAGACGTATGGCGTGTACATGAGATGTACATGTGTGTAATGAACATGTACTGCTTTAGCAAAATATGATAACAATTATGATATAATGTCAATCATAGCGTAACCAATACTAATAATTCACTTCACGAGAGAGCTAACTACTTAGCATTCTGTGGACCAACAATACTGACACAGGCATAATATATTATTGGTAGAGGAGCTGAGAGCCTGGACCTCGTGACCTTAGGGCTCTAAAACGCGTTAATGCTGGCCTTTAACATCCGAGCTCTATTGTCTACGTAATCAAATTCTATCAATTTGCGAGACACGCACGCACATCGCCTGTCTATCATCTATTCACATCACCATTGACTTATATTGATAAAAAGATATTACTTCTATTGGAATCCAAAAACATACACTAATGTAGCTATGTGTAAAGACTAATACGTTAAAAAGGTATTTTTTCCTGCATAAAGAGCAATCAGAACGGTACTTACAGTTGTGTTTCCATCCCAGAGTAAAAGCCAACCAACGACGTTTTAAACTTCTACAAGAAAAAAACCAGTAACTAATAAAAAACGGTCCTGTCGTCCTCTACCTATATCTAAATTGAACAAGTTTATTTTCTATGATTATTTCTACTATAAATAAGTACATGATTATATATAATAGTACAATTTTAAAAAATAAACATCCTTTTTGTATTTCATACTTTATGTACTACATCAGCCAGGTTACAACCTTAAGCAATTACTCGTATTTAAAGTAAGTACTTTGTTTTTTTACGGCAGAGTTCATTTATCAATATGCAATGTTATGATTGCGTCACCAAGTTTTCTCACGTGCGTTTGTTGACTTGGGCATGACATCTAAGAAGGTGAGGACCAAAATTTGCTAAGTTTAGCAGATTTTATATTGTTTCCTATATCTTATAAGAAAATAATGATTAATTTTTTATATAAATGCACCTACGATCCTTGCTGAAAAAAATGAAATATTTCATTTTTTCACTTTTAAAATTTTATTTCTTTTCTCTGGAAATTTGGTAAGTGGGAAATGGAACGAAGTGTCTTAACACTGGGTTCCTAAGTTCCTATTGCCGACCCTGCCATGACCGAATACAGCGCGAAACAATAGTATTTGTATTATTTTGTATATTTTGGTCAATATATTATAACATAATATTTCTTAGGTGACTATGTAAATATAGAAAGAACTATGTGATTCCATTTCCTTTTACATCTATTTACTGACTACGTTCCTTCGGCCTGCCTCGTTATATGCGGAATACACATAAAAATAAAATATTAATTATGTACTATGAGCTTTGAAGATATTTAAATATTATGCTTCATTTTATATAATATTTTTATTTAGTAGATAAATATAATCTTAAATACTTTTAAGCATTACTATTAGCAAATTACTATTAGCAAATAGGCTGAATATAAAATTATATATTTAAACCAATTTATACTACATATCATAATATGTACTTAAGTAGCCATTATTATGATAAGTCGACAGAAAAATAAAAAGAAAGAAAATATATAATTAATCATTATATTTATTGGGCAATATACTTTTTATTGTGTAAAAAATATTGTTATCTATTATTATCATTGCACTTTACAAATATAACATGTTATAATTAAAAAAAACAAAATGAGGTCTCTAGATAATAAACCTCTGGCGAGTTAATCGAGCGAGATAGAAAGTCCCCCGGCTAAGGTCATTAAAATGAAATTAGCTTTCATGTTGCCGCTACGCTCATGAAAGGAAAATTTTCATATAAACTGGATAAGTAACAATAACAGACCTTGCTCTTAGTTACCGTAATGCGGTTAAAGAATTTTCTTAATGATGCTTTTGCACGAACACTAACTTTTGTTTGAGAACTACAGTTCAAAAAGCACAGAAAACGTATTGTGGGTAGTTTTATTGTGGAACAATTTATATTTCATTTCGTACAAACGTTTTCAAAGTAGAATTAATTTTAGTTGCCTAATAGTTTGATTATAATTATTTTTGATCATCAAATTATTATTGTGAAGTAAATTTTCTTCGTGTAAGTAATTCGGGGCCTGTCGTGGCGCAGCGGCATAAGCGTGCGACTGTAACCGACAGGTTCTGGGTTCGATCCCTGGTGGAGGAAATGAAATACTTAATATTTTCAATTTAAATATTGAATGTTTCATTTATTGTCGTTCTGGTAATAAGGCAAAGCGCGGCGTTGAATTCCGCCACTCAACACGCAATGCCTCAGATTCGGCAGAAAGTGGGGAACGAAATTTAAACGGAGTGTCTTAACACTAGGTTCCCGGGTTCCCTCTGCCTACCCTGCTTCGTGCGGGATACGGCGTGATCTGAGAGAGAGAGAGAGAGTGTAAGCAATTTCATTTAAACAAACCATGTTCTTATACCAGTGGTTCAACCACATAAATGACCTATCATAACGTTTAGTAATTAAATTATTATAGTCAATTATTTTCAAAAACTATAGTAAAATAAACGCAATAATTCATAAAACGTAGGGCTTTCAGATCACGTTAGCATTCATAACGTGCAGTTCTCTTTTCTTGTCTTGATTATTTCTTTGGACGGCTTCCAATTTGAATGAAGGGGAATTTGATAGTCAAATTTTATGTCTTTATTCATATTTCTTTTATAATATTATAAATGCGAGGATGTCGAGGTTTCTTCAATGTTGACTTGGAAATGGCAGTGATTATAATAAAAGACTCCCGAAGTAATGGTAAACACTTGTATATATTAAATGTCTTACAAAAAGACATGTCCCGTTGAGTTTCTTTCGCCGGTTCTTCTCAGGTCTAAGGCAGTAACTTTAGTAAACTGGTGATAAATTATTTGACGTTCAAAAAATGAAGCTTGTAACTTTTTATTTTGAATAAAAGATATTTGAATTTGAATTTGAATTTGAATTAACAAGTACATAACAAACTAAGTAAAATAAGTAATGAAATGATATTAATATTTTTTTATAAAAAAATACAATTGAAATTTTAAATTGAGGCTAATGTGTTGTGTGTAGATAACATAAGACTCCGCTTGGGCACAAGCGTGCGATTGTAATCTCGACAGTTGTGGGTCCGATCCCCATTCGAAAAAATGAAAAAAATAATACTTTTATTAATTTCCTCTTGTCTCAAGGCAAAGCGTGCCGTTGAGTTCCACCACTCAACGTACAGTGACTTAAATTCGGTTAGAAACTACAGAATTAATGTCATACGGCAAACATCCGGGCTTGGGACCGATCCCAAGACCCAGGGATATTCTAAGCGATGATGCTGACCCCATCAATAAAGCGATCGAAGCGAGATATGTAGGTAGGGCTGTTGCACACACACACGCTACATACACCGTGGCCACGAGGTCCCAGTTTTTCTGTGGCCCAAATCCCGCCTAGGAGCGAGAGGAGCCCGCAATTAAAATTCCAAAAGGGCATCAAGAGCCCTACCCAGCAGGCCTAGCTCGGACTGAGCGAAGCAACATCCCCCACTACAAACGGTGAACGTAAGTCGCGGTCTGAGTCATACAGGAGACGCCCTTGCAACACTGTGATCTTATTTGTTGGTGCTTTCGATGGTGCCATATCTAAGGTCAGAGCTCTTTAAGCTCGGCCTCCCAAAGCCCGGTGACGCTGTAGAGGCCATTAGGGCCAACAGCATACTACACATCCGAAAAATTAAAAAAAAAACGAGGGCAGAAAGAATACGTTGTAATGAGAATGAAGTGTCTTAATATACCCTTTGAATATTGTTCCATGTATGGGAAACAACGTCAAGCTGATAAGTATAAAATGCTTATAAAAAGCGTATATTGTGTATACCTCATCTGAACAAAAAGATTTCGAATTGACAAGCAATTATTGCTTAGAATATGTGAGATGAAAATATTTTATTAAAATCATGAAATATTTTTGTGATAACTATACCTCCTAACCCGTCTACACTACTCTGTTAACCTCTTGAATGTAATTTGTTATAAGTAGTATTGCTTATAAACAAGCCTTTAAATTTTTCCGAGAACACCGACGTTAAATATTGAAATTATTTCATATACTTATATTTGTTCATATAGTATCAAAAATATAGAATAAAACGACGAATATTACGAGTAAATCAACAATTTTCCTGCGACTATATTAAAATAAAGAACCCACATTTCAACAAAAGTATAGGTACTTATCTAACTTGGCACATAAAATTCTTATACTTTTTGTTCAAACTTCTTTAATTTCCGCATATAAATGGAATGTTAAGGTTTGTTCGTATTTTACATAAAGTTTTTAAAGAAATCATATTTTTTTTAATTTCTATTTAGAAAGTTTTTTGTATTATTTTAGAACATAATTATAAATGTGTGTTTTGAGTCTGATAGGCTGAGTATTTAACAATTTAACTTAACTTAGCTTCAAGCCATATTCCCAGCGGGGTAGGCAGAATGGAACACCAAACGCTATAGTCTCGGCATACCTCCTTCGCCTCTTCCGCTCTGCCCCTCCCCCTCTTACCACTAACAATGTTTAACAGCAGATGTGCTTATTACTGTGACATCAGTTGTACTCGTATACAACAACAAAATATTTCATATGTACAATTTGTTTCATTTTCTTCCAGCTTGACACTAATTCCCGCACGTGGGAGCCTACTGGTAGTAGGTACACTGCGTTCCCTTTGAGACACATCTACTCCACGCTTTTTGTGTTTAAATTTTCTTAAACTAAGTAAGGGGTTTTAAAATAATATAAAAATAATTTCTTTTAACTTATTTAATTATCAATGTGTGCACAATTAACAAGTAGCTTTAAATATGCTATTTATACATTTCATTCTAAGACGAATTAATTGATTACAATAGTTTTACAAAAGCATATTTCATGTTTTTATTCAGAAAATTTGGTTTATCGGTATTTAATACATAAAACGCGATTATTATATATTTGAAAATATTACATATAAAAAAAAAACAACTACTTAATACATAATATAACGTCTATTTATTACAGTTGATAAAAATTATGTACTCGAATTTATATTTATAGTAAGTATTATATATAATACGAAATAAAGTATGATTTTTTTTTATTTTTATATAATTTTCGTACACTTATAAAAAAACAGTTTTGATATAAAATAGACAACAAAAAAAACTTGATTTTGTGAAGCTAAAATTAAAAAACAAAAACACCAAAGATTTTTTTATATTTAATGTGTAACATATGGTACGAGAGGTAACAACAGTACCAATTCATTTGCCCACACCTATTGAATAGCTATCGAAACAAACACCAAAAGATCAATATATTCGATTTCATTGAAATTCGATTACATAAACATCTTTTAAAGTACTTTATATCGGATAAAAATGCTATTAAGATAATATTTACAGACCTAGAAAGTATAACGTAAATAGTAAGTAAAACTATACTTAAGTCTACTCGTAACGTGGAAGCACACAGAAATAATTATAGATATTCAATTAATTATAATTACATTTTATACATTTTTATAAAATAAATTGAGATACAAGGAAAACTACGGGAAAATTGTTCCAAGGTACACATTCTTTTGGCGTTTGCCGGTTTTGATAGAACTTTGTAATTTATATATTATATAAAATATGAACGTACCCAACACTATTACGATACGAACTTACCCTAAGTAATGTAATAATACAAATAAATTTCATATTCATATTGTATGAAGGTTCGTATTAAATTTAAGATAAACACGCTATGAAATGTATCAGATATCTCCGGATAATGTTAAATGTCAGCGAATTACATTTTCTGTTTACAATTAGCAAGATTCAATTAATTCAATTTAAATACAAACGTTATAACAACGATCTCGACAGAATGGTGTAGGTACTCATTTATAGAAGATAAAGTCATTAATTCAAATCTGATGAAATTATGTTAAATATTTATCATACAATTTGACAAATCCTTTTACATAAATTAATATTTGGTTTCTGCGAATTCTAACTTAGCATCGGGTTTCATTTTCGTGAGCCACTTGATCTGTAAGTAAATAATATGACTTAATTATCTTCAGTAGTGGCAAACGTCTCTATTTGCCCCAGTAGCCACAGTAAAACGTATTTTCTTATGACTAACATTTACATTTCTCTTAAGATTTGGTATTAAATAAACCCTTGTTTAAGGTCAAAAGCTAGAATGCTTAAGGCGATAATATAAATATAATTATCCACATAGAAATATACGTAAAATGGTTTTATTCTAAACAAGTTCCATCAACAGATTGTTACAGCAACATCTATAAATAAAAGCTAAAGAAAGAAAATTTCTTCTAAAATGTAGCAACGTTGCAGGTCAACCCAAAACTCACTTGGAATGAATAATTTATTGTCAATCTTTGACCTTATCTTCTTGGATCCGTACCTTTTATGCTGGTCCTTTGTTGGCTATAATGAAGATATGTCTCATGGCCTACCATTGCTATACACATATAATACAAGTGACAGTTAATTTGTAAGTTTGTTCACGTTATAGGAATACATGAGCCTTCAAAACACTTTAGGCCCGGTTCACATGTGCCTCGAAATCCGCCACAGTCTTCACCGAGCGTTCTTGCACACACTTTACAGCATCTAGAAGAAAAATGTAAATTTTACTATTTAAACTTTTATTAAACTTTTATTCATTTTTTTTTATTTATTTTGAAATATTAATTATTTGAGGCACGGCAGCGTGTGACTGCAATTGGGACGTTAGTGGGTTTGAACCTCACTCGTGAGAATGAATTATATTCATTTCTATGTTCTGGAAACAAAATAAAGCACGACTTTGAGTTTCGCCACTCAACGGTGAATGTCTCTGAAATTGGGTGATCCTTGTATTAATACGAACTTTCCTCTGCTTCCCATCCTGCTGTATGTGTGATACAAAAAAGAACTAATAATTATATTAAATGTTTTTCAGAGTACCGTTAAAGAGAGACATAAAATAGGCATTTTTATTAGCTATATACTTTGAAAGTAATGAATGGAGATATTGGATGTGTACAAAAAAAAACTTATGAAGGTTAAACATATAAACCTAACATAAATCATTAAAAGTAATGAGTGTCAACGATATATACACATATACACACATGTAGAGACAGCTTGATTATATAAAATATTTTTTTAGTATAAAAATATTAGCTAACACATTCATATAAACATATTTCTTTATTATTTTTACTAATTTCTATTTGGGAGTGCTGGCATTTGTCCATTAGCTGAACATTATTTGTGATAAGACACAGTCAATAATTTATTTCCCATAATTATTTTTTAAGAATTCGTCCTTATTATCTTTAAAGATCTTATTAAAAGAGGTATTCAAAGTAAAAAAAAAACTCTGAAGAAAGTCGTTTAAAAATAACAAGTTCTACTGACTACGTAATTTCATTAGTTCCAACTTTATTTTGAAGTTCACGAGAAACTTTGCTTAAATGGCTTGCTCTATGCCCGGAAACTAATAACAAAAACTTTGGAAAATATCTGTATAAGTAGCTGCTTCCTATATCGTTTGCATAAAATATTAATATTGGCATAGAAAAGTATAACGTTAAGATTATCCTTGGATTATATTATAAAAGTGCATGTCGAGTTTTGTTGAAATAAACAAGTTTTATCTGCTTTAATATTTTTACTCTAATCTCTTATCTCACATTACGTAATAGAAATGTGTAAATAAATGTATATTTATTTTATTCATATTAAGATATGTTTTACATTTTTAAACAAATTGTTATAAAAAGTACATTAACTAATTCTACCGACGGCGTGACAAGAGCTACAGATGGCTTGGACTCTTGTCTTGTTTTGTACTTGTACTCATACTCAGCTTCACGGTGTATGCCGCGGCATACACCGTGAAGCTGAGTATGAGTATGACAAGCTGAGCATGACAAGGTAGGCAGAGGGAACTTGGGAACCTAGCGTTAAGACACTCCGTTCCACTTTCGTTCCCCACTTTTCGCTGAATTTGAGGCATTTCGTGCCGTTTCGTTTCTGCTTCGTTCGTTTCGTTTTATTTTTTGTGTATTATTAAATAGCTAATAAATATTAATTATGTGTAAAATAAACCCAAATGTTGTGTAAAGAGTATTTATTTACAGTGAGTCTGTGAATAAATATTATTTACACAACATTTGGGTTGCTTTTTGTCAGATACATATTTTTTAAAGTAATAATACACAGAAGCAAGTAATCCGTCGGCAGCGTCTTGTGGTATAAAGATCAAAGAAATATATTTATTAATAAATGTACTGACGGTGTCTAGAGAAATCGTTCTAATTTTTTATAACTTTACAAAAATTTTAAATCTTTGCTATATTGAAACATTTCTCAGCATCGATTGATTTTAAGGCGAATATAACAAAAATTCAAAGCCTTGAAAAACTTTTCGCTTGTTTAGATCACATGATATTTTTTTATTTTATGGATTTTTATTGAAAAGTACATCTGCTTATAATATAAACAGAGATTATTTCTATATAATAAACATGTTACATTGTCTCTTTTAAATAACTGTTTGTAACTATAGCGCTGACGTTTCACTTTCTTTTACAGACTTTAACGGCGACATATTATCTAATTCACTCTATCCATACGAGTACATATGCTAGCCAATATATGAGTTATAGCCGGTTAACTTTTACTCACCTGCATGGATCCCACACAACGATGCCCAGTCCAGGGCAACCACTTGGCTCTAATGCCTCACATTCCGTAGGATTGCACACACAGTCCCATCCCCGTATCGCCCCCGCCACCACTACCAATGTCATCATCGCCAACCACCTGCTCATACTGTTCACATCACATAATCGATTGCACTTTATACTGCCCTTGGTTCACCAATTTGCACATTCTGTAACAAAATTAGTAGTATATTATTATAGGCTTACATGCGAGAAAGTATACATTTAGGAAGGACATTTAGATTATCAGTTATCCATTATTATGATAGTTACTTTATTTTCACCTTAATCATGCGTAAGAAACTGAAAGAACTTTATGATAACGATTCATGTAAAGCCATATTATTTGACCACTGGATACCAGTCACCTTAAAGTAATGTAAAAAAATCTTAATCCACAACTTTTGTGCAAAGTCAACCTGCTCCTTGTTACGTCACGATATAATTGTAATATGTTGGATATTGGTCGATTTTATTGATATAAATGTAGGAAAATAAATGGCGTCATACTACAATAACATCTATTCAAAATTCCTTTTTAAAGCAAAATTAGTGATCTTTCTCTTTAAATAGAATAATATTACAGTGCTAAGCACTTCCTACGTACCCTAAGTATAAATCGTAAGTATTATAGCGCTAGTGTTTGTTGCTCCACTTGAACTAATTTGTAATCAGCGCACGAATTACAATTATGCTGAAAACTTGCCAAGTTAAATGCAGGCTTTGCATTCATGAAGTCGCTTGAATAATAAATTCTATAAGTACATTTCCATGTTTTTAGTCTATTTGCACTGCTTGATGAAAGTTTACTGTAAGATATTCAAATAAAGTGACCAATCATTTATTTTTATATAAGTGATTGGTAACTTGTTTATATAAATAAACAAAAATATAAAAAAAAAACTAAAGTGATTGGTCACTGATTGATATAAATCAACAATTCATGTCGTAGCGCAGGGTCACAAGCATGTGACTGTAAAGGTGACAGGTTGCAGGTTTAAGCCTCACTCGAGGAAATGAAATCTTTATTATTTTCAACTTAAATATCTAATATCTTCATTTCTTCACTCTGGTAAAAAGGCATAGGGCGGCGTTGGGTTCCGCCAATCAACACGCTATTCCTCAAATTTGGCGGAAAGCGGGGAAAGGAACGATGTGTCTTAACACTAGGTTCCCTAGTTCACTCTGCCTATCCTGCCATGTGTGGGATAAAGCGTGAAACTGAAAAAGTTAACTTTATGAAATGATCACTGTATATTTAAATATTCTTCTTCTTGAAATTATATTAGTCAAACGTCTAAATATACGATCAATTTAAACAATAACATCAACTCTGTATAATAAAAACGAACGCAATATTTATTATTAACCCAATTTATTTCCAAATACGCCTTACTGTATACGTCTATATATTCTTATAAAGACGTATACCTCTTATTATTTCCTGAAACCTTTGCCATTTTGTTCGAAATGTGTGCTTAATGAGTAGCTTTTGATGTACAATGGATTTTTTTTATATTAGGCATAACGTATTCCAGAGAGTATTATTGTCTTATTTCTTTCATTCTTGCTATATCAAAAATATCATAATATTATTTTCTTAATAATTTATTACAACGTGTTTTTGTTCACATATATAACGTATCTTCCGAAATTGAAATGTGTACATAGATTGACATTATACAATATTTTTAGGTAAAACAATTTACTATAAAGAACCAATAACAGACGATTCGTTATTTTTTTCTTCAACTCAAATTATGAATTTAGAAGTTATTTATTAATTTATGATAATATGAATAGTAACTCAGTGTAAGTAAATAGTTATATAATATAAGAAATCTATTTTTTGTACTCAGCTTCACGCTGTATCCCGTGCATGGCAGGGTAGGCAGAGGGAAACTTGAGAATCTAGTGTTACGACACTCCGTTCCACACTTTCCGCCGGAAACCCACACTTGAGGCATTGCGTGTTGATTGGCGGATCTCAACGCCGCGTTTTTGCCTTGTACCAGAGCTAAGAAACGAAAACATCAAATAATTAAATTGAAAATATTAAATAATTAATTTGCTCGAGTGGGGAACGAACCCACAACCTGTCGGTTACAGTCACACGCTTGAGCCGCTGCGCCACGACAGACCTCAATATAAGATCTAATTTTTGTGGAACGTCAATATTAATTACAATAATTTCATAGATTACAATGTCGGCCGCAGTCTTAAAAAGTCTTAAATTTTTTTTAGCCTCCTGCACATAACAGGTTAGGTAGGAAACACTACTGGGAACTTAGCGCTACGAAACTCCGCTCAGATCACGAGGTGGAAATCGAAGTGACAATCGTCGCGTTTTCAGTTACGCCCTTTTACCACCAGACCACAACGGCCTCAAACTCACCCTTGTGCACCGGGTCACGACGGTCACATAATTTTCATATTTCATATAAAAGACAAGTGGTTTAGAACATAGTAATATTAAATTATAAGATTTCTATGTAACAACCTGTACTGTACAAAGCAGGCGATTCTTGAATAATAATTAATTTTTAAACTTTTTAATAGAAAATAAATAGAATCATGAACAATATTCAATTACATAGATATTCAATTATATGTGTACTATATGTTACAATTGATACAAATTATCGGTCACGTAGGAAGCACCGTACACCTGGAAGCACAGATGTTAACTCAATTGCACACAATCAGAACCGTTGCAAACATCAGTAGCAGCACGCAGGCTCACGTCGAGTAATTACGTTACATTGTACTCCGATGGGACATTGCTACGTATATTAAGCAATTTGTATATTGCAATCGTATTTGCTTTGATGCTGTCACTGTGAATATAATTTAAAATTGTATGTATATATATTGAGTTGCTGATAGAGGCCGTAATGGCACGTGGTGCCGTATGTCGGTTCGATTCCTTTTTGGGAAAATGATTACGTAGGAACCTATTATCTTGATCTTATATATATTCTACAAAGGGCATAAGCTTCACTATAAGTAGGGAACAGCTTCACGCTGCATCCTGCACGAGGCAGGGTAGGCAGAGGGAACCCGGGAACCTAGTGTTAAGACACTCCGTTTCCACTTCCGTCCCCCCTCTTTCCGCCGAATTTGAGGCATTGCGTGTTGAGTGGCGGTACTTAACGCCGCACTTTGCCTTATTACCAGAGCGAAGAAATGAAACATTAAATATTTAAATTGACTATTGACAGGCCTAGGAAACGTAGTTAATAAAAACGGATACTAAAATAGTATTGAAAATTCTTGTACTTCTAAATATGTACTATGTTCCCTTTCTTTGCTGTTACTTTATTTTCTTTGACATCTAAACTATATATGTACTTATATAAAGGAAATGAAAATATTCAATATATGAGTAAAGATTGCAACTACAACTTATCAAGTAACCAGTCGCAAGCTTGTGCCCCTCTATTGATAAAAATAAATCAAACACAAATTTTGATATTAATGATCCCTCAAAGCATTAGGTATAATAATAATCCGATTATCAAGAATCAATATTACTGATTCAAATTATATTCCATAGAAACAACTTCAATGCTGTTGTGTATAGAATATTATTGTGGTTAATCTTTGTATTGTATAAGTAAATTTTATATTAAAGAAAAGCTATGAAAAGGTTTTAAAAAGAATTAAACATTATTTTATAGCTTATCTTTCTAAATTATTCGTCTTAAGGTAGGTGATACTAAAATAAACAAAAGAATACGAACAAAAAACGAACTCAGGTCGTCTTTGCTCTCATCTGATTTTTCTTCTCCTTTTCTTTTCAGTCAACCTTTTCGATTAATTCAAATCAACAGTATATTAGCGTCCTTGCCAATAACACCTTATTTACATGGAATTTAAATATATGTCTAGACAGACTAGAAGTATATCTAGACTTCAACAAAGACTAAATGATATAAAATTATATTTCAATTACTTTAGATTTAAAATAATAGTAAAATAATACGTAATATTATTGACACTTACACATATACCTATTTAAAACTCGTTATTTTGAAGCCGCTGCCAACAGGGTTAAAAAAATGTTTTATGTTTAATTGTTTTCTTTTCATGATATTGTTTTTTGCCCATCCTCGATTGCTGTGACAATTTAGAAACACTTAGTTTAATATTCTTGTTACAAAATTTTGAAGAATAGTAATATTTCATTGAACACATAGGTTAAATGAAATATTACAATTACTCTACATTTAATAGTATTTCAGTATCGACAAATAATTATGGTACAAATTCAGATATGGAGGTGATGAAACGTTTTTATAATTGTTATAAATAAACGAAATTTATTATTAACACATTTTTGAGTTGTATAAGAAACAATAATTCTATCATGAACACATAACGACATTTAAAACGATTTTAAAAAGTTTTTCAGTAACGTTTTTTTTTAAACCCTCCAAATATTAACTTTGATATCTTATCATTTCATTTGCGACCTCTTTGCCAATTTGAGAACATCCCTATAACTTTTCTGAAGGTTATCGTGATAATGGAAAAAGAAATCGGTTAAAAATATATAATTTAATTTTTAACAAGATACGTATATATATATATATATATATATATATATATATATATATATATATATATATATATATATATATATATATATATATATATATATATATATATATATATATATATATATATATATATATATATATATATATATATATATATATATATATATATATATATATATATATATATATATACGTATATATATTGTATTTGACATACGTATGTACATACGAGTATCACGTCATTACCTTCATTTCATTCACATACAAATGATTAATCTCGTAACTTAATTGGATTCAATACTATCCCATAGAACAAGATAAATACGACTGCGGAGATAATACTGCGACGAGAATCTGACCTGAACAATACTAAATCCAATTTCAGTAATAAGTACCCTATTGAGACACACGATCTAGTAAATGATGCCTTCGTAATTTGCGAATGGGCGTTCGATAAACTATTATCGAAGTGTATTCCCACCTTATCATGTCATGATCCATACATTTACTATTATATTAACGATCTATATTAGATGGTATTATGTGGTAGTTGGGACATCTGCCCTAAATTTTCTTGTTACTATACTAGAATAAATTGCGAATTGAAGCTAATATTTCTACTATGCAAAAATTGTGATAATTAGGCAGGGCAAAAAATATATATCCCACCTAATCTATTAATATTATAAATATTTAAAGTTTTCTTTTCTTCGCTCTGGTTAAAGGCAAAACGCGGCGTTGACCTCCGCCCCTCAACACGTAATGCCTCAAATGCGGCGGAAAGTGGGGAACGGAAGTGAGACGGAGTGTCTTAACACTAGGTTCCTAAGTTCCCTCTGCCCACCCTGCCATGTCGCGGGATACAGCGTAAAGCTGAGAGTGAGAGAGAGAGACTAATCTATTAATATAATTTTAGTTAGTGATTTAATTGGAAAAAGGCTTAATGTGTTTGACACTCCATTCATTGAGAAAAAAAAGAAATTATAATCAATTTAATGGTTTCGATATAGCCCATTGTCCCTGTGTTCAGAGTTACCTTAGTGATTTATATAGTTGTATGTCATACACAACTATTCGGGATTTCCATTTAACCACGCGGGCGAAGCCGCAAAATGTGTTATGTGATAGAGCGATCAAAAAGTTATTAGTTAATAGTGCTTTGGTCTACCGCAACTTAACAACGGAATAATGCTGGAGCTATTACATTTATTAATAATATGGTTTTGGCTTATTCTAACTAGATATACAATGTGTCATTCGATAGTTGTTGTTTTAAAATTTGTCGAAGGAAACTGATATACGAAAGTATTAAAATAAATTAATATATATACTATATTCGTTAAAAGATGCAACTAAAGGTTTTTTAAGTAAGCACTAAAATAAACTCAATTTACTTTCGAAATTAAATTTAATCCGACAAAGTACAAACTTTAAGCTTTTCTTTGATGTAATTGCACTGATACTTCAATTTTAAGATAGCTTCAGTTTATTCTAAATTAACAAGATAAAAAAATTAATAAGATAAAAAAATATTATTGTACACAATAAAGGTAGCGTAGATCTAAATTTAGTTATTAAATGTAAGTGCGTCGTATCTTATGGCTTTTTACTATTGTCAAAGTATGATTTTTTTTTAAATATCGTGATAAAAAAATGTTCCTGAAGAGATAAATTCAAACATATATACATATAGTGCATAGAAATGTTTTGTCAGATTTTTTCTTACCTAATTTATCAAAAGTAACCTCGTTTCGTTTATCAGCGTATACCGTTGGTCTCACTCTAACCTATTGGAAAACAAGGCGATCATTAATCGCTACGTCAGTCAGCGTAAAATCGCGATGCGTCCAGTATGATTATTAAAAGATTATACCTAAGTAGCTGGAAATTTGATCAGTATCGTTTTTCCACATCATCGATCTTACCCCAACATACTAATAACATAATCATTAAAACTTTCATTATGCAACAAAACCAATGCATCAATGTTTGTATCTTTTAATTGCATGTAAGTTGTATATTTTAATTTCGTGTTAACATTTTTTTATGCCGCAAGGAACCGTAGACCTAAATATTGAACATAATTTTTAGATTCATATCGTCAAACAATCTTGAGATAAAATAGTCTATACTACTTGAGATAAATAGTCTATACTATAGGCTACATAACCAAAAATTAGCTCATCGTGTCGCAAACCGATGCAATTCCCACTTAAAGGCAATAGGAATATGATGGCTAAAAAGAAACAAGAGAAAGTTTATTAAAATTAAAGCTTAAATGTTTTGAATAATAACATATAATTTATATAAATAATTATTTACTATGAATTATTTCAGTTGTGCATTTAAAAAACAAACGCTTGGCGAGTCTTATTTAAAATAAACTAATTGCTAAAAGGCCCACCTTGCGTATACGAGAAAACGGTATTTTACATAAACAGACGAGTGCAGATATTTCGCTTACAGTAAACTTAATATGAGAATTTTCATAATAGACTATACATATTTTTAAATTAAATAAACTATAGCTTTTACAGTATGAAAAGTAGTAACTTTTTATTATAGGTTAAAAATGTAATTTGAAAAATATATTTTGCATAATAATTTCTGAAAGAGGCCTGTCGTGGCGCAGCGTCACAAGCGTGTGACTGTAACCGACAGGTTCTGGGTTCGATCCTCAGTCGAGGAAATTAAATATTTAATATTTTCAATTTAAATATTTAATGTTTCATTTCTTCGCTCTGGTAATAAGGCAAAGCGGACGAAAGTGGAACAGAGTGTCTTAACACTAGGTTCCCGGGTTTTCTCTGCCTACCCTGCCTCGTGCAGGATACAGCGAAAAGCTGAAAATAAAATATTAATAATAATAATTCCAATTTAAATACGTAGAATATATTGCATATACGCAAGCAGATTAACACAGTGCGTCTATTGTATACAAAACTATAACAATTACTTACTATTAGCCAACCAAGAAGTTGGTACACGACGATCACGTATTTCAGTGTAATCGTACCAAGGAAACTGTTATGGAGTTTCTAGTTCGCTTGATCAACTAACTTATACAAAGGTCTGATATTATTTACAATGAACTCCGCCTATTATCCACACAATGGTTTTGGCAAATTGGTGATAGAGAAACTTGTTCCATAATAAATAGGCGTAATTTGTAAGCTCGAGCGTCGACCGCGTAAATTGACCTCGACGAATTTGATCAACTTCGTCCTACATTTAATTCATTAATTAATAGTTACTTTGTTAGAATTATAAACGCGTCTTGAACATAATTTACTTGTATTGTGAATAAGACAATAATTTAAATTCTCTTTGACTGACATTTTTAAAGTTTTTGTATATGTGGATTTTTTTTTTAACCAATATTCATATAATATGTATAAAAATAGAGAAAACATATTTCTATTTATTGAGAACAATGTAACATGATGATATATAACGAACGATAGAAATAACAAATAACTCTAATGCTTATGAAATATATTCTATATATTGAGAAACGTTAAATATTCCGCTACTCAGCATATACTACATAGATTGCCTCTGCCTACTCTAGCTATAAAATTTATTCTTCAAAATTGATAATTAAGTAAAGAATTCACGCACATCAATAGCTTTATAATTGCTGGTATATGTTACATAATCAAAGCATATAATCTAATAATACTACCTAATCACATATTATTAATGTTGTACCACGCGACGTTATGATTGACTTGCTCGTCTATGTATTAATTTGTAATAGCTAACTAGAATTAATGTACGTACATTAAAAAGCTTATTAGTTTAAGCATATCTTTAATAAAGCGTATAATTACTGAAATCATTGAAACACTATGATAAGCACAGTAGTATTAGTAGATTTTAATCCTGTATTGGGAAATGAGTACTTTTTTTTATGTACATACTTTGTAGCATTTTGCTAGTCAATATACGTCTAATACTAAGATCGCCCTTATTATACCTACTTATAAATTATATATGTATAAATAAAAATCAATTACATGAAACGTAGTGACGTATAAATATTATAAAGGTAATATGTTTTGTCAACTATAGAAAACTGTCCACAGGTGAAATTAGCTTGTTGCAGTCAATTGGATATTATAACTTTATATTTTTTGAGGCAAAGCGCGGCGTTGAGTTCCGCCACTCAACGCCGCACTCAACGGAGT
Organism: Eueides isabella; assembly: GCA_019049475.1. NCBI lineage: Eukaryota > Metazoa > Arthropoda > Insecta > Lepidoptera > Nymphalidae > Eueides > Eueides isabella. The sequence goes on from CM032387.1 coordinate 12,115,979, forward strand.
GTCATAACACTAGGTTTCACTTCCGTTCCCTCTGCTTACCCTGCCTAGTGCGGGATACAGCGTAAAGCTGAAAAAAAAGAATATATATATATATATATATATATATATATATATATATATATATATATATATATATATATATATATATATATATATATATATATATATATATATATATATATATATATATATATATATATATATATATATATATATATATATATATATATATATATATATATATATATTTATATCTTTTTTTATATCTAATCCATTTCTTTCTTTACCAATTCTAATTTAAACAAAATAAACAAAAATACAGCTTTGGAAAAAAAACAAAGTTTTACCTCGTTTTTACTATAATATTATGATATTCAAGAACCTTATTGAACAAAGAAGTTGTCTTAAATATACTCAGCAAGTACTTTCGCTGCAGTCTAGTAAGCAAGAAAGAGCACTTTGATTTATTGGCAAAATATATACGAATTATATTTTTACTTTAGAAAACTAGTCGCCTATAAACAGTGTTATTTAGACGGTTTTAATTATTTAAATTTAAACGATTAAAAACCTTAATCTGTGCTTGCCGTGTAGGGCCTTGTCATACCATCAGAGATTGAACAAAGGTAATTGCTTTTTCGCTTATGCGCGGATTCTTGTAACATGAAAACAATATTATGAATATAATCTCTTTACTACACCATAAAAGCTCTTTACTATACTATTCCTACTTAAGACAATATAAGTAACTTCGTGTATTTATTTTAAGATATAAGATTAGATCTTCATTCTTTAGCTGCAGCATTCACGCTGTATCCTGCACATGGCAGGCAGAGGGAACTTAGGAACCTGGTGTTAAGACACTTTATTCTATTACCCATTTGTTCAAATTTAAAGCACTGCGTGTTAAGTGACGTAGCTCAACGCCCATTCTTTGCTTTATTATCAGAGTTAATAAATGAAAATATAATATTAAACACATCCTAAATATTTTTCCACTAACTAACTCAGCGTCACATTGTATGTCGCGCGGTAGGCAAAGGGAACTTGGGAACCTAGTGTTAAGACACTCCGTTTCACTTCCGTTCCCCACTTTCCGCCGAATTTGAGGCATTGCGTGCAGAACTCAATGTTGCGTTTTACTTTGTACCAGAGCGAAGAAATGAAAAGAATTAATATTTTAACTAAAGATAATCAATATTTCATTTCTATGAGTGGGGATTGAACCCACAACCTGTCGGTTACAGTCACACGCTTGTACCGCTGCACCACGACAGGCCTGAGATAAAAATATGTTTTATTAAAGAGTAGTAGGCTAGTAAGATAAATGATAACGCCATCGCTGGTATATATATATATATATATATATATATATATATATATATATATATATATATATATATATATATATATATATATATTATATATATATATATATATATATATATATATATATATATATATATATATATATATATATATATATATATATATATATATATATATATATATATATATATATATATATATATATATATATATATATATATATATATATATATATATATATATATATATATATATATATCTACTTTTAGGTCAACTTTTAAGATATTGCTGTTGTAGTTACGACTTTCCCGATTGAAATTCAAAGTCATAACCATCATGTTTCATTCAGATTACCGCTGAAACAAAACGAATAATAGTACAAATATTTATTTAAATATTAACACAAAAACACACTACAACAAAGGAATAGAAGTGAAAATTGCCATTAATATCATACCACCTTCACCCACATTATTTGATTGCACTTTAACAATCATTATATGACTACAATATATACTGTGTAATTCACTCCCACAGTATTATTGTGTTCCCACAATTGAAAACATTGAAAAAGATTGCCTATAAAACCGCCACGATTTGTTGGGCGATAAACCGTTACTTAACGATCCTGTTTACGATATCCTTTAAACACATTAGAAAAAGCAAACAGTCGCATAATATTCTGTTTTATATCACATGTATTCAATATGTTTTATTTTAGTACAAAGTTATGCCGTCCATTTTACAACATTGGCCCAAGTGTCTTCTTTCTTCATTCTAGGGCCTCTTTGAATAGGCTGTGCTATGTGAGAAAAAGATTCATAAAATATATTGAGTATTAAAAAGATGACAACAGAGTCAGATATGACTATTTTCTCTACATGGATTAATTTTTTTTTAAGTATATTAATTAATAATTAAGAACGTCCGACGTCAACAGATCTAAAAAGTTAAGGCGCAACTAGAAAAAAGCTTATAACTGTTACAAAGCTGAATCTTTGTTTGAGTCATGCATTTTTAAATCACTCCATTCTATTACACTCTCTTGTCCAAATTTAAAGCATTGCTTGTTGAGTGACGTAGCTCAACGCCGTACTTTGCTTTATTGTCAAAGTTAATACAAGAAAATATAATACTAAAAACATACTAAATATATTTCCACTCACTCACTCTCTCAGCTTCACATTGTATTTTGCATGGTAGGCAGAGGGATTTGGGAACCTACTGTTAAGACACTCTGTTACACGTCCGCTCCCCACTTTCTGCCGAATTTGAGGCATTGCGTGTTGAGTGGCGGAACTCAACGCTGCGTTTTGTACCAGAGCGAAGAAATGAAAACATTAAATATAAAAATTGAAAATATTAAATATTTCATTTTCTCTAGTGGGGATCGAACCCACAATCTGTCGGTTACATACACACACACACTTGTGCCGCTGCCCTACGATTTTTGACTTAATCAAATACAAAAAACTGAATTAAAGTCGGTTAACCCGTTTGACAATTACGACGCTACAGAGAGAAATACAGACTCAAATATATACAGATACACATATCAAATTTACAACATCTCTGTTTTCATCGCTAGTTAACGAGCAACTACTTCGAATATAATAATTCAGTTAATTTGTTTTATAGCTCTTACTTTACTTAATTAGACTGCTGCACTTTAAGTACATTCGTTAAGGATTTCGTTGGTAAGCGTTTAATATTTTGGCGTTCTTTTTATTTATTATAAATATTTTAATTTATTGTCGACTTGTATAAATTTATTATTTTCATTGATTCCGTTAACTAGGCGTTAACTAGGCGTTAACGGCGTTGAGTTGCGCTATTCACGAAATTAAACGGCAACGGAACATTTCGTGAAATTAGACTTCCTCTGTCCACCCTGCTGAAGTGAAGCTGTTAGTTGGACTTCTTTTATTCACATCAATGAACCCAAAAAGGTAAAAAGACATTTATAGAACAAACATACTTGTCTCGCTAATCCGATAACATGTAAATACTACACCACAAAGTGTTAGAGTATTTTATATGTTTATGCTAATATATGACATCGGTCAGCAACTGTTACCCGACGAGCGTTGCCCACAGCCATTTGAATTACGTTAGCTCTTGAATATTTATCGTAAGGGTAATTGAAATTTGGGTACTCAGACGAACTGGTAGCAGAGTGACCCTAAATATTACATACGGTTTGGCGAACTATCTATCTATTGGCTACTTTGGTTTACTGGCTGGGTCAATGTTTAGAATTCTAGTTCGAGCAAATATACCGATACTGAAAATTTCTGTAGACGCTATCACGGAACAAATATTATTTGGATACGATTAAACGAATATTTTCAGAGATTATGACAATAGTTGAGGCTTATCGTGACGTGGGAGCACAAGTTTTCGAAAATAAATGTTGTGGGTTTAAACCCAATTCGAGGAAATTAAATATTTCATATTTTCGTCACATCGCTGTGGTTACAAGGCAAAGCTCAGCATTGTTTCCGACACTCAACACGCTATTTCAAATTAACAAACGGAACGTCACAAAGTGTCTTAACAATGGGTTCCCTCCATGCATTACCCTGTCATGTACTACTTACTTACTTACGCTATATCCCTAGCGGGGTAGGCAGGGAGAACGGAGCGCCAAACGCTACGGTCTCGGCATACCTCTTTCGCCTCGTCCACTGTCATCAACCTCTTCATACATGCCCTCCGGGGGGTCCTCATGCTTTTTACGTGACCTTCCTCCAGTATCGTCGATACTGTGTTTTCGAAGGTCAACCGAGGTCTCCCCCTCCCTCTCTTACCACTCACTTTTCCTTCATAAATCTTTTTTACCATTCTTTCTTCACTCATTCGCTCGACGTGCCCAAACCACCTGAGCACGTTCTTCTTCATTCTCACTGTGACATACACGTTAGTACCTGCCATTCTGTGTATTTCTTCATTGGATATGCGATCAGATAAACTGACTCCGCATATCTGACGAAGAGATCGCATCTCTACAGCAATCATCTTTCTTACATTCTTCTTTTGTAATACCCACGTTTCGCTGCCGTATAACAGTGTCGATACCAACACTGCATTGTGTACGGCAAAACGCGCAGCTATGCTGACGTTTCGCCGTCTCAACAATGCAGCCAAGGCACCGTTAACTCTGTTACCGGCAGCAATACGCCTTTCCACATCCATTTCTTATCTTCCGTCTCTGCTAAACATACTTCCCAGATATACTACCTCATTCACTAATTCTAATATTTACACTGACCTTGCAAACTGTTCTTTCTTCATTTCTTTCAAATATAATTTAAGAGAATATAATTTTTATTTTTTTGTCATGTGCTAAAAAATTAAAAATTATATTCTCTTAAATAAAATATATAAGTATTCAACAAAGACTTAATACTTTATTCAACTTTATACGATTAATTAATAACATTAAGCTATTAAGCCTACTACTTCAGATTTAAATCTTTTATATATTTACGTGTATTGATTAATAAAGTATAAAACTAATCTCTCTAAGGTCTGACGTGGTGCGCAATGCGGCATCGTGGGTTCAATTCTCACTCGACAAAATTAAAAAAATGTTATTTTCAAATTATTTTATGTTTTAATTTCATCACTCTGGTAACAAGGCAAAGGCGTTGAGTTCCGCCACTTAACACGGAATGCTGCAAATTAGGCGGAAAGTGAGTAACGGCATGGAGTGTCTTGACATTAGGTGCCCAAGTTCCTTCTGCCTACTCTGCCAAGTGCGGAATACAGTGTGAAGCTGAAAAAAAAGTAATAGTCAGCTTTGCCTTTACTAATATTATAAAATTAAAAAATATTTGATTAAACGCGCTTTGTTTGTATTGGAAAGGCTCGCGGTTTGAAAAGGCTTTCTTTGTTAGATACTTAATTCGAGAAAGGCTTCAGCCTAATAAAGCCTTCAAGCTTTATTACATTACGTTAATCGTTTCGATGTAATCCACTGTACTTACGGTCAGGTCCCATACAAAAAACCAGTACCTATTTTTAATTCAACAAGGTCGTGCAGCGTAGGTAAATATACTCGTATATATAATATATTGCAATACTATGAGGCTATGAAATCATGACATACATACATACATACATACATACATAGCTTCAAGCTGTATCCCGCACGAAGCAGGGTAGGCAGAGGAAACCCGGGAACTTAGAGTTAAGACACTCCGTTCCACTTCCGTTCTTTACTTTCCGCCGAATTTAAAGCATTGTGTGTTGAGTGGCGGAACTCAACGCCGCGCTTTGCCTTATTACCAGAGCAAAGAAATGAAACATTAAATATTTAAATTGAATATATTAAATATTTCATTTCCTCGACTGGCGAACTCAGAACCTGTCGAACTCGACGATCGAACTCAGAACCACTCAGAAACACCGGTTAAAGTCACACTCTTTTGCCGCAGCGCCACGACAGGCCTCTGTGAATGAAATCATGACAATTAAAGCTCAAAACTTTTCATTTCAACGGACTAAAGTTCATGATTCAATTTTTTTCCAATAAGCTTTGGGCGAACTTGTCTGATTTATGTTTGAAACTATAAATCATCGATCCAGTTTGTTTTCCCATCTCGCGTATTATGTTTTTATCGTAAATTGAATTATATTGACGCATAAATCGTAGTTAAGTTAATAAAAGGAAAACGACGTAATGATTTTGTTGTAAATAAATTTGCATATAAAATATCTATAATATAATTTTGTTTTAAACAAATGATTTAATAATTTAGAGGCGTAGCGTGGTGTACAAGTGTGATTGGGTGCAGGATCGATTTCCTCTAGTGACAAAGTAAGCGCGGCATTGAGTTCCACTTCGGAATAAATAGCGTATAGAATTCTAGAGAGTCTGATAAACTATAATTAAAACGATATAATTTAAAAGAAAAATACCATTCTACTTCTATTAATAGCCAGCTAGATTATTATAAATAGACAAAATAATAGATAAAAATTAAAATTTATATATTTTTTATGTTTAAAATATCTTCTAAACTATTCTATTAAAGCTTTTAGATTACTCAAAATGTTGTATTAAGTAAAACCTTGACATCTTTATATCTCAACACTACAAAACGAATTGTGTCATAAGGTCGAGTCCGAGTCTTAGTTAAGGCAGCGAGCTTGACGTAAAAGCTAATATAAATATTTGGTGTAAGTACGCTTAAAGGTCAGAAAGACCCTTTTCATAATAAATCAAATGTTGAAAAGTAGACATGAAAATGTTGCTAACTTTGTTTTTATGATGTACTTATTATTCTTAATAACATATAGGCATATGAACGTCGCATACGTGGCGTTTAGATTTATTAATCAAAATGCTTAAATACGTATGCTTTAGCACTTGAAGTTTGAATATAAAAGTATGTACCTTTGTCAACTAAAAACGTGCGTAGCTGTTCAATTCTGAACTGCTACGCATGTTTATAGTTCTACTTCACAAACCTTGTATAAAGATTTTTATTCAGACTCCTTCCAAATAAATTTTAAAAATAAAAAAATATTTTCCTTTCAAAAATACTGAAAATACAAATAATTATGTACTATGTATGATTCAATCCCCATTGAAGTAAATGATATATTAACAATTTTGTAATAAGGCAAAGCGCGGCTTTGAGTTCCGCCACTAAATGTCTCAAACTCTTCTTAAAGTGAGAAACGAAGCAGATGGTCATAATAATAACGATACTTAGAAATATTCCAGAAAACAATAGAATTGTCTAAAAGTTATTTTTACTACTTACACCATGAAACAAACATATAATCATTCATAAAAAAGCAGCAAATTCGTCTCGTCATAATAACACTGACTCGTGGAAATTCAATGTTACCAACGATATCTTCCTTTCAAAAGACCAACCCTTTGAAACAAGCCACATTTTATAAGATATTTTTGTAATCCAAGGTTTCATGGTATTTTTGTAATCAAGGTACCATTTTTCATATTTTTTTCATAAAGGTTTCCTGGTAACAATCAAAATATCAATATGGAAAGTTCGATATTCTCTTTTATTGTAGCCATAATTTAGTTTCAACCAATTCATGAAATATTTTATTGAATTTCCAAGTATAGTTGATTTATGAAAATATAATTATTATATTTATTTAAAAACGAAAACTTTTGAAATGATAAAATATTTGCTTTAAGAGATTTTTTATTCATTCTTGTTGTTTAATCTTGAAGAAAAACCAGAATTTGAAATAAAATAATACAGTGTTCGATACGTCGGGTTTCAAAAAATATTTATTATTCTATATAATGCGATTAATATGGTTAAATTAGTTTCATTTTAAATGTATAACAATCGTGAAAATGAGAGATATTGTAATTAAAAATCAGAATCCTTTAGTTTCGGACCAGGAAATTACGAAAATGTTTGTTAAGATTTTTTTTAATCTCCGTCAACTTTAAGAGCACTTGAGTATTTTTTTTATTGTAAAGAATCAAATTTACCTACTTCTATACTATGTTTATTGGAAATATCTACAGTTGCCTATTATAAATATTATTTAAATTAACTTATCATAAACTTGAACAACATCATATAAATCTTGTAAGAGAAAAAAAATAATATACTATAGTACTAATCCGAAACACATGTCATCGTATACCACAGCTTGATGAATATTTCAGCCGTCCAAATACGTAATTCGAGAGGCATGTGTTATGCCAACCTGCCTGTTAATATTAAAATATGCAAATCACAGCATTACCATTTCCCTTTTTTATATAATGCCTACATATAAATGCACTCACATATTAAAATAACGGGTAAACATTGAAATTTTGTTTATTTTCTTGATGCTTAGTGGAGAGGCCTGCTTAGGTGCAAAGTAGAGCAAATTCTGTATAATACACAATGTTACTTTGTATGAATGTTTTTTTTAAATACACGCTTTCTCTTTCTAGCAGAATTGTCAAATACAATTTATTATTAAGATTCGTTGTTATTCGAATTTGAGAGATCTACACCTGAAATTGAGATATGTACGTTGACTGACAAAACCCAAGGACGTCAACAGACATGAACGCGTTTAAAAATATACCAATTTTATTTTCACCTGAAAAATCAAAAAAACATCTACAACGCCATGATCGTCATCATAAATGTATTTGCTAATTATGTTAGATAAATCGCGTATATTTGTTTCATTTGATTAATTTTAGAATTAAATATGGTACACATTAGAAATATGTTTTTAATTTTTCTCTTTATCCTAAATATGAAAATACAGGCAGAAATCTCTGTACTTTGTTTTCCACATTAACAAGAAATATGAATATTAATGTTAGAAAATTGGTGAGGTGAGTGGTGGAAAGTGTTTCTTAATAGAAACAATGATTTCAGATATTTTTTATAAGAGTATATTTTCTTTTTTTTATGGAAAAGACGGCAAACGAGCGTACGGGTCACCTGATGGTAAGTGATCACCGTCGCCCACGGCCCCGAGTAACTCCAGAGGAGCTACAGGACCGTTGCCGTCCTTTAAGGTGGATGGGCACCGGGGCCCGGCATTACCTAATGTGAAACGCAGTGGCCAAAGTCACTACTTTTAAATGCCGGGGCTGGTAATAATCCGGTCGAGTCTGCCCATGTGTGTTGCCATTACTGGCAACGTGACTCTTCCACACTCACTTTAGTCACCTCTTTCGACACCATCATTACCAGGGTGATCCTATTCGAAGCCGGAATCACACGGCATAAAATAGTAAGTCTCTATAAATATTAGAAAGTACACCATTTTGTTTTGATTAAATTGCATAAGCTTCGACAACGTACCAAATTATAGCTATAATTAATTACGGTATAACAATGTAACCGATATCTTCATTTTCACTAATTAATTTCAAATTCGTTGTGTCGAAAATGTTAAGTAAAAAAGTTGAGGTGATGGTAATGTTGAGTTTGTTTTTACAATTTTATGGCCATAAAAGTATATAATCTCTTTATATACATAAAGAAAATTAATATCTGTAATGTAATAATAACCATATTTTACAAAATATTTATATATTGGTTTGTGTTTTATTATCGTCCTATGTACACAATACAAAAACTTTCTCTTTGCCTAGGCTAACTCTAAAACAGCTAAGCCGATTGGCTACTTTTAATTTACGCAAAATAACTTGTCATACTCGTTACCTACCTACTGCCTATACACTGCCGTCTAAATAATTCATCAACGTTAATTTTGGCTAGGACATTAAAATATACAAATACTCTACTCTACTCAGTTTCACGCTGTATCCACTGTAACTTAGAAACCTAGTGTTAAGACACTCCGTTCCACTTCCGTTAAAATGCACAAATAAGTTATATAAAATATTATATATTGCTAATGAATGTTAAATTATAAACATAAAATCGTATCGTATTATATGTTTTTTAAAGGAGTTTTATAAAATTTGAAAAAAAAAAATATTTGTGTTAAATGTTAATTTCAAAGAATCACAGATTTCATAAGAATTAGAATAGAATTGATGACAAGTAGGTAATTGAAAGAGATTGTCGCTTCGTTACCTACACATTTTTTTAGATATAAAAAAGCACGAGAAAATTACAAAGGATTGACTAGAGGAGGGATGCATACATAAGTTGATGATCAGTCATGTATAATTTTACGAAGAATCATAGGGATGATTGAATTCATACTTTTAGTGACCGCTCTAGTTACAGCTTAATTTTTCCAGATAAATCTGGGTCACATGAGTCAGCCTAATTCTAATATTTTTAGTTTAAACGGTTAGAAAATATTAATATCGATTGAGGGATCCAATTTTAGCAATTAACCATCGACCTCCACTATCTGCTCTGACGACAATAGCGAGCTCTCTTAAATAATAATCAGAGGAGATGTCGGTCGATTGTAAGACTGCCATGAATAACTCCTTATGGTGTTAAAAACGTTACTGAAAAATTCTTGACCATAATAGACTGTATATCGTCACAAAAAAAGATTTCTAAAATTCAGTCAAAATAACTCGCCCTGACTCAGACAAAATACTATTTTCTAAAACTCAGTTAAAATAACTCTTAAAGAGAGTGACACAGACAGAACATAATTACACCCACAAAAAATATAGTTCTAAAAAGTTATGAATTATATATTCAGTGTTGAAATACTCGTACAACATTGAATGTATAATTGAGATTTGAATATGGAAAAAAATAGATTTTGATACAAGAACAATGCAAGCTATCATATTATGTACCACATACTAGAAAAAGCGTTAGTTAAAAAATATATATGTGTAAATACGGAAGCTCTTAAGGGTAACAATCAACGATTTGTGGTTGATGCCATTAATACTAGCAGCATTTGATTTTATCGCCATAATGATTTTTTTATCTGGGCAGGTGTAATTAAATCGAAATGGAACGGGGTCGTTAAGGGAGACGGCAAGGAATGGATAACATTTAATGTATTTACCTTAACTGTATCGTCCACGGGCAATTGATGCAAAATGTCGAAACATCGATAATTAAATATAAATATAATATACGTTAATCCAGGCAATATCTTGTGACTCTAGAAACTTTGACAACATTATATATACGAATAAAATTTAAGGGTCTGTCTGTTCTTTCAAACTAAACGTGCAAACTATGAAAACTTTAAACTTATATTTATATTACATATAAAAATTATTACAAGCTTACATATAGTTGTTGTTCATTTCGTACAAAATAAGTGCAAATTTTTCTTCCCGATGACCTATGGTTTTAAAATTAGTACCGAACCCTCGATAAACAGATCTGACTATAAAACTGGTCAATGAACCAGTTTTATTACACAAACGGAAGTCGTTGGAAAAATCGGCTGGAGTTATCGGAATTATAAAAATTGACTGTTACGATCCGTTTACCCATTTATTATAATTAAGTACTGAGTACGTATACAGCAAAATAATAATAATACGCAATGAACGTGAAATGTTCGAAAACTCATTTCTTTACTCTAGTAATAACAAAAAACGCGGCGTTGAGTTCTGCCACTTTACGCACGCATGTTTATAAATTGAGAAGAAAGAGGGCAACAGAGTATCTTAACACTAGATTTTCTCTGCTTACACTGTGATGTGTAGGATGCAGCGTTGATTTAAATACACAACGGCGAACGAACCGAACGTGTCTAGATGATGATAAAACTTAATGAGAACGGACTGTCATAAGACTTTTCCCTTCCCCTTTTCCCTTAACCTTTGCCTCCCTCCTTTTTAGAGTGAAGCTAAAAACGAGAAAATAAAGATCAAATATTCTTTGATTTAATATTATATTAGTCATTAATATGAAATACGTAAAATTCTTTACAGTATTAATACTTACATCTTATTTTCTTTCCTTAATAAGAAAAATATAGCAATTTCATGACTATTATTATCTATACTCTTTAAAATAAACCTTCAACAATAATATATCTGCATTAATTTTCTTTCATTCTTAAAAAAAACATTGTTTCATTACTATCTTTGACTACAGCTCTGATTGCCTTTTATAATGAAAAAATAACATTGTATGGATAGGCCACGCTGATATAAAACGACTTGCGGCTAACAAAGACAAAGGTAGAAGTCTAAAAGAACATCAATTAACTACTGTGAGAGCACGCCTTTGCCAGATTGTCCCACTTTGCTTTATATCTTATACACTTTGAGCAACAAAATATTTAAAAACTATATATTTTAAGAAGTAAAATTTCAATAGAGTCAACTTAATTATATAATGCTTTCCTGATAACTTATAATTTACTAAAGTTATTTAAATGTTATGTACAAATTTCATATAATTGGTTCAATGGACAAAGCTATATAAAGCTTATAATTTTCAGTACAAAATCTTCGTTATTATCAGTTTATGTGTGTACACAATTTTAAATAATAATATATTTTTGGCAGAATTTAAATTAAATATTTGATACAATTAGCAGGGGCCTATAGAGGTTTTTTTGTACATTAAAGTTAGTTTCATCTGTTAAATGGTTTGGATAGAGCTTTAGTGGATTGGTACAACCAATAATGCTCTATCCAAACCATTTAACAGATGAAACTAACTAACTAACTAATATCACAACTTAGTGTAATATTTGTATGAAAAGTAAACATTATTATATATAAAAAAACATAATATTTTTTTGAGGCCTGTCGTGGCGCAACGGCACAAGAGTGTGACTGTAACCGACAGGTTCTGGGTTCGATCCCCAGTCGAGGAAATTAAATATTTAATATTTTCAATTTAAATATTTAATATTTACTTTAATATAATTGTTTTTAAAATATTGTGACAATTTTAAAAATTGATAATTAATTAGTAGACCACTGTGGTCTTTGCAAAAGAAGTCCTGAGATCTAAGTAATAAATATTTTTTTATTATGTTTGTAATTAATACATATTTTACACAGGATGTTATAGGCAGGCAGGCACAAGCCGGTAAACGCGACAGCCGTGGCTTCATGTCCAACATCAGGGAATGCTTAATATTTTCGTTAAGTTCAGCTACTCCCATTTTAATACCTTAAGAGTTTGGTAGAAAGTGGAGAATGAGGAATGTAATATCGTACTACTAGGATCCCAGGTTTCCAGGGGAAAGTGAAGACATTTCAATAGTTTATCCTTCGAGTGGGAATCACCTAACAACAGTCACGCTTATAGTCAGACGGCCTTTATAATTGAAAACACAATTTTCCAAAAAAGAAATAATGTATTGATAATATGTTAAACTACAAAAATGATATAATTAAAATTCAAAAAGTATTATAGATTTGGATACTCAAGCTAATAAAGAATACTAGAAACGATTGGGCTAAAAATATATATTGATTATAACTAAATATGCCATCGTGGCGTCGCCGTATGTTTTTCCTAAATGATTTTAGCTCTTATCATGTTTGGTACGGATTTATGATTGACGGCCATTTGGAATAGAGGCTTTCTTCACCACTAGTGCGAAGAAAGCCTCTATTCCAAATGGCCGTCAATCATATGTAGCAAATGTATGTAGTATATAAACATACAAATAAAAGTGTCGGCGATATCAAAATAACCGTGTTCTTTTAAATGCACACTTTTAGTTATTTACACCATACTAAACAGTCACATATCAGTTTTGAGTTTTTGTCTGTCTATCTATTTTGGAAGAGCTAAAAAGATTTTAATGGGATTTTTATCATAGAAAGACTGAGAAAAGTAGGGATATGATACTAAGTAGGGATTTCCCGCAGAATCGATAACATAGGCACATGGCATCAATATGTTTCGTCACGTCTAATTACAATTTCCACTTTTGCCAATTCATATCATTCTTAGATTTTTTTCACACCATGTAATTATGTTGATATTGTTTTTAATATTACTCATCAATTTTTTAGTTTTATACTGTATACTATGTATAACCCTATGGGGGTAGCCAGAGAGAACTCATAGAGCTTAGTGTTAAGACACTATTCTGTTTCTCACTTTTCGCCAAATTTGAGGCATAGCGTGTTGAGTGGCAAAACTCAACGCCGCGCTTTGCTTCGTTACCAGAGCGAGAAACGAATAAATTAACCTTTTCATTTTATCATAATGTAATTGAATCCAAAACCTGTTGCGCTTACAGTCGCACGTTTGTGCCGCTGCGCCACAACAGGCAAATTATATATTTTTTTTTTCTCTGGTAGGTAAAACGCAGCATTGAGAGCTGCCATTCAACACGACCTGTATATATACGTAAATCAGGGGGCAAGTAACTTAACCTAGGCTTGGTTAAAAGCTAAGTAGGAAAATGTTTGAAACTGTTTTCATATTATCGTTATAACACACAAAATTGACGGACATACACAGCTAATATAATGGATGAATATTCTCAAAGTACAAGTAAGCAAGTAAAGCTGTTGACTAACGTACGACTCAGTCCCGTGGGTCAGATAAAGTTAAACCCGAAGAGGTCGGGTCTCACGTGAACAAGCCTGCATTATTTACGAGCTTAAAACCCCGCAGTGGTAATTAACAAAGGCATTATTTACGTTGTTAACCATTTATGTGGACTAAGCAGGGTGAAATCATTTTTTTGTACTAGTTTTAAGAAATTTGTATACCTATAGAAGATTATTTGTCTTGTTGATACTGAAAATTTTAATTCTTTACTGAAAATAGTAATTTTAAAGTTCCACTACTTAACACACAATACTTCTAAAATGTAATATAAAAGTGGGAAACGAATCTTTCCGCCGACCCTAATAAACTGAAAAAGTGGAACGAAAACAGCAGAAGCTTAAAAGAAGTTGATTTTCAAATGATAAAAAATATACAAAACTTACTCACGTTTTCAGTAGTGTCATTTTAAGTATATGATTGAAACTTAAGACAGCGTTAGACAGCGTTAGGTTTCCTAAAAGGTAACGTCTCTTTAAAATGTAATCATAAATATTTGAAAATAGAAACATACAAATTATAATAAGTATATTCGATGGGATAACAATAATTGTAATAAAAAGACAACGTATTCGTGGTGCAATTGTAAAAAAACCGATTGAGTGCTTTTATCGTGGAATTTATTATGTACTAGAATAATTATTTTATAAATATCTTTGGTCTCTTCCCATTGTTACGGCATTACGTCCCACCATCAAATACGCATTGTCATTTGATTATACGGACAGAATAAAAAAATGCCTTCTTTTGAAGCTTTATTTTTAGTTTGACTTTAGAATAAGTCCGTACGTAATCATATATTTACTTGAAATAAGAAAACAAAACAAAAACATACAAATAAAATAATACTAACGTAGTCTCTTACTCTTACTAAAGAAATTAAAACATAAAATATTTAATTTGAAAATATTAAATGTTTAATTTCTACTACCTACTCGAGAGAAGGGATCGAACCCACAACCTGTCATTTACAGCCACGACAGGATTCACGTAACGTAATCTATTAATATTTTTTAGTTCTGTTAATAACATATTATTATATAGTTTATAAGTTTATAAAATGAAGAAAATTTTCTTTAAATAATCTCCATTAAAACAGAAAAATAAAAAAGCTGTATGTTTTTTAAATTATTTTAAATTTTTACTTTTAAAACTTTAACATTATTAAAACATATAAAGAAAAAATAACAATAATAAATATATCTTAATAAAAAACATGTAAACATACCTTTTAAGCCAGCAATGTCATTCCTCCAAAACAGTTCACAGAAATAAGTAACTAAACACAATGTTATATTATATAATATATATCGCGATGTTACAGTAATATTTGATCACCACCGACACGTTCAACCTCAGCCACGACCGAAGGTTTACTGTTAACGAATCGCGTCATATCGCGGACGCTCCTGAAGCCGTGTGAAATGCGCAAGTCACGCGCTACTAACTTACTCGTATATACGGTACCTCTGAAATTCAAATTGTTATTTATTGTCTTACTGTTACCTACTTAGTTTGTATTCATATAACGAATGTATGGAGGAAATGATTTTAAGTAGTTAAAGTAAACGTGTATGTTAAAAATTATGGAGATGGTATCGATCCATGTTTATAACTATAGTTGTGCTGAGATTGTTATTCTAAAAAGGGTTTAGATTTTTTTATTTATTTCTTACTTTTCATGGAGAATTCACTTGAAATCAGAAATAAATCTTTGTTTAGTTAATTGTTTGTTATAATATTAAGCGTTGACTATAACTTAGAGATTATAATTCTTACTCGAGTGTTTTCTTTTGTATTAGGCTTAATTTTTTAAACGTTTTTAATTTACTTATTAAATAACATGATTTTAAATAAATTTTATTTAAAATCATGTTTTTACAGAGACCTTGGTTATAAAAAAAATCTCATAGGATATAGGAATAATCATCATAAAATTTAAATATAAACAGATAAAATAACAATATTTACAACAGTAAATATAAACTTGGCGTGGCGCAGGGGCACAAGCTTGTGACCGTAAGCACGACGGGCGACGGCTTTTTAAATTCAGAGAAAAGTGTGGAACAGAACGAAGTGTATGTTTGCTAGGTTTTTAATTTAACTCTGCTTATGTCTCATGTTCCGTACATGATATGGATTAATAGACATGCCACATGAACTTCAAGCATGTTGCAATAGTACTTGCAGTGACTTAGAGCATAAAAATATTATTGTAAAGTTATACAACAAAATTGTACCAATATTGTCGGAATCTTCCTTGTTAAGTCGAAACAGTAAAAAGCCTGCACTAAAGAAAAAAAGTAATTGGATGGAATAGTCATGTAGCTGAGGCTCACGGGAATGCTAAACAGAAATTTTTGGTTTGGCATTTGTACGGTAAACCAACAGCGGGTAACATTTATGTAGAAATGTGTGAGGCTAGAAGGGTGTTCAAATCTCGTTTAAAATGGTGTCAAAACCATGAAGAACAGATCAAAATGGACCGTCTGGCTTCATATCATAGTAAGAATAATTTTAAAGGTTTCTGGAAACATACAAATAGATTGAACAGCGTGCCATCTCTTCCCGTGAGTGTCAGTGGTGTTTGTGAGACAGATAAAATTGCAAATCTTTTTAGGGATCACTTTATTGTTAAGTCACCAAAAGGGCCTTCTGAGTCGGTGCTGAATGTTGTAACTAGCAGAGACTTAAGGATTCAGTTTAGTTACGATGAAGTTTCTCGTACTATTAAGAGTATGACCAGAGGTAAATCCCCAGGTCATGATGGTCTCAGCATTGAGCATCTGCAGTGCGCGGGTTCACATATGTCCAGAGTTCTGACAATTGTTTACAATATTTGTATTAGCCACAGTTTTATGCCAAGTGATATGATGAGTACATTAGTAGTGCCAATTGTCAAAAATAAGACAGGTGACTTGAGTGACAAAAACAATTAGAGGCCAATCTCACTGGCTACAGTTATATCGAAGGTGTTTGACAGCTTGCTTAATACACGACTCAATAATTACTTTAGACCACATGATAACCAGTTTGGATTTCAACCCGGATTGTCAACAGAGAGTGCTGTGTTGGGTCTTAAGCATGCTGTCACATACTACGTTAAACGGAAAACACCAATTTATGCCTGTTTCTTGGACTTGTCAAGGGCTTTTGACCTGGTTGCCTACGATATATTATGGAAAAAACTTGAAAAAAATAATGTACCACCAGACCTCACTAGTATTTTAAAATATTGGTATAGAAATCAGGTCATTTATGTTCGATGGGCGGGTGTTTTGTTACAATCGTATGGGTTGGAGTGCGGAGTTAGGCAGGGAGGATTGAGTTCACCAACGCTTATCAATCTTTATGTAAATCAGTTGCTTGAGGAGCTCAGTAGCACCAAGGTTGGCTGTTACATCGACGGAATTTGCATAAATAACATAAGCTACGCTGACGACATGATGCTATTGAGTGCTTCAATCTGTGGCTTAAGAAAGCTGTTAAGCTTGTGTGAGTCTTATGCTGATAGACATGGATTAACATATAATGCCAAAAGAAGCGTCGTGATGGTCTTTGAGGCTGAGGGTAAAACGCCAAATTTTGTCCCACAAATTTCCTTAAACGGAAAAGACCTTATAAGAGTTGACAAATTTAAATATCTAGGACACATGTTGACTCCCGACCTCAAAGACGATACAGATATTGAAAGAGAAATGAGAGTCTTGTCAGTTAGGGCAAATATGTTGGCTCGACGATTTGCACGTTGTACTGATGAAGTAAAAGTCACATTATTCAAAGCTTATTGTACAAGTTTCTACACGTGCAGTTTGTGGGCTAGGTATTCGCGGAAATCGTATAATGCCTTACGCGTGCAATATAACAATTCTCTCAGAGTGTTGTTGGGGCTGCCCCGTTTCTGTAGTGCATCAGGGATGTTTGTGGCCGCTAGAGTAGATTGTTTCTTTGCCACAATGCGTAAAAAGTGCGGGTCTCTTGTACGCAGAATTCGTGGCAGTACCAACAGCATCCTGGGAATGATTGCTGGTCGTCTAGATTGCACATATGTGAGTCGTTGCTGTGCTGTGTCCACAGGAATGGCACAGATATGAGTCATGTCGGGTAAAATGTTTAATTTCAAGTTTTTTAATGCCACTAACATATTTTTTAAGTCTGTAATACTAACAAATTGAGTCTTAGTTACTTTTAATAAAGATTATTATTATTATATTATTATTAGTAAAGCTAAATTAATATACGTATATGTCAGTAAACATATCCTAAGTACGAAAAGTAACTGTGACTTTAGGGTCAGTCGGTTACATCGAAACCACTAATGTGATGTAATATGAACTATAGCTTTACTCTGTAAATAGACCATACTCCACAAAAAAATATAAGTTGTTTTGGGAAATTAGAGCATTAAACTAAATAAATCAGTAAAGATAGTACAGATATAGACTTATTTAGAAGAAATATCCAACACAAAATCCCCACTAAAATCCATTTACCCAAATTGACATGATCCGGATAAGAGAAAAACAGCAAATTTGCATTAGCATCTGCAAGCTAGCTGCTGCGAGGGAAATGAAAAAAAAATAAACCATGCATAAAACAAATCACACGATTATATCAAATGATTTAGTAGAATTTCACATATGGTGACGTCTATAATGTCTGGGCACCTAAAATAATATATATGGCATAGTGATACTAACATATAGTAAACATCGATAATTTGTAGTTACGTTTTTATAACTAGACAGAGGCATAAAAAAGTAGAATATTTATTTAGTCAGAAAAACTTTTTAATTTATATTTTCAATCATTTCAATTTTAATAAATATTTAAAATTACAATTTTAAGAAATCCCTAATATATCTTTAACAACCACTGCAAGAAAAATAGATTTCCAACGTAGGAAACTGCATCAAAATCGAGGTATCCGTTTAAGATACGATGTCACAGGTAGAAACTGGATGTCTGCAGACACACTGGAAAATCTACAGACATGACATGTCAAATATAACATCCATCTTTTTGCGTCAAGGGTTAAAATTGCACAAATAACTTTATTATAATACAAAGCTTGTAATTTTAGATTAGTTACGTTTTATATATAATTTTCAAGAGTAAATATAGTACTACCGTGGCGTTGGATTATATCACCGTCCGGTGATATAATTGAACGCGTAGTTATGGATTCCATCACCTTTCCTTATGTCTTCCTGTAGAGGAAGACATAAGTATATTATTTTCATTATTTATGCTCAGGCAAGACAGAGTGGCGTGTAAAATTTTGGTTAAAATTGCAGAAATAAGTATATTCACATTAAGGCCTCTCGGACTTGAATAAGAAAATTTAAAAAAAGAAACTATATAATAAAATATAAAATCTAAACCAAACAAATCAAATACTAGTTCCAAAGTTAACTTTACTGTACTACTGAACTGTGTTACTTGAGATATTGGTCATGCAGACACACGATCGTGCCTGGAATAAGCTTTATCTAGCAGAACCGAGTAAGCTCCAATCTCCAGTATAAAGCAAGGAAAAATGAGGTAAACAACTTCGTTCGTAAATTAAATGCAGTTTTGTAACTTATATGTAGTGTTAAATTTATAGATTTATAGTAGCAAATTTATCTATTTACACTATTTGTGCAGATTTTTATATGATCTTAATATGATTTTTCTTAATTAATATATTAATGTACTTATATGATTTGAACATAATCGCGCATCGGCAATAATTAATGGTTGTTTTTAATCTTATATTGTAATATTGCACACAAGAAGAAATATATAGTATACTTTATTCATATTATGATAACAAAAAAGTGTTGAGAGTATATTTATTAATTATTTTCATAAATAATATATTACCTACATACTACGGAAAACGTAAACAGCTGACGCTTACGATATTACAACGAAATAGCACCGAAATCTATGCCCAATATTTTTCTTTGAGATAAGATACAGGCAATAACACCATTTTGTTTATGTTGACGACGGTCTAAGACCCGTGGGACCGTAGAGTTCGGAGGTAGTGGCTTACAAGTATCGAATGGGCTGACCATCCAACATAAGCTGACCTACTCGGTTCTCCTCATACATAATCTTTATACGGCAAAAAGGGTTCCCATTATTTTTGTTGACAGCTCTCTCTCCGTTGGCCAGAGAAGAAATGTGTGAAGCTTATCCAGAATGCCTATGAGGAAAATCCCTACTCAAGCAATAGTTTGATATTATAATGATGGACCGATTTGGGAAATCGATAATGTATTGTATCGGTACTTGGTATTTCAATATGAAAGTTTGTTATTAAAAAAGGTAATTTTACATTTATTCATTACAAATAACTCAAATAATAGTTTTATTATTTGTTTTCTTTTTGTCACTAGTCTTCATTTTTAATATCTTTTTTTATATTCAGAAGTGGAACTTTACAATATAAAATCTACACAATTTAAATAAAGAGAATCGACAATCGAATTTAGTAGAAACGACTACTATACGCTCAAAAATCAATCTAAATAACCAAAAACGAATGGCTTAAGTGACCCTAATAATGACTAACACTAATTCTCAAAACACGTTCGTACACTCTGAGAGCCAATGAGCAAATCCCCCGTTCCTTTTGATTGCACTCCTTTTATAGGCTATCTGGAAATAGAAGATGGCGGTAGTTGGAAACTCCTTCTGTACATGGCGCTTTTTGGAAACACCTAACACTGTAATAATTTAAAGAATTTATAATAAAAACACTAGGGAAGAATTTTGTTCTAAACATTTTCACCGCCCACGTCATGTAGATTTTCTTCATATTCAGATGTAAATATTTGTTTTTTTTAAATATTTTTTCACATATTGGGTTCAAAGATATTTATTCTCAATAAAAACATCTATATATCACTTACTTGAGAACAATAGAGAACTTAGAGTATTTAATAAATATATAAGTTTTATTTTTTTATGGAAAAGACGGCAAACGAACGTACGGATCACCTGGTGGTAAGTGATCACCGTCGCCCACGGCCCCGAGTAATTCCAGAGGAGCTACAGGTGCGTTACCGTCCTTTAAGGTGGAAGGGCACCGGGGCCCGGCATTACCTAATGCGAAACACAGTGGCCGAAGCCACTACTTAACGCTGGTCTTAAATGCCGGGAGTGGTAATAATCCGGTCGAGTCTTACATTTTTATGTGTGATGGTATCTTGTAATAAATATTTGCTCCTTCATGGATTATCGTTTTAATACCGTAGTTATGAGTTCGTGATTTTGGTAGGACTAAGAAACTTACTCGACGACCGCTGCGATTAGAAATTGGTTTGAATTTGGTTAATATAATGCTACTTTGAATATTTTTGTGGAGTACTTTGTAGATAAATAAACATGTGTTGTAGATATATAATTGGTTGATATTTATTATTTTTGTTTTCTTATATAGTTTGTTTGTCGGTGCCAAGAATGGATAGATAAAAATCATTTTGATTATTTTAGTCTGTACTATTTGTAGGTCCGCCAATCGTGTTTTAGGGGCTTATATATTTATAAATTATATAGCTTCAGTAGCTTATTAAATACCGTGGATTCATATATTTTGTCAATATTGTATTCTATATAATAGCAATATTTTACATATATACTAAGACCAAGTAATTTCCTTCTTGTATTATATTTTAAGTATAGCTTGCAACAATCCTATTAAAATACATCCGTCGTAGGAAATAGTCACATAATTGTCTGTTCATACGGAAATTATGAAATAGCTTCCCTTTGCTGCTCTGTAATTGTGAAGTTTTCTTAAAGTTCTAATGTAACCATTTTTTTAAATATAGCTCATTCGTTTAAAGGTAGTGTCGACGAAAAATGTGAAGTGCCTCCTTTTCTTAGATCTCCTAAGAACGAAATATATTGTCTAAACTGTTATTTCAAATCAACGGTTCAATTTTATATTAAGATGTACAATGTTCTCTCTGAATTTCGAAATCTTTACACAGTTTAATTTTATGTTAATACAAAGTTATATAAAATAATTGCATATATTTGGCTTGCTATATGAAGCTGTATGACGTGCAGGCTTTGGCCTTGCTTTGTTATATTATAGCCAAATAATACGATTTTTTTTCATAGATTGTTCTTTTTGGCTCATGTATCTCAGCTTAATAGTGCGTCCCTTAAATAGCAGGGTAGGCAGAGGCAATTTTAAAGCTAGTGTAAAGACACAGAGTTCCGTTTCGTACCTTTGGGCGAATTTTAGGCAAGGAGTATAGAGTGACGGAGCTAAATACTATGTTTTGCCTTGTTGTTTCTTCTATTAATGTTTCATTTTCATCTATTCAGCGTTTTTTTTTAGCAACAACTTTCACAAGTCATCCATCTACACAATTTTTAACATTTATTGGATAAATAATAATAATCAATGCAATATAATAAAAAAAGAAACAATAATATATTAAAAAAAATTGCATAAATATTATATCCACAAAGAATTTTATACATAATACAACAATATTTACGAAGGTGTTGCTCGTCGATTTCACAGCTGTTGATGTCAGCGGACGACTGCTGCAGTACTCTATCGTCTG
Source organism: Eueides isabella (assembly GCA_019049475.1). NCBI lineage: Eukaryota > Metazoa > Arthropoda > Insecta > Lepidoptera > Nymphalidae > Eueides > Eueides isabella. The sequence goes on from CM032387.1 coordinate 12,138,825, forward strand.
TGGGTTTAGATGGAGCCATGTTTGATTTGGGTAGGCCGGCTTCAAATCACGCCGCTGCGCCTATCTCGCATCATCTGAGGACTTGAAGCCAGATAAAGGACTTTTAATAAGTGTCATGCGTGCATACTGATCAATCAGAATCATCGTCTGGTGGATGAGTGCGAACTAGAAAGGCTGTGCTTAAGCTTTCAGCAGGTATTTCATATTATATTCAACAGCAATACTACCATATATTGTTATTGTATTGTATACACGTATAACACCAATTACGTCAATCAGACACAATCACAGTCCCAACTTATCAACATTCGGTCCCAAGGTCACATTGAATTGCCTGTGAGTGATCAGGATGATGAGCAATTGAGAAGAAGTTTGAACGATGCTATTTCTGTATCGATAAGTCTAAGGCAAAAAATACCTCGTTTTATATTATAGCGCCTCGTGGTCATCATATCCACCTGTGATATGAATTTAGTATTGTATTATGGTGCTGCGATAAGTCAGACAGGCCCGTTCGGGCTTGGCAGCACAATATTGGTGTATAAATTTGACATGAATCATCGGCTAATATTATGCGATTTTTGACGCAAGCATTTGCTGAAAAATATTTTAAATTCTGTGAATATATGGCATATATCGAATTGGCTTTCTAAAACAGAATAGACTAGTCAAATCGGCATAAATAAAACTAATACCTTTCAAAAAAACAAAGTGGAATTGTTCTAGAAATAATGTACTTAATAGAAATGAAAATGTTTCCGAATAGAAATGTTACTGCCTCCTTTCGGCGTAGTATATGGTGGGCTCCTGATAACCACAGCCTGAACTAACACCTGATGCAGAATGATTCAACAACGTTGCTAAAAATGTAAAAGAATCAAACCAATACATCTAATAAAAAGAAGCGTACTTTATTTTAGGTGTTCACACATACTCCGTCCGGTAGTAACTAAAAATGGCCTGGGTCGTACGAGTTGCACAATTTTTGACTAAATGATGGAGATCACATTAGCCAAATGTAAGCTAAATCATTAACAACTGCTTTTACCGCAACCCCATAAAAATATAATCCAATCAAATGCTTATCTACTTATTTATAAGCTCCTAACATCTATTCTGAACAAAAAAAATTCAGAACATAGCGTTGATAACAATATGTTGACACCGACTAGGAATGGATGTAGAGCGGTGGTACAAAGAAGTAGTTAATTTTTTTTTCTCATTGCTACTTCTATAAAGGCTTACCTTTTTTGTTGGTACAGGTAATCTAAATGAAAAATCTTATTACTATCTGGATTAATTATAGGATGGGATTAGACTTAATGTTACTTAGCTTTTAAAGGTCTTAGAGGTACATGTGATTAATATCACTTTGAGGTTGTTTCTTTTATGGGACAATGAGTTATTGTCCTTCATCATTTGCTTCTCCCCAGTACTCCCTATGCAATATTAGAGAATATCTGGAATTTACCCTTCTTAAAACTTTCGGTTACTGAGCCGAATAAATTCGAACGTAACGATCTCATTTATTATAGTTTTGTCTAGCTCGACTTCGAAGGGATAGGATCACATCTCACTTGCTATACCTGGATGATCTTAAATTGTTTCCATCGAACGGTCCAGGCCTTATATGGCTCCTGACGGTTAGTCAAACTTTTGGTAGTAATATGCGTGAAATTTATGATTGATAAATGTGCGCATGTGTGTGATGCAGGGAGAATGCTTGTAGTGAGCATACATTTCATGTGTGCGACAAGGTGCGTGCTAAAGCTATATATAGCGGGACTTTCTGAGTGTCATGACAATATAAGGTGTTCGATCTTAGTAATTGTTTTATAGAGAATATTAAATATATACAACATATTCTTTAATACACTTTAATTTTAGACTTGCTACTTCAATAATAATAATGAACCAAGGGCTTAGTATCCAAATAAATATACATACATACTCGTATACCTGGTTATTTTCATCTGGCTTTGTAGATTTAGTGGTATAATCTTACATCAGTTCTTGAAAATAGCTGTGCTTTATTCTACTAAGAACGGTCTATAAATTGTAACATATATGTTATTACCACTAGATCTGATAGTCCTAGCAGAGCGAGAGCCGCGCCGTGCAATGATAGTTGGTATTACTATCCCACATGATGATGATCTCGTGAAAGCAGAAAATGTATTTAAATATTTAGGACTTAGTCCGTGAGATTACTAGTATGTCGATATTGATGTTAGTTTATTGTTAGGCAGCAAAAAGCATCAATCAAAATTGAAAACGATTATCGCTTAGTTGTTAATCAAGAACTGATAGGAGAAGGCAGTTAATTGAGATGGCATTTATTGTGAGGAAGATCCTCACTCTGGATCCCCAGGCAACACCTAGCATGGCCAATTGACAGCTTGTAATTTTGTTTAAATGCCGATAGAATATTGTATTTATATTCTTAAATATATTTTTTTATATTAAATCATATTTAAAAATACAAACAATCAACACTAATAATATTTTATAAAATTAATAACCATTAATAGTATTATTATTATAAAAATATGTTAGAAATGAATGTAAAGTGCTAGTGAGCAGAAAATTGTTGAAATTTTGCCGATGCTATTATTTTGTTTCGTCCGGACAATAGTCCATTCAACGCCATTTCCATGAAATCTACCTTTATTGTTTTATCAAATGTGTTGCTAAAACGAGAATTGTTTCAGGTATATGTATTGTGGTAGAATGTCAGGGATTATGTAGTACACTTTACTGCTACGTATAAACAAATTTTTAATCCTGCATTAGGAATATACTTAATAAAATTCAATTTAAATTGAAGTATTTGCATTTGCATTTGTTAGAGGTCGTCCATTAATCATGTGATGTATCATTTTTAACCCCCATCTCCCCTTTGTGATACGTGGTGAGGTTAAAACTATCACAAAACCCTCCTCCTCCCGTACCTAAATTCGCGTGTACCCTTCAGTAAACTTCATTAAAAATGAAGAGGTCCGTGTTTTTTTTTGAGGCAAGAGTTATTACGTAAACGCGTAGAAATAATCGATTTTTATAACATGCATCTTAAAGCTGGCAAGATTAGCTTTAATTTAGATAACTTTATAATCAAGGATGGAAAGTTTGCTTGCAGCAATTCCTACCAGCCCTTTGGAGGGCTGAAATGTTCCATTCGCCACGATGTGCACCACACGATAGAGCACGCGCTCTGATAGGGCGACGCGTCTCAATGCGTCCTCGCTGGTATGATAAGTGGAGACGAATACGTCGTTGGGGACAGGCACCCAGCACGCAACATGTCCAGAACGGCGGGAGGTGAAGGACGGAGCTACAAATAGCACAATACGTTGAATGTAAGAGGAGGGATGGAAGAAAAGATGAATGAATTATTGTATGTGATGGAAGGCAGAGAGCTGAATGTTATTTGCGTGACTGAGACCAGGCAGAGAGGCAATGACATGACCGATTTACCTGGCAACCGGATCGCTCTCTGGGCCGGCGTACCAGAGAGCGAGCGACGTAGTTAAAGTGTAAGACTCTTATTGTCATCTCGATTGGTTAGTGCAATTATAGAGTACATGGCAATAAACCCGAGGCTGCTTTGAGTGAGCTTCAAGCTGGGCATAACAAGAGGATTCTTGTTAGCGGCGTATGTGCCCGTATCCTCAGCTCCATTATGCAAACTCGAGAAGTTTTGGGAGAGTGTCAGGGTGTGAAAAACTAGAACTAGAATTGGCAAAGAAAGGAATTTGTTTGTGGCAAACACGATGTTTGACCACAAAGAAGTAACTTGTACACATGGGAGCAAACGTAAGAGAAAAGTATGATTGATTTATTCCTAGTGTACCAGCGTATTCAAAGCCAAGTTATGGACACGCGAATGTTTAAGGGTTGCACCGCACTGGTTGTCCAAGCTCGGCGCCGATTCACCGCGTAAAATGCTGGAAGCTTCGAGATCCATTGACCAGAGAGGAATATCAAGAAAGAATTTTCAAGAAGTTAGATAGCTGCAAATTTGGAAATGGAAATATTAAAGTATGCTGGAAGAAGCTAAGGAATTGTATGACGGAAGTAGCGGCAGAGATATATGGTAAAGGGAGAAGAGGCTTTAACAAAAAGCGAGGTGAATGGAATGATTAAGCGAATGATGCAGTAGGAAGAAATAAGAAAGCATGGCAGGATTATAAAGCCTCGGGTAAGGATAAAAACATGAGAGAAATGAGAAAGAAAAAGTATAAGCTGCAAAAACAAACAAAAGATACTGATAAAGAAGAAGCGTGAGAACTCTGAAAGAGACAGAGATGAAAGGTTAACGAACAACTTTCGGAAAAACACTAAGCTTTTCTGGCGAGAAGTGTGTGGTGGAGTTGCTCGTTAACCTGTAGAATGAACAGAACAACTACAGGTTTTGCAGCGATAGGCGGAATTTTACAAGGAGATGTATGAATGTGATGACGTCTCTGCCTCAAGTAACAGCGAAACGCTGAGTCTTGGTGTAGCTGATGGCGAAATCAGTATAAAAGAAGTTGAAAATGCCATAAGAAATTTACAATGTGGTAAGACAGCGGGGGCGGATGGCGTTACTGCCTAGATGATTAAATATGGTGGCCCACGCGTCTTGGACTGTTCTAGTTTTCGTGTAACTTATGCTGGGAATTGGGGGAGGTCCCAGACGATTGGTAAGTTGCAGTCATCGTACCTTTGAAAGGTTCACAGATAGATTGCGCAAGCTATAGGGCTATCAGTTTGTTTAGCTTAGGTAGTAAATTTTATGCTAAAATATTAGCGAGAAGAACGCAAGATAGACCCAAAAGGCTATTGTGGGAGACCCAGGGAGGCTAGAAAGAGGTTGTATGGATCAGATTTTTTCCCTCCGCATGTTCATGGATTTTTTTTACCAGTAAACCAAAAAGTTTTCTGTGCTTTTGTGGACTTGGAAAAGGCGTTTGACAGGGTTGTAAGAAAGACATTGATTAAGTGAGCGGACCCTTGCTACAGGCTGTAAAATCTCTTTACAGAGATCACCCAGCCTGCGTGCAAGTAGGTGCAGCATGTCGCCGTGGTTTGACATCAAACCCATCCAAAGTGTTAAACACGTTTGTGCCATGTCAGATTGGTTGTTCAATTTGTATTTTATTTTTATTAATAGCTGTCTTCATAGTGTGAGACAAAGTGACATGAGAGTGATAGTAGGTACCTCGATATTATGCCTGCTGTACGCAGATGGTACAGTGTTTATTGTGTTGGTCTAAGTCTGAATGCGAATAAGACGATGGTTCTGATCAGTGTAAATGATAAGATATTAGAACAAGTGAATTTGGTAGTATATCTGGGAAGTATGTTTAGCAGAGACGGAAGATATGAAATGGATGTAAAAAGGCGTATTGCTGCCGGTAACAGAGTTTACAGTGCCTTAGCTGCATTGTTGAGACGGTTTTTCCGTGCACATTGCAGTGTTGGTACAAACGCTGTTATACGGCAGCGAAACGTGGGCATTACAGTAGAAGAATGTAAAAAAGATGAATAGTGTAGAGATGCGATCTCTTCGTCGGATATGCGGGGTCAGTATAGCTGATCGTATATCTAATGAAGAGTTATACAGAATAATAGGTACTAACGTGGATGACTTAACACCGGTTATATTATCCCAAAGAAAAATGCCAGAGAACGTAAAACTGTGAAAGTTACTTAAAGTCAGATCTTCTTAACTGCGACAACTGCTAAGCTCAATATATTCGACAATTTCCCAGTATGGTGTACCCATTGTAATTTGGATGGAGATATTGAGAAATATGATAGAATCAACAGGATCGAGACCTTATCTATTCAAGAGTGTGGTATGGTTTACTAAAAATTATGCTCTTCGTTTTTTTTAACATTTAATAGCATTATACCAATATACATTTAAATTTAAAATCTACTTTATATATGTATGATGAAATTGACATCTTACCAAAAAATATATATATACATACAGTCCAGAAATTGTTACATACCTAGCTGTATGTACATTTTGAAGAAAATCTTTTAACGTACTAGATTACATATATTACAGGTAGAGCTTGTATATAACGTTTCAAGTTTTTTTATATTAAAATGATCAACACTTTTAACATTTTAATTTCGAAATTCTTTATAATTGCAAAGCGGAAGGAAATATAAATTACTTCTGTATTTGCCAGCAATATTTTGTCCTAAATTTACTTAACGTACAACATGAATTTTATATATTTTACGTTTGTGTAGCTTTTACTTTAAGTGTACTTTATTATACTTCAAATCTTGAATTTCTCCTAAAAGATGTCTTTAGTGAGCTAAAATAAGTAAATTCGTCCTCTAGTCGTAGAATGCTAAACAGGTACACACGAGTTACTGTAGCGTTCTTACGGGCGCTTGAATTTAGTACATCACTGCAAATCCTTAGCATTTCGTTTAATTAAATCAACGAAACTAGAAAAGGTGAAAAGGTGCAAAGTAGATAATTATAAACTTTGTTACAAAAAATACATTAATTATACAATTTCGTGATTTTTTTCAAAAAATATAAATATATTAGATGTATTTATAAATTTTATAAAAATCTACGAAATTGTCATTTCAAAGGACATACAGCACCCTGTCTTCTAAATAGGTTATTGAAATTGTACTTATGTTACCTTCCGTGTTTGAATGATATTAAATGATATACTTATTATAGATTTTAGCTTCACGCTGTATTCCGTAGGTTACAGAGAGAGCCTTATATTAAGACACTCCACTCTCCATTTTCCGGTGAATACTTGATGCATTGCGTGTAAAGTGGTGGACCTGAACGCTGAAAATATAAAATATCGCATTTTCTTAGTGGGAGTCACCCCACGGCCGGTCGCATTTACAGTCACATCTTGGCCTCATTATAGATTAAAATAAAATTTACATTATAGATCAAAGTAAAATACAAGCTCGAGACTTTCACGCAAATATTTTAGAATACATATATAAATGATGTATTATACAATGGAGAGGTACCGCTAAACTAGGCTACCGTAAAATAAAAAAACGTAAACGTGCTTACTTATTTCGAAGTCTGCGTGGCGCAGCGGCACAAGTGTGTGACTGTAAACGCAACCGCTTGTAGATTCGATGCGCACAGATTGGTAATCAAGTACTTAATAATTCGATTTTTCTTATTCTGGTAACAAAAAACTTGATAGCACCAGCCAAGAGCGCGACATTGAGTTTCATCACTCTATATCTATGTATAAAGCAAGATGTACATTACGTATATATGAAAACTTTTCACGTAAACAGAAAAAGCGGTACTTAAATACTTAATACCACAACATAGAGTGAAATAAAATATATTCCACCATTGTCATTCTCCACACACAGATTTAGTAAATGTTTACTGAAAATATAAAATTTAGTTTGAAAATAATATGCTCTCAAAATAGACTGAAGCCCACAGTGTTTTTAATATCAGTTATATTATATTATCTTTCCGTTGTCCTCGGCCATGCTTTTGTTTACGTAACGTACTCAGAAACAGCTTTTGCATACGACGGCGTACACTACCTGCTGAATGTTGATATAATGAAATTATAATATATTTGCTCTATTATCTCTTTATCCTAGTTGTGGCACTATGGCACAAGCGTTGGACTGTAAACGCAACCGCTTGTGGGTTTGCACTCATAAAACCGGGCGGCTGCTGCTGTAACTATGGGTCTGGTTGTTTGTCTAGGATGCCGCGGGGACCGGATTTTCCCAAAGCCAGTTGTAGCCAGTTATAGGTTCAGGCTAGACAGCGGGACGCGTGTCAGGAAGTGAGTGTGCCTTACAACTCTGGTTCAACTGGAACTTGATAGCCTATATCCTCAACGAGGTCAGTCGAACAAAATACATAGGTACATACTAAACTTAAATTAACAAAGCATAAAAATTTTTGAACGAAGCAGGATTTGAACCCGTGCCTCTTGAAAACCGTTCAAGCGCTCTGACGAATTAAGCCATTCGTTCTCACCAGGCTATGTCGAAATTCTTATACTTAGCATCTCTGTAGGGAGATTTTTCAAATTCCCAAAGACAACTCGTAAGAATTATCGTTTGACAAGAGAGAATACTATTTATTTAACATTTTTACTATATTTTAAAGTACTATTCTACACTTTTTTTTATTATTATTTTTATACGCATCCCTCTGACGTCAGAGTCAGAGTCAGAGTCTTTTTCAGTCATGTTTTATTTATCTCGGTAAAGCAGTTGGTGTACATTTTAAGTAGGATTAAATAGTCTTATAAATAATAAACTTTAATAAATAGTTTAATTATAGATAACGATTATGTACAGTAAAAACGTTAAGAGTTCAATTTAATTTCCAAAAATTTTTTTTTTTAATAAATGATAAATAATAATAAATTATAAGGTAATAATGGTATTTTTTAAACATAGTGAAATATTCAGGTATTGAATCAATATTGTATATATTTAAGTTCTAAGAATTCTAAGTTCTAAGAAAGGGTTTTGGTTTCCGCTAAACTGACCGACATTTACTTATTCTTTTTAATGGCTTGGCCACCTACACTTTTACAAAATTTAATATAGAGATCTCTAGTTTTCTGGTCTTTGATGAGTGTTTTTAAGTTTTCTTGAGATATCTGCAGACCCAGTTGCGTTTCGGCGTCAGCTCTTTCTCTCAAATATACTGGGCACTCACACAAGATGTGACCTACCGTTTCTATTGCGTCCGGCTCACAGACGCAGGACGGATTCTCCTTGCACCTGAACCGATTCAGGTACTCAGAGAACCCGCCAGTCATTATTTGTGCGAGAGTGCTGTCCAGTTTTAACTTGTCGATGGTACTGTGACGGCTGTTTCGCCAGATTGGTACCTTCGATTCCATACGTCAATCGACTTCTGACGGAGAAATCGTTTGACGAATGAGATCGGGCATGCATCGTAGTCTGCCAACTTTTTCAGCTTTGACGCTAACTTTGCCAACTCATCCGCGCGCTCATTTCCTTCCAATCCTGCATGTGCTTTCATCCAGAACCAAGACACACTTTTATTCTGGGTGAGACAAGCTCTTATGTTGTCCTTAATCTTTGCGACTAATGGATGGAGGGATTTCTGGCCTATCACTGACTCAAGCGATGATCTTGAGTCAGTGTACAAGCCAAAGGATTCAGCCGGATGTGCAAGCATTATGGTAATAGCCCTGCATAAGGCGTGCAGCTTGGCCTGGTAGACGGAGCAGTGCGAAGCTAGCTTAAACTTGAAGGCTCTGGTTTCTGCGACGTCGTTCCATATAGAAATCGCCACGCCGACTCCCTCTTCAAGCTTGCTGCCGTCCGTGAACATTCGCACCGCTTGGCAATTGTTCCTATCTACTTGCTCTTCGTCCACCAGGCTCGAGAATTCTAGAGCCATGTGCTCTACCGGATGCTTGAAGCTGTAAGGCTCAACCCTACGCTCTATATGTCTATCCCCTAGCACTGCCTCGGATGTCCCCCTCTTGGTCTCATACAGAGCGGCCGCCTCCTGGACCCTAAGGTCTAGTGGCAGTAGTCCGGCAAGTAGCAACGAAGCGTTCAGAGAGACAGTCCGGTGAGCCTTAATAATTTTTTGGGCAAACCCCCTTTGCATAGTGTTTAGTCGCTTTCGAGCTCCCAGCTTTTTGGCTGCCGGGGCCCATGCACACGCCGCAAAGAGCACCTTCGGCTCAATCACTGCCATATATATGGTTTTAAGGACCTCTGGTTGGAGACCCCAGCTGGCTTTCGCCGCTCTAGAGACCTGCTTAAAGACATCACTCACCTTTACACTTAATTTTAATTTACTTAAGTGTGAATTAAAGGTGAGCTTGTCGTCAATGACGAGTCCGAGAATTTTTATTTCTCTGGAGATTCCAATGACAATCCCGCCCATGGTCAGGAGCGGGGTACCATACTTTAATTTATGCGTCACCAGCATTTCCTGTGTTTTGTGTGCCGCGAGCTTTAGTTTATTATTCGAACCCCACTCCTGAACATACGCGAGAGTGGACACCTGCAGAGACATCTTGAGACCCGTTTCACCATCGAAAGCAGGGACCACGTCGTCGGCGAATGCTTGGCAGTATATCTGCTTGCGCTCCAGCCCCTGAAGCAAGGGGTCGAGAAGGAGATTCCACAGTGTAGGGCCTACTATCGAGCCCTGTACGCAGCCTTTTGTGGTTTCCTTGGCATGTTCTGCCCCGGCTTATCTTACGTCCACCTCGATCGATCACTTTTCGCAGATCAATCGGGCAATTTCCCTCAGTCAGTCGGTTTCTTATTGCTGGCCACCAGGCACTGTCGAAGGCTCCCTCTATATCCAGAGAGACAATTACAACTAGTTTCTTCAAAAAGAAGCTTGTCATTAATGTGCCTCATCAAGTCATAGAGTCTTCGGTGCTTTTTTGGGGCATAAACCCACACTGGCAGGTGCTAAGTTTCGGGAGGATGTGCCATCTGATGCGTGTGATCAACAGCCTCTCCAGGATCTTTCCCATGACTGGTAGAAGCCCAATTGGGCGATAGGATTTTGGGTCCGTGTAGTCGGTTTTCGCTGGTTTTCGCAGAACCACCACTGTCACCAGTTTCCAGATTTTAGGGAAGTGCCCAAGCTCAAGAAATTTATTGGCAATTCCCAAATAAATGTCAGGGCAACTGGCTATGGCATGCTGGCAGATCTCGGCAGTTAGCCCATCTGGGCCCGGAGCCTTTTTCGGGTTGAAGTTGTTCACCGTCGCAAACATCTCCTGTGCCGTAAATGGCGGGTCCAAATACTCATTTTTGTTCCCGTCATTTATTTCTGCAGCCTTTTTTTCTGATGCGACGATGCTCCATCCCGACTAGGATTATCATCTGGATAAAAAATCTCCCGTCCCTTCTTCACACACTTTTACAAGTATTCCCGTCCCTTCTTAACGGGATGTTTTGTTCCTTTTTTTGTGTCCTACCGATCACTCTATATATTCCCTCCCAGATCCCTTCCCTGTCCTGCTTCTCACAAAATTGTTTCCAACTCGCTAACTGTGCTTTTCTCTCTTTTTCTTCATAGTTCTCTTTTTCTTTCAGGTACTCACCCACAACTTTGGACCTTCGCACTGGAGCGGCAGGCACGCTCACCTCCTGCATGCAGTCCAACATGCTCGCGACTGACCTCACTGAGGCCGCCAGAGAAGCTGACTCCCAATTTCCAGTTGGTACCGGAATTGTAAGGCACACTCACTTCCCGACACGCATCACGTGGTCTAGCCTGGCCCTACAAGCGGCTACTTTGGATACGGGTCTTGCTGGCGTCTCTCATGCTAAGCAGGCATGTACCCGAGCTGAGGCAGCGTACCAGTACTTAGGCCGCCACTAACGGTCGCACCAAAATGCGCGAGATGCACCCTTCGCCTTGGGCCGGTGACGACACTAACTTGCTGCGCGCGAGGTCAGACGCCCTAGTGACAATTATACTCGTGTGTCGTGTGTCGCTCAGATTCCTCTGAGCTCGCGAACAGGCAACCGTCGAGGCTCTAACAAAAGCTTCCCTCTACCTTACTACTGTCCGAGCAGCCACGCCCCTTTGAACACAGTCACCCTCCAAAGCAGGCGCTGGAATCAGTTTGCAGCTACCCGGTTATATTGGTGCAACCGGCAAGGTACAGATGCACCCAATTGCAAGCCCAGACACTTAGGACAGTAAATACTAAACTTAAATTTAAAAAGCGTATAAAAATTTTGAACGAAGCAGGATTTGAACCGACGCCTCTTGAAAACCGCTCAAGCGCTCTGACTAACTAAGCCATTCGTTCTCACCAGCCTATGTCGAAATTCTTATACGATTATTACAACTTATTTTTGTTGTAATTAAAGCTTAGTATTCACTGTCCTTAGTGCGGAATAACGTAAAAATACATAGTTACAATTAATGTAAATGTATTGTTAATAGAAGAAGATTTAATAACGTATCTTAATACCGTTTACATTTACTCGTAGTAATAGCTATTTTCGTTGTGTACAAATGCGAAAATTTATACGAGATTAAATTTGAATTTCAGAATTATGGCAGTACTGTTACTACAAAATCGTATTTCTCTAACTAGATAAAAATTGATTACGTTTCTTTTAGGTTTACCGTTTATTTTGCATAAGAGAGCAGGGAGAATGTGTTAAGACACTTTGATATTCGTTTTCTACATAAAGTTAAGATATTGTGCGTTGTGTGACCAATGTGAAATACCTACCCCAGTCATATTTCCATGTATCTATTTACAATATTTTCAATCCTCAATTTTATTCCTTACAGCCCAAGTTAAGAAGATTCAAACAAAAACAACATTAAACAATAATTTGAGGCCTATCTTGGTGCAGGGGCACAAACGTGTGATTGTAAACGCGACAAGTTGTGGGTTAGTTAACCTCACTCGAGGAAATGAAATATTAAATATTTTGAACTTAAATATTTAATGTTTTCATTTTTTCGCTCAGGTAACAAGGCAAAACGCGGCATTGAGTTTCGCTAAGCAGAGCTTCAAATTCAGTTTAAAGTGGGGAACGGTAACACTAAGTTCTGGAGTTCTCTCTGCCTTACCTGTCGTGTGCAAAAAAAACCAAAATTATTTAGAAGTTACTACTAATAATCTTGATAAGCTTCACGCTGTACCCCGCAAATAACAGGATAAGTAGAACTAAACTAGACTTAAGACAGTCACAAACCGCCCAGTGTATATTTTGGGTGTAGATCTTAACAGTTCGCTTTGTTTTATTACCATATTGAGAAAATATATATCTGTATAGGTATATCATTTAAAAATTATTTATCAAAATTATTTTTCAAAAACATCGGGGATAGATAAAATAATATGAAAACTGCATTAGCTTTCGGGTATGTGGTTAGATTTTTGCACTCCAACAATATGGGGCTGTGTGCCAATTTTTTGTTTCCTATTTCATATCCCGCACAAAGGCTTCTCGCGAATTTGATTGTCCTCGTCTAACAATACGGCGTAGCGGAGGCCATTTTTCAATTTATCTGACTCGCATGGCGCGGGTATTTATCCAATTTCACTCTGAACAACTTGAAATTTAATTTGAACCAAATAATAGGAAAAATAATGAATATCGGGAAAAAAATGTAGTGGAAAATACAAATTTACTTTTTATTTCAAATACTCAGTGTGCGGAGTGCAAAAATCTAACCACATACCCGAAAGCTAATGCAGTTTCCATATTATTTTATCTATCGCTGATGTTTTTATAAAAATATATTCTATTAAATATATTCTATATGTAATAATAAAACATTATGTAATGATATACCTATACAGACATATATTTTCTCAATATAGTAATAAATCAAAGCATAATAACTATTGCATAAACAACAATTACGTTACTTATTTCCCACTCTATTTCCTGAAATAGAGTTTGAAATAGGTTATGTATTTATTGTTTATGCATTAGTTATTTTGCTAGCAACAGAAAACACGAACAACAGTTATTTTGCTAGCAACAGAAAAAAAAAAACAATATTTTTAAGCTAAATTTTGTAGTGGGACTGAGATCTGTAACTCTTAGGAACAATCTAAGTTACATTCATATTTATTGACACAAACCTTTAAAAATAAATACAATATGGATTTATTTTTATAAACCTTTAAATATTAATACCTACAAAATTTAATGCCACAAGTAGATATAATTCTTATTCAAATGAAAAAGGGTAGCAGCATTTTTCTTTAGTACAGGTATTTTGTTATATTATACAGTACTCATATTAATCTCTCCCGGACGAGCGCATTTCACTCTGCGAACATAACGAGCAACGTCTTCTGCCCGAGGACCCGTAAAATTAATTAAATGAAATGCGAAGGATTATTCTGTAAGTATTGCAGCGACGTGCTAAGCTCAGACTTTTGTTGGGCTTATATAATTTGATGTGAAAAAGTATTAGGTAAGGTATTTGATATAGAAATTATTTAGTAAATTTAAACAAAGGTTACAAATTAGAAAATCAAAACGAAATTAATGTCTGACGCAGTTAAATTTTGGTATAGAATAAAGATTTATTATTTTTCCTGGAATCAATTTCTTTTTCTTTAAGCGCTCGATATAGCACGATAAAAAAAATTAACTGACTGCTAGACTAATAAAAGGCCTGTCGTGACGCAACGGCACAAGCGTGTGACTGTAACCGACAGGTTCTGGGTTCGACCCCAGTCGAGGAAATGAAATTTAATATTTTCAATTTAAATATTTAATGTTTCATTTTTCATCATAAATACTAGAGGGGCTTCAGGTGCTGATTTAAGATAGAGGTAGATGTGCCATTTGAAGGCGTAATATAGGCAAAAGCCTATAACCTATCGACACGGGAACACTGTCGCTGATATGTTATTCTACAATTGTGCGGTGCTACGAATGAAACTTCTATGGTATTGCAAATTAGCCGAATGCGACGTATCCATGGCGTAAAGCTTCATTAAGGCCAATTTCACCTTGCTTTCCAGATGATTTTATCCTGATTTTATTAAGTTTTCTCAAAAACTGGTGATACGACAAATAGGATTTTTCTAGTGGTTAGCTAGAATAGATAGAATTGTATTAAGTTTCTTTCACCTGGGGACAGCTCGCAGCTTTGGAGGAAACCGTCGACTGGGCCCAGTACCCAGAGAAAATATTGGCGATCCATTTACATGTCACATGTTTCCAGTCCAGTCTAATTGAAAGCTTTACTTTCAATAGCCGCAGCCCACTTAACTAGGAAAACGAAATCTAGGTGAACGACAAGATTAATTAAGAAGAAGATAATTAAGAACATACTGGTTGAGCGACTATACCAGAAGCCATATTTACGATCACGATCAATCGGTTATCATTTTATGACAAACTGGATTAAAGGCCTTCGCCATGTCCAGTTTAATTTAAAGTCCACTCTCCACACATTTAGTTTCAGCACCCGAAATTGTAAATATAAATCAATTATGTAGTTATATATTAATCAGTTATATATTGATATTTAATTGTACTAGTACTCTTTATTTGCTTACCAGTACATATATCATCGGCTTTAATAACAAAATTATTAGTATAAAGACATACAACTTTTGACTCAACCACTATTTTGATAAAGATTCAAAGTCGTTCGAGTTCGATTCAATGGTTCAATTATTAGGTATAATAACATAAAATTATAAACAAACGTCATTGTAAAATATTATGTACTACTTTCCCTTTATATTTATATTCTGTACATATTCATTATTTTAGTTGTAGGTGATGGCAATATCACTGAATCGTTTTGAACATGCAATCTCCTAGTGCATAACTCTCTTTTTTACCTCACAAACTTCTTTCTGTGTTCTCCATACATGAAGTGATGTTGTGTGACCCAAATCTACCTTAACAAAAAGACAAAACGTCAAATGTGACAGGAAAATAGAACAATTTGTATAGGAAAGTTAATTGGTGTTTTGACTATCTTTTAAAATTAACTAATATATATATGTATATATATATATATATATATATATATATATATATATATATATATATATATATATATATATATATATATATATATATATATATATATATATGTATATATATATATATATATATATATATATATATATATATATATATATATATATATATATATATATATATATAACTCGGCAACTTCTGAACCAGTACCTCTCATGTGGATTAAGCTTAGTAAAACTTAGTTACAGAATTTTGACAAATTCTAATTATAGAAAGAATCTTTCTAGGCTAGAGACGGGAGTGATTCTTGACTCTAGGTTTAACCTTCGATTGAAAAATAAGGATGTTTTAAGTTTAACCTGTTTGTGTGTATCTGGCTGTTTCACCGTAGCTCTTATAAGAATGAACCGATTTGAATGTAGCACACGCGAAAGCCTTGTTCATCGCGGTGGTTCTTAGCTATGTATCGTATGTTCCGGAAATCAGATTAGCAGTTTATGACCTACAGTGAGCACTTTGCCAAAATGAAGTGGTGATTGTTTGTGTAGGGGGTTATTTAAAATATAAAATTTTAGACTACATGTAAATGTAATTTATTTACACGTTAAGTCTATATAATAGATTTTTTTACGTTGTAGTCTTTATAGTATTGCATTGTTTATTTTTTAACTATATGCAATTTTACATATTGCAATTCTACGCAGCAAAATCCTAAAAGGCCACAATTTTGGCTCTTCTTTATTCATGTCCACGTTTTATTGACTGTGCTTCGTTAGATTAAGTAAACAATGCACTCGGCGTTAGTGTCCACAAATTATTAGTTCTCAGTAAAAAAAGAAGATATATAAAAATATAATAGAATTTATATAATTATTAACAACTTAAGTTATAAACACATTAAGGTAATATTTTTATCATCTATACATAACGTAGCTTTGGCATTTCGTGCTATCTGGTTCCCTAATAGAATTAAAACGTAAAACTAAAAATACGAGCGAGAGAGAGAGGGAAAAAAACTAAAAGTCAAAAAGTTTAAATGTGCGCGTGGATACATTTATACGTATTTAAAGCTTCGTCCTAAGCTTCAGAGCAGTAAAAAGTAATAAAGGATCTTTTTTAAATAAATTCTAGGAAATAATAGCGAATTTAATTAAATGTTTCTTGCATAAGCACAATTTAATTTTAAAATGATTCTTTTAATATTGAATGATGAGAATTCAGAGTGAGATAATTGTCTGCATAATGAAGAACTTGAACGACAATTTCTCGATTGAATACATTTAATTATAATGCAATTAAATGTGGTTGCATTGGACAGAAAACGAATATCTTTATAGTGTAACATTGCTACGCTGATGATTGGCTATAATGATAAGAGGTTGCTGTACGTACACAATATATTCTTTAATATCCGAGTAGATTTTAATTTAAATATAATTTATTATAAAATTACACACATATAGAAAATGCTTTCCTGAAGACTAACGAGGGTCCAACTTATAATTAGCTAAACCTCGAAAGTAAAAGCCTTCCTAATAATAAAACAGCTAACCTCTTAGGAGGTCACAACTTATAAATACTAAGCCGTCCACTGAAAGCACTATTAAGTCAACCTTGTGTGCTAACTTTTTATTATGTGTGATAGCAATGTCAATAAAAATTCCACGTGACGCCACTCGATCCATTAAAAATATATCCGGTCAATTAGCAACAATATATTTGTCAGTAATAATAGAAGGATTCCAATAGTTCAAAGCACAACTAATTTCTAGAAAAGTAGTACCTATCTTATTACAGGGTATCTCCTAGTCTAAGCTAGTCGCTGGTGTATTATCTACTTGATATTATTTATAAAAATAAGCGCAATCAGAGAACATTTGTCTAAGGGACTTGTAGAGTCCCTTAGACAAATGGTCTCGATCGAAGACATGTCCATCATTTGGCGATAGTGCTATCATTCATATATGAGTGATAGTATTTAATTAGTTTTTCTTTTGGCAGCTTCATACAAATCACCATACATAAAAAATAAACGAGTATTAAACATAAATGTTATTTTCGACAAGTCAATGAAATTTTATGACTCTCCAAAGAGAAGATTCAAAATGGCTAGTCTACTGTTTCGGTTGTTTGCGACGAATTGTTCGAGTCATTTTAATTTAAACTTTTCCTTACAAATAGTAGTCACAAATCAAATAACTTTGTACTAATTCTAAACTACAAATATTTTTCACGAGTATCCGAAAAGGCTTTAAATAAAAAGTATAATAAATATTCCGTATATGTATGAAAAGTTTGGAGTAACTCTACTATTTTAAAATAAATACAAGTAGTAGGCGCCATCAAATTCAAATTCAAATCATTCTATATTCAAATAGGCTTTTGCAAGCACTTTTGAATCGTCAAACGAATATAAAAATTACCACCGGCTCGGAATGAGATTTTGCTGAGAAGGGCCGGCAAGAAACTCAACAGTTGCTCCTTTCAATATTAAATGTTTCAATTTCATTGTTTAATACAATGGAGACTATCCTGTATGAAATTCAATTGATCTTAATTAAATACATTTTTATCGTTAAAATATTATTATTATAACAGTGTAGTAAGCTTTGTTGGTTAACATTGCTTTAACATTACTTTAAATTTCCACAGTGGCAAATTCAAAATCTGAAACCTTTTTTGCGTTGGCTTTTAGACGTAAAATGGAAAATCCTGTGCTTTCCATTTTTTCATGCCACCTTTCTGTAGGAATTTTTACCTACCTTACATGCCTCATTTCAGATTTCAACTATTCCACAAATTTTTCTACTGACAGTTTTAGCTTGTCTGTAGCGAAATAAATTGATATCTTGGTACATTTATTAGATTACAATTTTTTTTTACGTTTTATCATTGGTAGATACAGATTTTTTTACCTCACCCATCAAGTGTTTCTTTTTGCTAATAAGCCTATTTTTAATTAAGGTAGTGTTTTGGAAATGAAGGAGTAAGGGAATACATGGAAGGCTTGCTCGCAGTGACCCTTGCCAGCCCTCTACAGGGCTGCAACGTTTCTTCTGGCACCATGTGCACCATATAAACGAAAACTGTTAGGGCATCAGCCCAAGACGAAGAGCTTGAATGTTATAGGTGGCGACGAATGCAGCCTTGAGAACTGCCACTCAACACGCTATGTCTAGAAGGCGGGAAGCGGGAACAGAGTCAAAAATAACTACGTAGAGTGTAAGAGGGAAGATGGGAAAAGAGAAGAATTAATTATTAGATGTGATGGATGACAGTGATCTGAATGTTTTTTACAACGACACGTTATTTAGGCCGGCGTGATCTTTTAATAGAACAAACACAGCTGTGGGCGGAGTTTAAAAAGGAGCCGCTTCAGTCTTAAGAAACAGCGACACGCTGAGTCTTGCTGTACCCGATAGCGATGTCATTATAAAAGAAGTTGAGAGTGCAATATGTCTGATCTCTGGTAAGGCAAGCAGGCTGCGGGAGCAGGTAGGGGTGTTGCCGAGATGATCATGTCTGGTAGGTTACGCTTGAACTTGTTCTGGTTCTGTGCAATTTATGCTTTACCATAAGCAATGTAGGGTCATCGTGACCCATTGTGATCGTGATTGACTAATAGATTGCGCAAGGTAGGATATCTTAAATTTATGATAAAATATTAGTAGCTGGATAGATCCGAAAGTCAATTGTGGGAGGTCCAGGGAGGCTTTATATCTGGAAGAAAGTATATGGATCAGATCTTTTTAGAGTAAATAAAAGAAATAGGGAAGTAAAAGTGGGTAACTTGAATATAATTTGCCTGCTGTACGCAGATGATGCAATGCATACATCATAAAGAAGCGAGCTACAGGCATTGGTTACCACTCAGAAAGAAAAGTGTGCAATTAGTAGTCTAAGTCTGAATGCGAATAAGAGGAAAATTCTAATATTTGAAAGAAATGAAGAAAGATCAGGGTAAATGCGTAAATGATAAGATAGTCGAGCAAGTGGAAAAGATAGTATGTCTGGGAAGTACGTTTTGTATAGACGGCAGATACGAAGTAGATGTGGAAAGGCATATTGTTGCCGGTAACAGAGTTCACGGTACCTTACCCGCATTCTTAAGTTGTATATAAAGTCAGGGGGAGACCTCGGTTAATCTTTCAAAATACAGCATCCGATACTGGAGGAGGGTCAAGTAAAAAGCATCAAGGATCCCCGGATATATGTATGAAGATGTTGCTAAAATTGGCCGAGGCGAAAGAGGTTTACCGAGACCGTAGCGTTTGGAGCTCCGGTCTCTCTAAACCCTGCTTGGAATACAGCGTGAAGCTAAGAAAGTATAAATATATATATTTTTCATAAATTTATTTAGTAAAAATATAATGATAATATGTTTAAATATAGATCTTATAATATTAGAACTGGGCAATTAGTTGGGCATGTTCTCACGAATTCTTAATAATTACCGATTTAAGGAGGATAAGGAAATCAGAATCAATGGATCTTGGCAATCACGGTGCAGCGGCGGTTGTGGGTTTAATTAGTCTTCCTAAGGGAATAAAAAGGTAAATATCATATTTTAATAGCGTGAATTCCAGGAAAATGATTACATAATTTGTTTCGCTTTAAAATTTAAATTCAATCAAAATAATTTTAATAAGTTAAACAAAATTATATTACATGTAAAAATATATAATAATAGTACGTGAAGTGAAGTTACCATGTAGGGGTCTAAGTTTGGATATCTTTTTTATCTTCACGTTGAAGGTAAAGAGCAAACATTTCATTTCCTCGATTAGGAAATGAACACAATTGTGCCCCTGCGCTACGACAGGCCTCAAATTGTTAATATTAAACAACAAATGTTTACAATATAACTTTATTTTGTATTCACTATCGAACTTATATAAATAGATAGTTTGTTATAACCAACGTCATATATAAAGACAGTTGTTTTAAATATCGTCATTTTTTATCAAAGAATATGAGAATTGACACGGAGTCAACATGACTCAAAAGAAAATGTTCATAAAAATTGAGCAACTAATCAAAGTTAAACGTATCACAAAATAAAAGTTTAAAGGAAATTGACGCTATATTTTTTAAGTGTTCTTTAACACAAACTGTACTCGAGAAGTGCACAAAAATCTCAAAGGAAAAAAATGCTTATTTTTTCAATAAAACGACTTCATTCACTTCAGTTTCCTTTAATGAGGTCAGATGGTTCTTTGAAGATGAGCTTTAAATATAATTGCCTAAAGAAGAATAATGCCTTAATGCTCAAGGGATCGCTTAGGGCGTAGGGCACTGAAGTTTCGCCCTCGTCACTCACTTGTCCGTGCCAGCCTCGCATTAGCATTTAAATTGATGTTTTATTTTAAGCCTTTCCTATTACTAATGACCAAAGCATACGTTCAGTTTTACTTTTTAATTACATTTAGAATTTGTATTTAAAAATCATTTATTACTGTTATGGCTTGAGTGGCAAACATTTATGAGAAGCTTGTGTCCAATTATACAGTCAGTACGTTATACTACTAGTGTAAAAAGAATCATTGGTTTTGTTATTAAGTTGGCCATATGCACGCTATTTTTCACCAAATATTCCATGTATTATTTCTACTGTATACAGTTTTAAATGTGTCTCTAATCTTATGATACTATATATATATATATATATATATATATATATATATATATATATATATATATATATATATATATATATATATATATATATATAATATAATATATATATATATATATATATATATATATATATATATATATATATATATATATATATATATATATATATATAATATATATATATATATATATTTGATTATCGATTATTTATATATATATATATATATATATATATATATATATATATATATATATATATATATATATATATATATATATATAAATAATCGATACGATCGATCATAAGCTTAGAGACACATTTAAAATTGTATACAGTAGAAATAATACATGGAATATTTGGTGAAAAATAGCGTGCATATGGCCAACTTAATAACAAAACCAATGATTCTTTTTACACTAGTAGTATAACGTACTGACTGTATAATTGGACACAAGCTTCTCATAAATGTTTGCCACTCAAGCCATAACAGTAATAAATGATTTTTAAATACAAATTCTAAATGTAATTAAAAAGTAAAACTGAACGTATGCTTTGGTCATTAGTAATAGGAAAGGCTTAAAATAAACATCAATTTAAATGCTAATGCGAGGCTGGCACGGACAAGTGAGTGACGAGGGCGAAACTTCACTGTCCTACGCCCTAAGCGATCCCTTGAGCATTAAGGCATTATTCTTCTTTAGGCAATTATATTTAAAGCTCATCTTCAAAGAACCATCTGACCTCATTAAAGGAAACTGAAGTGAATGAAGTCGTTTTATTGAAAAAATAAGCATTTTTTTCCTTTGAGATTTTTGTGCACTTCTCGAGTACAGTTTGTGTTAAAGAACACTTCAAAAATATAGCGTCAATTTCCTTTAAACTTTTATTTTGTGATACGTTTAACTTTGATTAGTTGCTCAATTTTTATGAACATTTTCTTTTGAGTCATGTTGACTCCGTGTCAATTCTCATATTCTTTGATAAAAATGACGATATTTAAAACAACTGTCTTTATATATGACGTTGGTTATAACAAACTATCTATTTATATAAGTTCGATAGTGAATACAAAATAAAGTTATATTGTAAACATTTGTTGTTTAATATTAACAATTTGAGGCCTGTCGTAGCGCAGGGGCACAATTGTGTTCATTTCCTAATCGAGGAAATGAAATGTTTGCTCTTTACCTTCAACGTGAAGATAAAAAAGATATCCAAACTTAGACCCCTACATGGTAACTTCACTTCACGTACTATTATTATATATTTTTACATGTAATATAATTTTGTTTAACTTATTAAAATTATTTTGATTGAATTTAAATTTTAAAGCGAAACAAATTATGTAATCATTTTCCTGGAATTCACGCTATTAAAATATGATATTTACCTTTTTATTCCCTTAGGAAGACTAATTAAACCCACAACCGCCGCTGCACCGTGATTGCCAAGATCCATTGATTCTGATTTCCTTATCCTCCTTAAATCGGTAATTATTAAGAATTCGTGAGAACATGCCCAACTAATTGCCCAGTTCTAATATTATAAGATCTATATTTAAACATATTATCATTATATTTTTACTAAATAAATTTATGAAAAATATATATATTTATACTTTCTTAGCTTCACGCTGTATTCCAAGCAGGGTTTAGAGAGACCGGAGCTCCAAACGCTACGGTCTCGGTAAACCTCTTTCGCCTCGGCCAATTTTAGCAACATCTTCATACATATATCCGGGGATCCTTGATGCTTTTTACTTGACCCTCCTCCAGTATCGGATGCTGTATTTTGAAAGATTAACCGAGGTCTCCCCCTGACTTTATATACAACTTAAGAATGCGGGTAAGGTACCGTGAACTCTGTTACCGGCAACAATATGCCTTTCCACATCTACTTCGTATCTGCCGTCTATACAAAACGTACTTCCCAGACATACTATCTTTTCCACTTGCTCGACTATCTTATCATTTACGCATTTACCCTGATCTTTCTTCATTTCTTTCAAATATTAGAATTTTCCTCTTATTCGCATTCAGACTTAGACTACTAATTGCACACTTTTCTTTCTGAGTGGTAACCAATGCCTGTAGCTCGCTTCTTTATGATGTATGCATTGCATCATCTGCGTACAGCAGGCAAATTATATTCAAGTTACCCACTTTTACTTCCCTATTTCTTTTATTTACTCTAAAAAGATCTGATCCATATACTTTCTTCCAGATATAAAGCCTCCCTGGACCTCCCACAATTGACTTTCGGATCTATCCAGCTACTAATATTTTATCATAAATTTAAGATATCCTACCTTGCGCAATCTATTAGTCAATCACGATCACAATGGGTCACGATGACCCTACATTGCTTATGGTAAAGCATAAATTGCACAGAACCAGAACAAGTTCAAGCGTAACCTACCAGACATGATCATCTCGGCAACACCCCTACCTGCTCCCGCAGCCTGCTTGCCTTACCAGAGATCAGACATATTGCACTCTCAACTTCTTTTATAATGACATCGCTATCGGGTACAGCAAGACTCAGCGTGTCGCTGTTTCTTAAGACTGAAGCGGCTCCTTTTTAAACTCCGCCCACAGCTGTGTTTGTTCTATTAAAAGATCACGCCGGCCTAAATAACGTGTCGTTGTAAAAAACATTCAGATCACTGTCATCCATCACATCTAATAATTAATTCTTCTCTTTTCCCATCTTCCCTCTTACACTCTACGTAGTTATTTTTGACTCTGTTCCCGCTTCCCGCCTTCTAGACATAGCGTGTTGAGTGGCAGTTCTCAAGGCTGCATTCGTCGCCACCTATAACATTCAAGCTCTTCGTCTTGGGCTGATGCCCTAACAGTTTTCGTTTATATGGTGCACATGGTGCCAGAAGAAACGTTGCAGCCCTGTAGAGGGCTGGCAAGGGTCACTGCGAGCAAGCCTTCCATGTATTCCCTTACTCCTTCATTTCCAAAACACTACCTTAATTAAAAATAGGCTTATTAGCAAAAAGAAACACTTGATGGGTGAGGTAAAAAAATCTGTATCTACCAATGATAAAACGTAAAAAAAAATTGTAATCTAATAAATGTACCAAGATATCAATTTATTTCGCTACAGACAAGCTAAAACTGTCAGTAGAAAAATTTGTGGAATAGTTGAAATCTGAAATGAGGCATGTAAGGTAGGTTAAGAAGTGTATGAAAGCGCTGAGGGAGAAGTTTTCAAAATTCCTACAGAAAGGTGGCATGAAAAAATGGAAAGCACAGGATTTTCCATTTTACGTCTAAAAGCCAACGCAAAAAAGGTTTCAGATTTTGAATTTGCCACTGTGGAAATTTAAAGTAATGTTAAAACAATGTTAACCAACAAAGCTTACTACACTGTTATAATAATAATATTTTAACGATAAAAATGTATTTAATTAAGATCAATTGAATTTCATATAGGATAGTCTCCATTGTATTAAACAATGAAATTGAAACATTTAATATTGAAAGGAGCAACTGTTGAGTTTCTTGCCGGCCCTTCTCAGCAAAATCTCATTCCGAGCCGGTGGTAATTTTTATATTCGTTTGACGATTCAAAAGTGCTTGCAAAAGCCTATTTGAATATAGAATGATTTGAATTTGAATTTGATGGCGCCTACTACTTGTATTTATTTTAAAATAGTAGAGTTACTCCAAACTTTTCATACATATACGGAATATTTATTATACTTTTTATTTAAAGCCTTTTCGGATACTCGTGAAAAATATTTGTAGTTTAGAATTAGTACAAAGTTATTTGATTTGTGACTACTATTTGTAAGGAAAAGTTTAAATTAAAATGACTCGAACAATTCGTCGCAAACAACCGAAACAGTAGACTAGCCATTTTGAATCTTCTCTTTGGAGAGTCATAAAATTTCATTGACTTGTCGAAAATAACATTTATGTTTAATACTCGTTTATTTTTTATGTATGGTGATTTGTATGAAGCTGCCAAAAGAAAAACTAATTAAATACTATCACTCATATATGAATGATAGCACTATCGCCAAATGATGGACATGTCTTCGATCGAGACCATTTGTCTAAGGGACTCTACAAGTCCCTTAGACAAATGTTCTCTGATTGCGCTTATTTTTATAAATAATATCAAGTAGATAATACACCAGCGACTAGCTTAGACTAGGAGATACCCTGTAATAAGATAGGTACTACTTTTCTAGAAATTAGTTGTGCTTTGAACTATTGGAATCCTTCTATTATTACTGACAAATATATTGTTGCTAATTGACCGGATATATTTTTAATGGATCGAGTGGCGTCACGTGGAATTTTTATTGACATTGCTATCACACATAATAAAAAGTTAGCACACAAGGTTGACTTAATAGTGCTTTCAGTGGACGGCTTAGTATTTATAAGTTGTGACCTCCTAAGAGGTTAGCTGTTTTATTATTAGGAAGGCTTTTACTTTCGAGGTTTAGCTAATTATAAGTTGGACCCTCGTTAGTCTTCATCAAAGCATTTTTTATACGTGTAGTGTAATTTTATAATAAATTATATTTCAAAAAAAATCTACTCGGATATAAAAGAATATATTGTGTACGTACAGCAACCTCTTATCATTATAGCCAATCATCAGCGTAGCAATGTTACACTATAAAGATATTCGTTTTCTGTCCAATGCAACCACATTTAATTGCATTATAATTAAATGTATTCAATCGAGAAATTGTCGTTCAAGTTCTTCATTATGCAGACAATTATCTCACTCTGAATTCTCATCATTCAATATTAAAAGAATCATTTTAAAATTAAATTGTGCTTATGCAAGAAACATTTAATTAAATTCGCTATTATTTCCTAGAATTTATTTAAAAAAGATCCTTTATTACTTTTTACTGCTCTGAAGCTTTAAATACGTATAAATGTATCCACGCGCACATTTAAACTTTTTGACTTTTAGTTTTTTTCCCTCTCTCTCTCGCTCGTATTTTTAGTTTTACGTTTTAATTCTATTAGGGAACCATATAGCACGAAATGCCAAAGCTACGTTATGTATAGATGATAAAAATATTACCTTAATGTGTTTATAACTTAAGTTGTTAATAATTCTATAAATTCTATTATATTTTTATATATCTTCTTTTTCCGTTTGTCGAGACACGCACACTAAGGAAACCAAATAATAGATCGCTTTTTTGAACTGTTACTTATATCAAAGCTATATATTTTATAAATTCATACTTTAAACCTATCGGGGTTGCCAGAGAGCACAAAGCGCCCAATACTATTATCTAATTTAAGGTGTAATTATATATTTCTATAACTTAATTAATACTTTTATTATCTATTTTCCCGCATTTTATATGCAATACACTAGTATAAGGTGTAAAAAGCAAGAGTCAGCGCTTTGATTACTGAGAACTAATAATTTGTGGACACTAACGCCGAGTGCATTGTTTACTTAATCTAACGAAGCACAGGCAATAAAACGTGGGCATGAATAAAGAAGAGCCAAAATTGTGGCCTTTTAGGATTTTGCTGCGTAGAATTGCAATATGCAAAATTGTATATAGTTAAAAAATAAACAATGCAATACTATAAAGACTACAACGTAAAAAAATCTATTATATAGACTTAACGTGTAAATAAATTACATTTACATGTAGTCTAAAATTTTATATTTTAAATAACCCCCTACACAAACAATCACCACTTC